>JAENPR010000606.1:0-379473 GCA_018135685.1 Themeda triandra | reverse complement strand
GAGGTGGAGACCGAGGTGGAGACCGATTCCTCACATCATTGGGAGAATAAAAGAAAAACACTCGCGGCTACTGTAGCGCTATAGTACGCTCGTTTTTTATTTTTTATTTTTTTATTTCATTTTCTATATTTCTTTTTTTTTTGAGACATTACATATTCCTAAACAACTCTTATGGAATCTAATGTTTTAATTTAGGCAGGAAAAAATGTGGTACAAATAAATTAGGAGTGGACTTATATGTTTTCGATAAGTGTGTTAGAGGAAATTGTGGTCATATGAATGACCGTGTGTATATTGATGAACTGTATAGATATATATTACAAGCCAAAGGACATGTGCCCCTGGCCAAAAGGTGCCTCTTGTGAAGGGTGTCTATCTACAAGTACACGCCATTAGCAAGTGCTAATGACATGATTATCTATCTAATTGATCACTAATAATTAATTATTCTAATTAATCTCAACACTCCCCCCATCAATTGATTCCTTGTAGACACCATTGTTGTTTGTTCATCAGTCATTGTCTTGAAGCAACCCCGTGGGAAAAACCAAAGTATATCGATATACCACGCAAAACTCCTTAAAAACCCAAAGGGGAAAAATAATGAGTAACTTCGTGATATATATAACTCCCAATGTTAATAGACCCTTTAGGTGATCCTAAAGACATAGTCTAAAAAACAACTTGATCAAAGATCAATATGTCATATATATTATCTTTAAAACCCTCTATGAGGAAAATAGATAATATGACATTTTGTGATTTAACAAAATGAATCTTTGGAAAACCTGTGGGAAAAACCAAAGTAATATCGTATATCGTGCAAAACTCCTTAAAACCCTATGGGAAAAATAAGGAGAAACTCCATGATATACAATCACCAATGTTATTAGACCCTTTGAGAAAACTCAAAGCCTTAGTCTAAAAACACCTTGACCATAGGGTCAATATGCCTCGAATATCATCTTAAAAACCACAGGTGAGGAAAACTAGATGATATAGCATACACCTTTGTATTGCCATTGCCTCATCAAAAACTTTATGTGAAAAACCCCGAGTGGGGAAAAACTCACACAAAGAAAAGAAGAGTACAATGCATTCTATGTCCTAATATTATCAAAGTCAAAAACCGCAGTGAAAATGGATAATACAACATAATCTTGTGTTGATATTGCCTCATTAAAAACTTTTATATGAGAAACCCAATGGGAAAAACTCATACAAAAGAAAAGAGTGCAATATGATATTTGCAACTAAAATTATTAATCGGGGAGACTCTCACACGATAACAAGTTATCAATCGGGGAGATTCTCCCATGATGCCGACACTCAAACTAATTAATCAAATTCATATAAATGTACTCAACACATAAGAAATCGCGAGGTATGGTAGGCTTTGTGAATATCTTTACAAGCAAATGTTCATATGTCCATATAACCTCTAGGACAGAACAATCTTAATGCAAAATATTGCATTAAGTATAACTTGTTCTTATCTAGACAACACAAGTTACATTACCTTTTCAAGATAATGACTTTTGATTCAATGGAATCAATATCACATAATATCAATATGTGATATATCATTCTGACTAGCTATACACATTCATGTGAAGCCTCGGAATGATAGTTACGTAAAGCTTATTTCAATGATCTCGAATTTGGGGATCTTATTCAATGACCGTAATCACAATATCCACGTAATGGGATCATGGTTATACCAAAAACCACAAGTGCTATTTTAAAAATATCAAGAGATATTCATAACCAAAACTACCAACATATGGTAGAATAGCGCCGCTATTTGGATAGCAATCATTGCAAAGATATCCGGCCGGAACTTTTGCAAGATATGTTAGCGCATAACAAGAGAGATAATGGACAACTTGTCCCAATATCTCATCTCAATCACAATGGTATAAAACAATCTTCCTCTATCGTGAGGTAGAACAACCATAGGATATACCTTCATATCGAATTATTCAATATGATGTGGATATAGATAGCTTTAGTACAAATCCTGGAGAAGATACTCGGATCTTAAACACAAATGAAATTTTGGTTTAGACCATATCTCCCATCTCAAACTCCGTCTTTAGATTACAAAATGTTCATTCCCAATTATGTCAATATTATTGACAATCATATAATACTATGAAATCCAATCAGGGACTTCAAAATGAACACCACGTGTAATCGATCTTGTATCCCGTTAATTGATCAAGGAATACTTTCAAAGTCGATTGTACCAAATCTGACTTATCTGCTTAAAGCCACATATTGACTTAAGCAATACACGATATATGTTGCGATTTTATGTCTAAGGATTGAGTATGTGAACTCCTTCCCGG
Source organism: Themeda triandra (assembly GCA_018135685.1). Classification (NCBI taxonomy): domain Eukaryota; kingdom Viridiplantae; phylum Streptophyta; class Magnoliopsida; order Poales; family Poaceae; genus Themeda; species Themeda triandra. The sequence goes on along the minus strand of JAENPR010000606.1, from coordinate 377,122 downwards.
AAGCTTCACAAATACTCCAAATCAAGTGATCATATAAATATATGCAATCACTACATCTATCAACTATCAACTGCCAATCAAAAGGTAGTATCGTATATTTATAACTTACTATGGAGAATAACTTACATTGGGAATCAATGCTTGGGCTTTGCGTAAAACCCCTTGTGCTACTAGTCTTGCTTTATAACTCACCACCATATTGTTCTCAATCCAATCTTAGGATGAAAACATTTTGTACCCACAATAAGGTACAATGAGGTATTGGCATCACAAAATTTCAAAAACACCTCTCTTCCTCATGGAAAAGACTATCTCGTATGTACTACAATTACTCAACAAGTTCCAATCCAAGAAGAGTGACAAAGCACTCGCCATGGTCTTAGTAACTCGGATGACTTGGTATATTGTATACAATTTATTCATAGATGTATTTGTCGACAAATGTAGACTTTCTATTATATAATTCTCCAAGTCTATCAAAAACTCAAATAGCCCCGAATGACTCATTTGACTTCCTCAAACGAGTCAGGGCTTCCCGATATCCCAAAGATCGTATTTGGTGCACCTCGATCTCAGGTTTGTGGATAGCATCTATCCACGGGGTAATAACAAATGTTTACCCAATAGTATTGCCAACCATATAGGTTGACCTGCATTTACTATCTTAGAAGGAAAACCTTCTATTGCTAGCATGAATAATCCTCGCTTTATGGCCATACTACTCCCCCGTTATTTACAATAGAGTTGAGTGGTTTACTAATACCACTACTCTTTTCCGGCACATACTTGCAATGGAGTATAATCAGTAAATGCATTTGTGCATTATTTGCAATACTTATGCAAATCTACAATTCTTTGAACACAATGTTCAATTTATTTAGTGCGTGATCTGAGCTAAAAATGCTTTATGCATTCTAGTTTCGGCATTATATATGGTACTAATCTCCCCCCTAATGCCTAGAAAGCTCAATGAAATCAAAGCATACGGGTTGTAAATAGATCTCCATAAGAGATAGATACCCTAACTATCGACGGAGATTGAAATCTCTCGTTGATCCCGGCCGTGTGAACCCATCAATATATCTTTGTGTATGCAAGATTCAGTACGTATACAACGTAACCCAAATCTTACACAAATAGGAAATCTTCGTGGATTCCACGTACTAAATGCATAGAGGGGATATGCGGTTAATCATAAATCGGGAGTGTGTAAATCTGCGACTCCAACACGAAGTTGGCGATAGCAATTTACTAATAATGGCCTTATATGACATTAATGCCATACTTATAGATTCCAGTTATCCTCTTTTGGATATCTAACTAAACTTGTATTATACCTTACAATCGTCATTGTAGGCACAAAAGTTTAGTAATGTTCCGGATATGCCTATATGAAGAGGCATTATCTACTAAATGCATGGTTGAGTGTGGATACTTCCACACTCTAGATCATCTTGCGGATGTATCTTTACAACCATGAAATGCCTCGAACTGGCCATACAATCTTTGTATCGACCCATACAAATTCTTTTGAATATGCTCCAGAATCTAAGGTATTCAATCTGATTTTAAGATAAGAGGATCTTAAAATTTGTTTCCTATGGAACTTATTGTGACCTTCTAGGGATAATCTAGACCAAAAGAATTGCCAATAATTTTTCACGTATCCTTCTAGATGGCCAAGTTGACCATTCTAACTCTTTGAGTAAATTAACAATGTGAAAAATTCTTATGCACAACAAGTTGTGCGAGGGAATGGTTGTATGCATAATACAACCAAAATGAGGTTCCTATCTCATTATTTATGTGCCTTATCCAATGTTGTGTTTTTGTGTTTCCATATGAAAACACATTTGATATCTCTACAATTATAATTTGGTAAGGTATGAGTTTAGTAGGACATAATTAAATATCCTCAACTATTAACTCAGTATCTATAGGAAGGATGATAGTGGCAAAACAGGCCAACTATCATCACATCATGTCAATGATGTCCAAACTATTCACTTGTCTTTCATAAGAGCGTGAATATTTTGCTTCCCTAATTATAGAGTATGTGGTACAAAAGTCCACTAGGCACAAATCAATCCATATTGGAATGATTCTAGTACAATCTATATGACAAGAAATCAATGAAATTCTCATCTAATATATAGAAATCCATAAATATTGTTGAGTATCAAATTCACCAATATAATCCATAGACAATATTTTTGCATTGACAACAAAACTATTACAACATACTTCAATGGACAATATGAAATAATAGCAATGGATCAATGGATTATTCAAATCTCGGAACATATCCCGATCGATTTATTAGATGATCATGTTGTCCATATATTTGATATTCTCTAATGAGAAACAAAGGAGTGTTGTTTGGATCCGAAAGATCCAACAAGATCAACCTCCTTAGTAACCCGTTAAGATTAAAAATACTTTAAATCTTATGTCTTAGCTACTATTTTATCCCTTAATAACTTTTGATATAGATCAATCTCAAAATTAAAAGTATGACATTGTTTTAGCACTATGCTAAAACGGGCCACCTATATGACATTATTATTTGTGGGGTTCAACTTTGTCATAATTTATTTGCACATGAGGCTTGCTTCCATCATTGGAAGCAAATTGTATGAACAATACATATGATCATAGTCTTCTAGTTTGAAAAACTAGAGATATGATCAACTCATGGTTAGCAAGCTATATGAGTTTATTTTTGTTCATAATACTCCTAAAGAATATGCCATAAAGTATGTGTAATTTTTCCATAAGATATTCTTTTGAATAATCTTTATGGACATGTAGTACCTTAATAACGAGAAGATACTATTTTCCCTGATCTATAATAAACAATCCTAATAATTAAGGGTATTAAATGCTTTATTAGTTTATGGGATAAAACTAATATTAATGTCCATTGTCATGTGGGATATTGATGTCATCGAGTGAGTTCAATCTAACTCCTCTGAAGTCAATATCCACAACATGTGACAAACCATTGATTTAATGAATTTACAACTAAGGTAAATTCAAATCACTATGGTGATGTTGTAATCTTAAATGCAGTACCATAAATTGATTATTTACCTAATGGTAATTTTGAAAAACAATATGATAAATTTATAATATAAAGTGCAATATTTATAGAGTTATATCTTATCATAGTGTTGGATTGTTGTAAGGTAATCACAAAAATGTGTGAACCATACAGCAGTTCATCAAAATTTTGAGGAACACAAGACGATTAGTCTCTATGTCCAAAGACAAAGAAGTAGATCTTTATAGTAGGCAAATGTATTGCAGCCTAAGCACGGTCTCTGGGCAAGGTAATTCACAAGTGAATTAAATGCAGCCTTTGCTTAAGGACTCTATTGTCTTGTGTAATATCAAAATAAGATGATAAACATAGCAATCCAAAACCTTTATTTTGGTTAAAAACACGGTGTAAGGTAATCATCCAAGTTTCAAAGAAAACAGATGTAGACCTCTCAGTAATGGGTGATTTGATCCAGCTGCTGTACTGCGGTCTCTAAGCAGAATAATTCACAGGGATTAAACGCAGCCAATGCCATAAACTCCATTACCTTGTGTATATAACCAAAATAAACAAGATATATTGCAACTCACGTTCTATAGTAATTAAAATTCTCTAATACTATAGATGACATAGGTAAATTGCAACTAAGTCAACTATGGGTGCTTGTATGTGGTTCTTTAAAATTGTGGTGCGGGGCACCAACATACCCAATTCTATCATAAAATTACAAGTGCGACTAATATATTGGTGCAAAATAGGGGGTTTGGGTGCACCAACATAAGCCAAAACAATTTATCAAGTCGCAAATGTAATAATATGTGGTGCTAGAGTGATTTGGTGCACCACATATTCTAAAGCTATGATAGAAAAAATACAAGGCATTGCATATAATAATATATAATCAAACCACAATATATTACAATGCCAATATACAGCAAGACAGAAAGCAACAACAATCAATACAAGTATTTGATGCTCTTGCAAAATTTAAACTATCAAATCATATGCTAATGACTATAAAATTATCAAATTAGACAACGAGAAAAGAAAAAAAGAAAAATACAAAGGCCACCGACAGGTGGCCCGGCGGCCAAGGCACGCGGCCCAAATGAGCCCGCCAAGCGCGACCCACCCAGCGGCAAGGCTGAGGCCCGCACTTCAGGCACGGCCCCGGCAAAAGGCCGAGCGGCCTGTCGGCCGAAAGCCCGAAATTAAATCCATGCGGCGCGGCCCGGCCGGCAAGGCCCAACCGGTGGTGATATAAGGCCGGCAAGAAGTTAGGGATGAAATCCTAACCACGACCACAACCGCAGGCGCCGCGCCGCTCGACGCCATCCGGTCGCTGGCCGGCTTAGATCCCGATGTCCGCTCGCCTCCTCTTTTCCCCCTCTTCTCCTCCTATGGCGGATCGGGGGAAGCCCGTGCCCTCGATTCGGCCATGGAGGCCGGCCAGCAGTGCACCGCGGTCCCTTCGGCGAGGCTCGGCCACGAAGGCCGTCGCAAAGATGCCGGGACCGGGCGGTGGCGCCCCCGCCGGCTCCCCGACTAATGGGCTCGCCGGCGAACCGCCTCCCCTCGTTCGAGGAAAGAGGCAAACCCGACCAAAGGGCAACGGCGTTCGGGGAGGCGCCCCATGCGCCCCGGACGGGCGGGCGGCCGCGACGTCGGAGTAGGAGCGGCCACGGCACAGGTGGCGCAACCGGAGGAGCGCCGCACGCGGGAAAAGTAGTCAAAGCCCGCGGCCATGCGTGGGCGCCGACGTCGGGCGGGAAGCACATGGGCACGGCGTGCGGGCATGAAACGGCAGGGGCATCGGTGCCGCTCTAACCGAAGGGCACGGCGTCGCTGTGTCCGGCGCGGCGTCAAGCCGCGGACATCTGCGTGCCTGACGCTGCCCGTTGGCGTTCATGGCGAGGGAGGCCGGTCGCGGAGAGCCGAACCACGGCAGCGAATTGCGCGTCACCCACAGCTAATCGGACGCAAGGATGCCACGGGATCCATGCAGGAGGTAAGAACAAGATGAATTAAACCAAATTCACATACGTGCTTACAACTTTTGGTGTGTGGGATCTCCAGATGTTTTTGCTTGCGTTCTAAAACCAATAACGCAAGGCGTGTTCAATTTTTCTTCAGGCTTGAAGCGCACACCACAAATTCGTCTTGGAGAAGAACCACGAAGGAGATATGCCGGTCTTGCAGTGAAGCAGAGGCCGATTCCTTCTCTGCTGCATCAACGCTGATGAACTCTCTCAGCGAGTCCTGATCAACATCGACGTGCCGCCAAGGTTCCTCCGCGAATCCTTCAACATCGATGCATGCGAACTGCTCTTGGCCTGTTCGCTACAGTGGTGTCGAGCCCTAACGTGGCTGATAACGTGGTAGAGGAAATTGTGGTCGCATTTACATCAATGGCCAGATGTGTCATATTGATGAACGCAGACGAGATATATATTATAAGTCAAAGGACATGCGTCATGTTGGCCAAAGGTGCCTCTTTGTGAAGGGGTGTCTATCTACAAGAATCGCATTGGGTTGCTGTAATGACATGATTATCTATCTAATTGATCACTAATGATTAATTATTCTAATTAATCTCAACAAAGTGATCTTAAACTTGAATCACTTTGTCAGACACTTACCAAAATCATATATGATAATGGTACGCATTAATCTGGATATGAGATTGCACATAGTAGTGGACCTGAAATAGAATATCTTTTTCTTTTTAGTTGAATAATATCCTACAGATAAATAATTACTGCAGTGTGCGAATTTTCTGTCATGCCATAAATAGCTTTTTCTTAATCTCAAAAAATAGTTTTTTCTAAACCCAGCAACCAAAATTTGCTCTGAGGAATGTACAGGCCTGCTGCAGGGTGGCTTTGGTTGAGCGTCTAACCTGGAGCAAGTATCTAAATTGGATTCTAAACAGCGACATCATGGGGCTGCTGCAGCCCTAAACTCCATAACCAGTTGCAAGGCAACAACGAGGAAACTGGAAGTGCTATTTTACCCGATCTGCAGCCGCTGTTGTAATGTCAGATGATGTCCCCATTGCTAGATCTGTAGAAAAATGTATATATGAGTATATGGATAACCACAGAAGTCATCGAGCATCACTCCCTATAGCGAAAAAATAATAAGCAACTCATATCTGTTACAAAAGCTTTTCATTTTCTTCAAAGAATTCCAAAGCCTGTTAATTTGGTCAGTAGAAATATATCAGTCAATTGAGCATGTATATATAAATATAGTCTTCTTCTGAGCCTGGCATATAGGATGCAACAATAGGAACAGTGGTATCTTGTAAAGGATTTGGAAAAGGGGAACAAAGATAGGAAAAACTAATTGGAAGCACCTAAACTAAGCTTTTTTTAAAAAAAAAATAGCAAGCACTTTGTCCTTTCTGCAAAAGGAAAGCTAACATTTATGCAGTAAACAAAAGATGACTCGGGCTGGATGCATAATCCATAATGAAACTATTACATCTGTGAATGTTCTCATAAATCATAATCTTGTAGGTAGTGTCCTCAGATTCATACATTTTTTCCTTTTAACTTATATAAACTAAATTGTGCAGAAAGAAAAATGAAAGATATCACAAGAAAACCAAAGGGATTATATACAGAGAATGCATATTTCGTACTTGGGTAGCACATTTTGAATTAGTCTACAATTCTGTGTGGAACCCTTGCGTTATGTAAGTAAATCGAGAACTAATATGTAAATGGAAATCAATGGAGAGTAGCACACACCTTCCATTTGAGTATTTCCACATTTTTTCTGTGAAATCTTTCACCGGGATCCTGTTTTCCAAAACTGGAACCAGCCCACATGAATCTTTCCTCTCAAAGTTAACCAAGACATGATCTCAAGCATAAGCTGAGGGAAGTTCAGCTTATCATAAAAGAAAAAGGACATCGAGAGCAACTCCAGCCCACAAATCGAGTGGGGCCCTATTTTTTCGGTTGACATCTTTGGTCTGCAAATAGAGCCCAAAATTGCATCCAACTCCAAGCCGTCCTACTTTTCTTAAAAAAAAAAAAAAAAAAAAAAAAGAAAAAAATCAACCCCTGCTCGCACGGCGCCCTCCCGCGCGCAGCCTGCTCCCGGCGCCCTCCGCCCGCGGCCTGCTCGGCGCCCGCCCTCGGGCCTCGTCCGCCGGAGCAGGAGGGCCCCGTCCGCACGCCTCGTCCGCGGGAGCCGGAGGTCGAGCGTCGTCCGCCGTCCACCGGGAGCAACCGAGACGACGCCGCACAAAGAAAGCGCGTCAAGAAGTAGCTTGAGGCCGGGGTGTTGGCGGCGGCGGCAAGCCGGGCGAGGAGGGCGGATTCTGGAGCGCCATGGCGTCCAAGTTCGGCGCGGGGATGTCCGGTGCACGGTGGCGGTGGCGGCCGGCGCGGTGGCGGCAATGCGGCCGCGGCGTCTGCTGGTGGCGAGGACAAGCGGAGGCGGTAATGGCGGCGGCGGAATCTTCGGTAATCTGCTGCGTATCGCCCCCTGCGCCACCCCGCAGGTGTAAATAAGACACCGTCTGTTCTTCCGTTCTCAAGAAATGTTTGCATCTTTGCACTGTATTCTTTTGATTGACCGATTGATTCATGTAGGAGCAATGGAAACAGGGAGGTGAAAAGATCAGGACGAGGCAAGTGAGCAGCCCGATTCGAGCACCATGGCCACCAAGATCGGCATGGCCATGACCAGGACAAATGGTGATGACGGCCATGGCGGCGGCGGGGCCCGAAGCCAAGACGAGCAACGGTGAAGCCAAGAGAGTGTAGTGTAGGTTTCATCCAGTCCTTTGTGTTAGTCTTGAGAAAGTTTCAGTGACAAAGAAACACTAGTCCATAGGGCATGATGGTGCTGTGCTGGTTGTAGTCTATATATTCATCAAGTGCTAGGAATCCATCAATACATGGCTTGTCTGAAGAATGCATTGAGCTTCTTTTTTCATAATGTGAAACCAGATATATACTTGGTGTTTCTTTGCTTGCTTGGATCTGACAAAGAACTCATTGTGTTTTCTTGCTGATCTGCAGTTTTGCTTAAAAAATTTCTCATTGCTATGGGAAACTTTAGGTTATATTGTTTTACAAGTAATTTTCTAGCATGAACATATACTGTTACCTTTGACACCTACTCGTAGCTCGGACAAAGCTGCATGGCAAGCTGAACAAGAGGCCAAGGTTACACTGAATAACTGTCAGACAAGAACAAGACCCTGTTTTTATGACATTTCCATTCAAACCTTGGTACAATCAACCAAACTAATTGCATGTTGTCATTGGAGGCTCAACATGGAGCATGTCGACAGAAGGCACTCACTAGTGCACAGCTGAATCCCAAAGCACAGAAACCATCAAGAACAAGTATGATCCGAAAGAACAGTAACCATTAATAATATAAACCTGTAACATAATGAGATGTATTGTATTGTTACAGGTTCACATTACATATGAGGCTCACAGGAAGTTGACAAATCCACATAATTAGATGCTCCAGCTAGAAATGCACAGGTACCAGAATTCAATTCAGTTCAGTTCAAACTGTGTACCAGATACGTTGATATCCAAACAGAATTTGTCTCAAAAAAGACAGTAAAGTATCAAATAAACATATATGGTTGGAAATGGTTACTAGCTAGTATCACCATACATTCCAGTTGCAACCATGCTGCATGCAGATCTGACCCAACTAACATAACACCACAACACAGATAATATGTACATACAACACTTGATCACAAGCTTAAGTATAGAACTGTGAAATCTCATCAATCCAGAATCCACATAAGTTCATCAATCCAGAATCCACATAAGTGACTACAGAGGTATAATAAGACTATGCTGCATGCAGATCCGGTCCTCCTCCATCTTAAGCCTGCGCTCCTTAAGCATTTGTTCCTTCTTCCACCTTTCCGTCTTCATCATATGTTCCTTGGTCTTCATTACCAACAGGTTTTGCATCATAACTGTCACGGTAGCCGCTTGTGCGCCTCTCCATGGTCTGCAGCAAATTGTTTCAAAAAATTAATACAAACCTAGTAGATAGACAAAAGATGAAGCAGATGACTGCATGCCAACTTTACATGGATCTACTGCAGCACATATATGTCAGTACTCAAAGTAGTGAACTATAAGTCTCAAGTGTTCAGATCACCAGGCTGAATGAGCCTTATTACTATTTCTCCTATCATTGGCAATTTTCAGCAGGTCTGAATGTTGCCGGTTAAACTAATTGATTAAACTTTGCATACATATTTTATTTCAGATCACATTAGTGGCACAAAGGCAGAAACTCAAATGCCACATAAGTTCAGGCAGCACTGGAAACTTCACTCCAAATGCCATGTAATCATTCAGCGGGTCATAGAACAATGCACAGGGTAATGTAGTAATTAACTTGAGCACTGGAACACTGGAAACTGAGTGGAAAAGAAATTGAGCAGAGCTACAGTCTAGGATCAAATAGGAAATTATTATGAATTCCTGAAAAAATGAGTACACATTGACCTTCTAGCAGTGACTATGCAAAACTGTAAGCAAGACTGAGATATTGTCATTTGTCTATGCGCTGCAAAATGCCCTGCGACTACTGCCGAACTGCAACTAGTTTTGCACACACTGAATCAAGAAATCAGCTACTTAAACTCATACTAGACCTCAGTTGTTGCTGCATGAGTAACTACTCAGTACCTAGAAACATGATGGGGTTCAGTTTACTTAAACTTTATACCAGGATACTAAAGAAGATATGCATCAGTATACAGAACCGATTCCCCTAGCGTGATGATGCCTTTGCAGTTTGCCCATGGGAGCTTGATGGCTTTGCAGTTTCGGCATCAATGCTCGATTCAGAGCTACATAGTAAATTTTTTTTTCAGATGTCGTCATATGATCCTATTACTTGTCAATGAGTAGATGTCGTCACCTCTCCACCTCCGTGACCCTGTGGTTCAATCTCATGGTTCCCCTCGATTACCATCATCGGAATCTTGGATGTAATCGGCTCCATGAAGATAAATCCATGCAGACATAACCAATGTATATGTAACTGATTAGCAGAGTTGGTCCAGGAATCGAAGTAGCTGTGAATTTACTAGTAATTTGCAGTTGATTCAAGAAAGAGATGAATTCAGTGCAAGCTAACCTTACCTTCCCCATCCATCCCATCTTGGCTGGTAGGACTCCCGAATCAGCGCGCGGGGGAAGGAGCAGGAGAAGCGTGGGACTCCTTGCCGCCGGTGGAGAGGTACTGGTTGGCGTAGGTCATATCCCCGACCATGAGGACCAGCGACGGGTCGTTGCGGGCGAGGTGGTCGACGGTGGCGGTGGAGTTCCCCATGAGGCCAAGGTCGCCGACCACCGCGACGCGGCGCGGGTAGCCGGTGGCCGGCAGTGTGGTGAAGGAGCGCTCGTCGCTGAGCCCCCGGGAGGCCGCTGTCGCTGCAGCGGTAGTAGTAAACGCGTGGCCGGGCGCAGCCTTCGGAGCGGACGTGGGGATGGCGCCGGGCAGGGAAGAGGGAGCGGCGGTGGAGGAGCAGCAGCTGCGGCGGCTGCGGAGGCGGGAGCGCCGGCGCCGGCCGGCGTGGACGCCTTGATCGGGGAGGGATAGGAGGCTCCTGGAGGTGGGGGACTGAAACTAAATTTGGAGAGGCCTTCTAAAATGGGAGCCCAAGTAGGAGGTGGGTTGGAGTGGATTTTTGACCAAGTCCATAAATGAATAGGGCCCTGTTTAGGAGGTGGGTTGGAGTTGCTCGAGTGGTTAGAAGAATGGCGCAGAACTACATAAGTGGAATCACAGGTCTCTTGGTTCGCTAAGTGGAGACATTGAGCAAATCAAGAAACCATGCTGCAAGCGAATTCGATCTTGCATCTGTTCTTAGCTGATCAATTTACATTGGGCACTGTGGTGGGCATCTTATCTTTGGAAAATGCAGTTGGGCATCATTGGTAATAGATTCTCTTGCTCTTATTTTGTACTACCTTTTCCATCTATGTATAACTAAGGCAATTGGTTGGCCTGGGAAAACTGCATAATCCAAAAATTGCATTGCTAAATTAGCAGTCGCTGCAAAGCTGTCTTTTTGCAAAAGAATGGACTCAAAACTGTGTAACTCAAACTTAGACAATTGTTCTAACGATTTGAGGTATGATGAACTAAGTATGGACTAACAAATTACCTAACAAGCAAAGTCTTGCAATTAGGCGAAAAAAATAGCAAATAGTATGTGGCATGCTGATGGTAAAAATATCTTGAATCCTAATTTTAGTAGCCTGGTCTGCCCACTGTTAAGCAAATCCACAGCGACAACACGAAAGATTAAGAAGGTAAACAATGTTCCAATGAGTCAAAATTAGCATGTTTGATTAGGCAGTTGCATTTGGTGACTTGCATTACCTTTTGGATTAACCAACTATTGCAGGCGGGCATTGATTGCCAATGATGTAGAAGTCCATTTTGCGTGTGGACAGATGCATAGATCAGCAGAACCTACATGGATGGACAAGAACTAATAAAAAATTAGAGAAGTTACACAAAAAAAGGCAAGTAACCTGAAATATGAAGAAAGTGAAGTCATGGCTGCAGCTTGCGCTATCATGGGTGCAAATTTAGAGACACAGTATTGTGCCACGAACATTGTTTAGTGTGCATAACTGGGCTTGTCTAGTTGAAGCCCTACAGTAGGCCCCCAACCATTGACTTAAATGTCAGATGCCTAACAATGGCTAGTGATATCTCCTACAGAAAAATGAGAACAAAACCATAAGGTTTGGGGGCCTATAATAACCCAATACAAATACACGAACACATTGTCAAGGAAATGAAAACAAACGTCAAAATTTTCTGAGGCCCATTCCTCCAAAAAATTAAAAACTGGATTTACAGCATAATGAACATCATATACTATGAATGAAACATTTTTTTAGCAAGGCACACACCTGAGCATAGGGCATGTAGAATTATAGAGCAACTCAAGAACTAATGTTGTCTGTTAGTGGGTAATAAATAGTGCCAGATTCACCTAAGTATTCATGGAGAAATATCAGATGGGAGTAAATCTAGGATATCCACCTTGATGTCCAATTGGAGAGTCGAGGCTCTGGAGATGTGAAAGTGTAGAAGCATAGGTCAGCTAATCAAGCATCTTGGTAAGAAAGGTTATGGAACATAGATTAGAGAAGTTTTCATTGAATGAAGTCAGATGCAGTGGACGCAACATATAAATTGGAAGCAAGGGAACATAATCAAGTAAGAAGAAAGGTTGAAGGGGGCACTTTTCTTACAACACTATGAAAACAAAAACACCATGTTGTTCTATAAAGACTATAAGACAACTTTAGAACATCATCACCTATTTAGTTCCTGCCTCAGCAAAAAAATATATGTATATATACAAACTGCCAGCTGTGGCGGTAAGCCGAGTATCAAGTTGAAGCTACAAATGAATATAGCTTCTATGTAAGCAAACCTGACGAATATTTGGAATCCATCAAACTAAAACAAGCACAAGGCCACAAATAAAATGAAGTAAGCTGACTAAGATCATTATTTGGGTTACAGACTGGTGTTGTAGTACAGTCAAAGCCTAAATAAAACATGTCCACAACATACGGTTAGAGGCTAAAAGCAGCCAATTTTATGGTTTTGGCCATAGCTAGGAAACTAAAGAAAATAGGAGGCATCAGAGTAATTACCAAAGCTTTGTCATATGTGCTATATCAAAAACCAATGGCAGACAATGCCAATGAGAGAAACAAAGATAAAAAAATTATTGGAGCAAAAAATAGAAAGAAGGAACAACTTAACAATTGTGGTACAAGGTTTTACTTTAAACAAAAGCAAGAGTAATGCAGGTACAAACATGCTGCCATGGACTCTCTATTCAGATGAAGAGAATAGGAAGTGTCAATGAAACAAAATATGCAAGGTTGATACTCGATTTGCTCCTCTCTTGGCAAGAAGAGTCATTTACAACCAACATTACAGGAGAACTAGGAAAGAATCCGAGCTAGAGGATTGTACTGACAACGACAATCGATGGACCTTGCCTATCAAAAAATGACTCTAGAGTAGATCCTTAAATAGTACAAAGATATATCTGCCAACTGCTATTTAGTTACTACAGGTATTCACATTCTGAGAAGAGGACCAAATAAAAATTAGATAAGCCATGTAGAAGTAGTAGAAGGCACAGTGCAGAATTTCAAACATTTCAATTTTTTCAAAAGGGCAGTAGCCAATTGCCACATTTGACATTTGATAACAGCCCTGGCTTTACATTGTATGCTTACGACAAGGGGACAATATTAAAAAAAAAAATTGTCAGTAATAAAACTCATCAGAGGAAATACGAGGCGCTACCTCGAGCACAAACAGCTAGGGTTTCCTGTGGCACATAAGCACACATGGATTAGACGGAGGAGGCATCACCTAAGACAATTTGAGGAGAGGGGAGCGCGGGCCCCAACCACGCCGGTGCGCCGCCCACAGCCGTCGTCGTTGCCTCGCACCGCCCGCCGCCTCGCGCCCGCCGCCACCTCGGGAGGCAAGGGCAGCTAGGGTTTCGCCGCGTGCCCGCGAACTCCATGGCCGCCGTGCCTTCCCGCCGCGGCCGCCGTGCCGTGCCGCGCCGCCGCAGCCGTCACGCCGCGCCGCCCTGTCTCCGCCGCGCCGCCCCGGCCGCCCGCCGCCACCGCCGCGAGCCATGCGGGCCCGGCGCCATCGCCCGTGTCGGCGTTTTTTTCTTTTTCACGGCGTCCGTGTCGGGGAGAGGAAGGAGCGACGGGTGAAGAAGAAAGGTGGAAGGTGAATCAGAAGTTTGAGTATATATTTGTTTTGCTGGATTTCGACCACAAGCTGGAGCGAAGGTAGAAAGAAGTGAAGAAAAGGTACGAATCAGGTGGAAGTTAATGCAGTAAATCTTAGCGGTATATTCGATCTAACAATGGTCAGATTTCTGGTGACGTGGCTAGCCACCCATTCTAGAGCCTTCCGTGAATATATTGTCTATATATTGTCTTAATATGGCTACCTAAAAAAATTAAAGGACAAGAGGATGGAGGATGTATGTGGCGTGCTTCAGCTCAATGCCATCCACAAGTGATGGGAGGTTGAGCAGGAGATATGACGTCATATGCTGCTCGCCGGGTCGTGTGCCAGCCTAAAAAGAGTAGAGTAGGCTGGTAGAGCCAACAATTTGTCTGCGTGCAAGCATGTGTGTTTATATCAGTGTGACGGGATACGGTGTACAAACAAGCCTAAAGACCATCCAATGAGTCATTTGAATATTATTTGGTGTTGTACGGGGCTATAGTAATAGTTGAGGAGGTCATATAGTTAATCCTTGATATATGGGGTATATAGACCTTTTGATATCTTATGGAAAACCACTGTCAAAACCATTTTAGAGGGTTATTTAATTTTTTAAACTTTTTTCAAAAGTTTGAGGGGTAGAGTAATTGGTTTTATAGATAAGGGGGTAAAGTAGACAAACATAATTAGTTAACGAGGTCGAAGAGACTTTTTTCCCAAAAGTTAAACAATATGTGTACATATATTTATTGGAATCTAAGGTCTCCCATTGGCCATAGTAGTGATGTCGCTAACGGAAGGTTCTCAGACCAGTTTGAATGTGAAGCTCGAACTTGGTGTTACTAAGCAAATGCTTGTACGTAACCTATGTATAAATGTGTACGCTATCAACCAAACTCTTTTCTAAATATCTATATTACGTTGTGTAGTCTTCATGAAGGATAGCACGAAACTGAAACACTCGAGGTTTGTAGGAACCTAGTTCATTAAAACCATCTAGCTATTTATTCGGAAAAAACCCATCTAGCTATTAGATTACTTCTAGGCTATGACACGCCTAAGGTAATATTGCAGTCCTTTAAGGAATATAAATTTCCTTCGTATGCTAACAATTAGATCACAAATATATTTTATATATTTTTTTAATATCTGTGTAAAGTCAAATATGTGATCGTAGATCGTTGGTTGGGAACCCATCCACCGGGGTTAAGTCCTCGACTTGGCATTGGTGTTCATATTTTTCTGAATTTATTCTAGGTTTTATCGGTACTATGCATTAAGTGGTAGGCGACGTCCCCGTCGACATCGAAACGCCTGTGGGCTGTGGTGACTTCATGAACTTCAAGATTTCTGCCAACTCGGTTCTTCAAAGGTGCTCATAGAGGGATAGGGTTTGCGTATGTGTGTTCATAGGAGTGAGTGTGCGCGTCACAATTTTCTGAACTTATTCTATAATTTGCCGGTTCTATGGATTAAGTGGTAGGCGACGTCCCGTCGATAGGGAGGCGCATTTGGTGTGAACTTCAAAATCTGTTGGCTTGGTCCTTCGAAAGTGTTTATAGAGGTAATGTTTACATACATGTGTTCATATAGGTGAGTGTGCGTACTTGTTATGACCGTTTACGTTATATTGCCTAATCTACAAAAAAGCATTATATACATTATAAATAAAATATAAGATGAAAAAAGACCTAGTTTAGATATGGCATTTTATATTGCGATTCGAACTCTTTCAAAACTCATGAGAATTATAAAAATAAGTCTTGGAATGGTTCTTACCTGAATGACACCATCCCTCACTATATATAGTGGAGGATCATGACCAATATAGAGAAATCTAACATCCAATCTTCAAAAATATATCTATTACTTCTTATTTTCTACCTCACACTCTTCAAACCCTCTACTATACTGTCCGGAACATCTCTTGATGAGATATGTCAACATTATACGAGGTCTTGCCGATCCTAGAACACCCTCACCCTACATCTGCTCCCCGACCCCGACGGCTCTTTTCAAGAGGCGTTTGTGGTTTACCAGTGAAGAACAAGCGTGTGACGACCTGCTGGTCAGCCTTGCCGTGGGGATCTCTCTCCCTCCGCTGCGTGTCAGCCTGCTAGGCCATGTGCATCCTGTGCGCGATTTAGCCCCTAGCCCCCTACCCATGTGTAGCCAGGTCTCCAAGTCTCCATAGCTTAATTCCCTGTAGGGGATTGCCAATAATTGCGAGAGGATTTGCGGACGGTTACATAATTCATTGGAGATGCTACACCAAATTGGGATCCTCTCTAGACTCTAGCACAAGAAATTGTCGTACTCTTGTGGTGGGGCTCTCTCACTGCTTTTGTTGAAGGCAAGCAGCGCATATATGATTCTGACGATTCTGTTTATGGTGGTACGGTTCATGAAAACATGTACTAGGGCAGGCTGGCAGCGGCTCTTTATTTTTTATTTATTTATATATATATGCATCGGAGGACTATTTTTTTTCTTTGACAACAGGAGGATTGGGGCCTTGTTTAGTTGTCTTAAAAAGGCTAGAAATATGACTCTCTTTCCATCACATTAAATGTTATATCGTATGCATAGAGCATGGTAAAATAAATAACTAATTACACAAATTAGCTATAGATCATGCGATGAATCTTTTGAACCTAGTTAGACTATGATTGGATAATATTTGTCAAATACAAACGAAATCTTTGATACTTTTCGGCTAGAAATATGACCATCTAAACAAGCCTGGGTTGGTAGTCTCGGATTGGATTGTTCCATCTCGACACATGTCCCAGGAGAATCCAAAGGTGTACGGGTATGAAACTTCAAAACACCATTTGTTTGGACTCAAATCTTCAGCAAAAGATTGAGTACCACGAGAGATTGTGCTCCGCATTTCACAAATCCTGCTTAGCTATCATGCATGAGTTTAAGCCATCTTATTGTTACTAATGAATCAACATGAATGTGCTAAAAATGACCAATATCGTAGAGTAATATACTATCTTACTATATTTAGTCAACAAAGCAACCATCCATGGTAAATTATGAAGACCAAGGAATAATTCTCATATATAATTGATCTGAAGGAATAGCATCGAAGTGCCCGTTTAAATGTCGATGAGAAATATCCCACGGGTATCACTAAAAAATGAATATGGCGGTCACGCTAGCTCCTAGACATATACTTCCTCTGGTTTCCAAAAATATATCATTTTGCATAAAGCTCGAGTCAAGCATTTTTTTTTTTTGTGACTTTCGAGTCAAGCATTAGGAGCAATTATGGATAACTTTTAAATTAATGAGTTTGGAAATATGAAAATCATATGAATAGATTTGTCTTGAAAAAATGTTTTCAAAAAATATACATATGTACCACTTTTCAATAAATATTGTTTATAAAAATAAAAAGTCGAGTTATATTTTGGAGACCGTTTGTTGTCCAAACAACGACATCTTTTAGGAAACTAGAGTGAGGAAGACCTTTTGTAGTTTTAAACTAACCACTACAATATGAGATAATAGCACACAAAGAAATTAACGAGTTTGTTCATATGGTTTCTACGGCCGATAAATAGGTTGATGCTATTTTGTTGAGAAAAACATTGTACCGTTGCTGATAGGCCAGCTGATAAGTTTAAGTGTTGGGATTTTGTAGGCTGATATGTTCTAAGTGTTGGGATTTAGTAAACTTGTTTCTCGTACAAATAGTTTATTCCCATGGGATCTATATGTCAAAAGAAAAAACACTGTTCCTTTTGCACTTTTGACAATTACACAGATTAAACTTGTTTCTCTACAACACTAATATATATGTGTTAGAACTGCTAGATGTATGTGCCAAGTCTCAATAATAGAAGAGAATCAAAAGAGCTCAAAATCGATGGCAGATTTTCTGGCTGGCGGGCACTTAGTGATTTACATTGCAATCACCTTGAATTCTCGGGTGTCTGTACTAATCCAGCTCATGTACAAGGGTGCCCTTTACTTTTGGCACTCCATCATGTTACCATTGACTCTGTAATGGTTCTAACAGCTTCTTGCTGTTAATCTATGAAAATGTGTTTCCTCGTCAAAAAAAAAAACATCTATTCATATTTATATGATAGAAAAAACAAAAAAAGGCCATCGGTTATGCTACCCAAAAGCTGACTCCCGAATGCTACAAGACTGCTCTATTACTCTTCTGTCTCTTCACACTCATAGAACCTTCTCAAAAGACTCATTTTTGCACGTTTTACAAAAAAAAAAAAAAGACTCATTTTGCACGCAGAACACAATGCAAAGCTCTCCTCCTCACAAGAAGGCAAACTTTGTATATGTTGACCGAATCTTCTTTCGCATCCAGAAGAGATGTTGTGGGCTATGAAATTAAAGAGAGTGGTTCAGGTGACTACCACTCATTGATTAAGTAGGCATCCTCTGAATTATGAAAGAAGAATACACTAAACGAGCAAGGATAATAATACAATAATACAACTCTCTCATCCCACCCATACAATAATTAGCCAATTAAGTATTCATAAACAGAAATAAAATGCAGAGATATTTTTTAGTATAATTGTAGTATCATATTTTTATTAACACTAATACATACTCCATATATATTTTAGCAGAAACTCCTCCTGGATGGTGCTAATATTTTTTTGGTTGGTAATTAATAACAAACACCTGTTGTTTCAGGAATTGTGGCTTAATTAATTGAGTGCATACTGTTGTGCTAAGACCTGACTACCTGAGTAGGTAAATATGGTCTTGTTTAGTTCACCCTTAAAAGTTAGAATTTTTTCACTCTCTTCATCACATCAATCTTTTAACGAATGCATGGAGCATTAAATATAGGTAAAAATAACAAATTGCACAATTTAGTTATAAATCACGAGATGAATCTTTTGAGCCTAGATAGTCCGTGATTAGACAGTAATTGTAAAATACAAATGAAAATGCTATAGTTAGAAAAATTCTAACTTTTGGGTATATCTAAAGAAGGCCTATGCATGTATATAGTATAGTACTGTAGAACCAACCGATAATAAATAAGTCGAAAGTACGATCGATCAAGTAGTGCCAATGCAAGAAGAGAAACAATTACCTAGGCCTTGTTTTGATTCACACAAAAGTTGAATTTTTATCATTCTCTCCATTACATCAATCTTTCCATTTATGCACGAAGTATTAGATACAAATAAAAAATAACTAATTATACGAGTTTAGTTATAAATTATGAGATAAATCTTTTAATCCTAATTAGTCTATAATCTTACTACTAAAAATCCTCAAATGATATCGTAGCCACCGCTTTCGGCCTGCCTCCAGCGTTAATCCCCCGCTAATGAACCCCCCGTAATCCCCCTCCCCGCTCTGTAACCCCCTCCACAGTAATAAAAAAAATCGCTTCCCTGCACAACTGTCGCAGGCCCACGATCGTCCCCATCCTCTCCACACACCGCTCCGTCGCTCCACTCCTCCACGGTCTGCTCATCGCGCCCGCTCCCCCCACAGTCTGCGCCCCCTCCACACCGCCGCGCCGCCTCCATGCCGCCGGCGCTGTTTCGCGCCGCCGCGTGCCGACGGGGAGGAAGATGCTGCTGCACGCCAACGGACCGTCATCACCGATTAGCGCAGGAAGGAGCGCCAGGATATCTCGACCCTTAGCCAACGGGGAGGACGCCGCCACCACGCACGGATGGACCGCACACGAAGATGTAACTCGAGTCGCGTGGAAGGCACCAGACCACCAGTGAGTTATCCCGCTCCCCTCCAGTTCTCGATCCTCACACACCCCTCTTAGGGCTTGTTCGGTTAGGGTGAAATCCACCAGGAATTGTTCATGTTGATAATATGCTAGCGATCTCGGTAGGAATGAAACCATGTCATGAATCCCTGAGAAACTAACGGGCCCTTAGTACGTGTGGATTCACCGGGAAAGAAATTGGGTGTGGCTTAAATTCATCTGACAATTTAACATAACATGGTGTTGAAGCCAACTCGTGACTCGCCAACATCGTTTGATCATTCATACCTTTTCTAAGTCTCGTCTCTCTGCAGTCGCAAAAACTGGATGGCGCTCTGCTTCTGTGCCGTTGTGCAGTTGGGCTGTTGTTAAATTGTTTTTTTTTTTTTTTTTTTTTTTTTTTTTTGGAAACGTCCAGCAGTGCTGAATTGCTGGTTTGGTATGGTTGTATTCACATCATGATCAGTGGTTTTGGTGTTGAGCTCTTGCCTATCGATGCGTGGGAACCATACTTTCTAGGCTTTAGATTCAAATCAAAACTCAATTGATGATCTGTATTATCATTCAAATGAGCTCATAGATATTTTTGTTCTCACCAGATTACAAAATAAATAAATGGAAACACATGCCTTTTGCTCCCAACCATTGAGAGGTGTTGCACGTCACCTCCATCCGTCATTATCATTGGTGGCACCTTGCGTTTTCAGCAGCTCGTCTCTCCAATTCTTCATTTTAGTCATGGATTTTCATAGTGAATGTTAGTTTGTGAGATGAAAACAAATTACCACTCATTGAAGCTTATTATAATTAAAGCTCAGCTGGAATTTGTTTGCAAGTGACGTTCTACAGGTAGCATAATCTCCTTAATTTTTGGCCTACAGAATTGGTATCATTGAATTATGGAGGTGAATGTTAGTTTGTCCAGGCTTCCGACAGTGGTTGTGCATTTGTAGAGTGGTTGTCCAGGCTCGGGAGCAATGTTGCGGCTGCTGCTGCTGCTGCGACCACTCCAGCATTGACTGTTTTGCATGAAGAAAACTAGCAGCTGCAGGTGACTGAAGAAGGAGGACAATTGTGCATGCTATTGGTGCTTCAGTGGAAAGGATTAACAAACGAGGGTGACCGGATGCTCATTGGCGACAGCAAAACCAGTGGTGAAGCTTTTTATTTTAGGCTTTGGTTGCAAGGTCATGGTGCTACTAATAACAAAGTAGGAGAGCTAATTCTACGGTGATCAAGGTCAGTTGTTTGCAGTATGTGTCATTTCAAATTGTTACCTTTTTACCAATGCAAATACTACATTATTATTAATAAAATCCAGTAGAAGATGGTATATGATAGAAAATGGGTCACTGCAGGCCGACAAAAGTTTGAAAATGTTGGTCCAATAGTTGTCTTCCCGTATTGATGTGGGCAGACGCAGCTGGAGTCGATGTGGAAGAGCTGAAGAGCAGGCTACATGAAGGTTACTCCTG
This sequence comes from Themeda triandra, assembly GCA_018135685.1. Taxonomy (NCBI): domain Eukaryota; kingdom Viridiplantae; phylum Streptophyta; class Magnoliopsida; order Poales; family Poaceae; genus Themeda; species Themeda triandra. The sequence continues at coordinate 356,058 of JAENPR010000606.1, read as the reverse complement.
CTAAGGTGCTTGTTCCATTTGGTTTAGTGGTTATTTAGATCATTTTTCTGTGTGTATGTCCAGCATCTGGTCCTTCATTCTCTGGTATATTTTTTTTTCTTTTGTTTAGTTGTATAAATATGCTTCACCAATCACAATAATTTTTGATATTGTGTTGTTTGCAGCTATATTAACCGGCACAAAACTGCTATGTTCATTTAACACAGAAGAGTGTCTATAGTATTAATAATAATGTTTGGACACATGCTAACATGGTCTAAAACGGCTATATTTGTTTCTACAGTATTTAAATAGCATTATGTACATTATTTATAGTATTTAAAAGTTGATGTCTCGTATCTGTTAACCCTAATTAAGAAGGCCATGCTGATGCTAATAATAATAGCATATATCTAAATATCTGTTCTAAAATAGCTTGTTTATGTTTCGCCCTATGAGTAGAGTGATAGATGTCTTCAGTTTGTTGTTTCAGACAAGGTTATGTATCGGTTGCTTACTTGCATTTTCTATGTCCGCAAAGCTTCTACGAGGTAAAAGCTTGTTTTTTTTTTGTCACTTTGCTTATGTTGTAGAACATTGTAAGTTATAAGCTTCCAGTGGTAATGGTGGGGTTTGACGACTTCAAGGAGGAGTTGGGCTCGATCAGTTTAGAATTAGAGAGCTGTCTCAATCAGTTTGGAGTTTGGAGCTGGTAACAATGTTGAAAAAGAAGCTTTATTACTGAAAAGGGATGCTGGCTGTGGGCTCAAGATCTGGAACCGGGCCACAGCCTCAAGATCTGGAACCGGACGCAACGCCCACTTAGGAAGTCAGGAGTATACTGAATCAGCAAATGAACAACAGTTGGTGAAACATTAGTATGATGTTCAGCAAATGAACGGCAGTTGGTGATTATATATAAATATTACCTATGTAGAAGAACGCGGGCTACTTAACCCCAGTTAAATACTAATTGTCAAATCTGAAAGGAAAGTCTTCACGGTAGAAAATTCTAACTTTTGGGCATTTAAACAAGGCCGTGCATGATAGCCTCTGTGGCGTGGATCGGAGTGAAATCCACGAGTCATCATGATTTCAGAGCCAGGACGCAAATGCACTGGATCAATAAGTTCCAACTACCCGCACCCGGCCAGCTAATATAGCATGTTCTTCCTAACCTTACCCATTGAGACTAGCCTAACCTAAAACGGGTGAAGGGCCGGGGCCCGGTCTTCAAAAGCCGGCGCGTGTTAATGCATGCATGCAGATGCGATTCAATAAGTGTAATTTTGCATGGGAATGAAACGTCAAACTTCATAAGTGCATGCATTGATAGATGTGTCGTGCATGCATTGATAGATGTGTCTGGTTCACCTGCGTGATTCCATTCTCCTGTACTCATCTACAGTATCAAACCATGCAGTACGACATATTGACTACCGTGTCAAAATCTAGCTAGCTGGCTATTTCTACGCGGTCCCGTCCGCTGCTCTCGTCGTTATCTGATCACATCCCCGTGACCACTGAACTGCCGCGGGGCGTGACCACATTAATTGAAGTGGAGATCGCAGTACCATGGCCTTGTACTCTTGTGCAATCGGTGTGTTCAATAATTCATTTTGTACACATTGAGGTATATGCCTACTACTGTGAGCGCTGCCCTATATGAATGGAGACGTTTCCGCACCATCGATTGCTTTTTTTTGGTTTTAGAAAGGGATATGAGTCTCCATTGATCATTTGCGTCGAGCTTAATTAACTACCCTATGGAAGTCATGGATAAACATATACTAGAACACAAGCACCAAATGCAGATTGAGGATGACCATAGATAGACGTTGTCGGTGGTACGTACTGTGTGTAGCCAGCCAGCAGAGAAGATTTATGGCTGCTGGGTTCTACCATCGAAAGGATACAACTATATGTGCAGAGCTTTGGCGTTCTCGCGACCGAGTCGACTGCAAATCAAGTCGGTTATTATTAGCACCGGACGCAAAAGAGCAACGTAGCGGTACACCGACACCCCACTCGATCCTCTGTTCCATAACCTCAGGTAGGTAGTACTAGTACATGTGCATGGTGTGTACTGTACACACTACAGGAAATCGCGGGTTTGCCGACAGCTTAAAGCCGCGTGGCGAAGCCCCGATTCCCTGTCGCACCCGCCGACGAATTCCCTATTCCCTGTCGGCAAACCGCCGTCGCAAAAATCCCGTCGGCAAAACGGGACTTTGCCGACAGCCCGAATCAGGGCGCATTGTCGTCTTTCGCCCGACAATGCCCACGTGGTTCTGTTTGCGAAGGAACGCCGCTCAACTCGGCCGGCTGCCGTTAAACCGCCGATGCCTGTGGTCGCCGGCAAAGTCAGGTTTTGCCGACGACCGGGTCGGCAAAGCCCGGTTTGCCGATACCGGTGGCAAAATCGGGATTTGCCGACCCAGGTCAACATGGTTTGTCGGCAAAAGGTCAATTTGCCGACGGGTCAACCCGGCGTCGGCAAACTCCTCTCTTCTTTGCCGACCAGGTCAAGAAGGTTTGTCGGCAAAGTGCCCTCGCCAAGGTCAGTTGGCAAAGTAATCCCGTCGGCAAAAAGGTCCGGCTTTGCCGACGCCTATGGCCAATCTTTGTCGGCAAAGTTTGGGATTTTTTTTTTTTCGTTTCATTGCATTCGAACCACATTTATAGCATATATAAAAGAATTGCCGATACATTCATGTTTAGCATATCATGATAAACATTCATTAGATGTTTCCCCACACCAATACACATCACGACCAGAATCTTAGATTAAAAAATATCAAGGTTAATAATCATACAAACTCGTGAGGTTAGCTAAGTTTCTATACGGTTTTGCAGCAGTCTATACAATTTCAAGTCAAATTCACGAAGCTAGACAAAAAGTTTCTATACAGTTTTGCGGCGAGTCTATACAAGGTGATGGCTAGACAAAAAGTAGGATCCACTCTTTATCGACAAGGAATGAATGGACTAACCAAATGTTTAAGACCTGCATTCATAATAGAAAAAAAGAACAGGTAATTGAGCATCGAAAAGAATGAGCACTGGAAACAGATCATGGCAAAGAAGAAGGCTATCAAGATAGTTGTGTTGTATATGGGCTCATGAAATACAAGTCACTTAGCTAAACTGAACTAAACTTTGTGGAAAGTGCAGAAAAGATCACCAACTTCTACTGTACTAGTGTTTGGAATAATAATACACTTTGAGGAAATATGAAATCTTAAGAATTAGTAACATTATAATACCATATCAAATTAAACTAATGCATAAATACTTAATGTCTTCAGGCAGAGCTAGCAAATTGGATGACTCGGGAAGAATAGTGGCAGAAACAATATGTAGTATTTATGCAAACAAAGTAGAATAAATATATTAGAATAAATATATAGGCTTCTATATTGATTATGACAACATGTATTTATTAAATCGGATAAAGATACGAAAGCCCCAATAGTTTAATCTTCTCCTAATTTCAATTGCAAAGTTCAGTGGCATGCATGAGTTGGTTCAGATTATGTAAGGTCAAATGTTTGTATAAAAAATAATGGTCTGAGATGGCAAGCCAATTTTCCAAGAGACTGACATAACAATAGTCTATATTACTTAATTAGAGTCGTATGCTGCTCAGGTCTGCTACAGACTTCAAATAAATTTCAAAGAGGCTTCTAGCCATATTAGTTCACAGAACTTTGTGCTATACTTGGTACAGATAGTAGACACAGATAGTAGGACAAACCTAAAAACATATAAATGCAACGAGTCTGGAAGCTGTAGTCGTTTGGAGCCACAACTCTGCAAGTAATGCCAAGAAGAAGCAAATGAGCAAAGCAACTGAAGTAGCATCAGTCTATTCTGCAGGTAAAGAGTACTCTATAATTACTGCAGGATTGAGTAATGGAAAAAATTCAGAATGTGCTCTTTCAGGTCTGTATCCCTATACTACGACAATTATGAGCAAGTGAGCATTGTTATGGACTCAATTCAGGTAGCTAAAGATAAGACCTCAATCTTATCTTTCGGAGGCAAAATCATGCCCAAAGTTGAATAATGCAACATAAATAAGCTGTTATCCCCTCACCAACAACATATGTCAATTGTCCATTCAGTAACAGCAGCAGGTACATTAGAGGAAATGGTTAGGAACGCTGTGCTAATCTAATGATCTAATAGCAACAATCGTTCTTGGCAACAATCAACGAATTTAGCTTCCCACTTCTCCCAGATCCAAGCACCTACGAACCCAAATCTGAAATCACAAACAGACCCCAACAGTAGTACGAACCCAGCGGCCCAAAATTCCCAACTACCTCCCGATGCATACAATGCATCGGCGGCGAGGCAAGCTGTATACCTGCGGGGAGCGCGCTCCTGGGGGTGGCGGCGAAGGGTTTTCCATACCGTTTATAAACTAGAGGAAGGTTACTTACACATTACTTACAGTGTCTTTTACTTATTGGAGCAAAAGGATTCTTGGGGTGAAGCACCTGGAAAAGCAAAAAAAAAAAAAAAAAAAAAAAAAAATCTTTAGTCCATGTGTCATAGGTACACAATACCTAGTTCCAGCAATCCTCTCTAGTCCAGTCAAAAGCTAGCACTACTTAGTTTCTATTACAGCACAGCAGCGTTCTCAAATAGAGAAGTATAAATGGAGTATTGGGATGTGAAAACCTAAGTGGCAGCACTAGCAGCACTTGTTAAGTACCTATATCTACATCTATCTTTCATTATCTATCTCCTACTATCACTACTACATCAGAAATAGATTGTCATTGTCCATTACGATATGAGCATCAACGTAGTAGCCTTCAAGACTTTTTTTTGGGCCAAGAGAGATATGCCAACTGTTATCAGAATACATGTGCCATAGATACTCTGGCTGCACTAATTTTTTCACATCAAGCAATTACTAGATAAAATGTCCAGGCTTCATGAGAAATATGGCCGAGAAAGAGGATCTTTGCTATATCATAATGGTATGCTTAGGCTGTTATTTTTAGTTTTATATGCACACAATTACGTTGTAGACTTATGTAGACAATAATAAACTTGCAATAATAAACCTGCAAGGGACAACCTTGACAACCAAGTAAAATCGAAGCAGATACATTGCGTTGACCACAGAGACTAGTCGGCGAGGCATCCAAGCAGGCCCTGATTCAGAGATACATTGCCCTAAACAAGACACTAACTGGTAGGTACAAACTGATATTTACTTTAACAGAGCTAGATTAACATGATCCAGTATGAATCATAAATTACTACCATAGGTTTTACGCTCGTGTAACCTTGATACAGGAGCTTTTATACTAGTGTGACGATGAAGCAGGAGACATATGTTCTGTGCAGTTCCCAACAAAATTGAGATGGGGAATTCGCTACAGGACTAAGCAACCTGTCCTCAGCAAGCTCAACTTGCTCTGCCCCCTTCCCCTTACCCTGCTCCTCTTGCTAACCTTCCCCAAATCCTGGTTGTTCCTATCTAAACTAACTATAATTCTCCAACCCCAGAAGCAATTCGTACCACGATAAGCTGGGACACGACAGAGGAAGAGGACTGGGCGGAGAGCTTACGAGGTCGAGCACTTGCGGGAGGGCACGGATGCCGGCCTCGTCCATGGCGTGCACGTGCTGCTCCACCCGGCCCCCAAAGACACCGGGTCCAGCTCCGAACCCGCGGCGCTTGCTCCGGTACACCAACCCGCACGCGCACACCCTCGGCGACTCGGGATTCAATCCAACAAAGGGCGACGGCTCAAGAGGAACCACAGGCCGGGCGACGGCGCGCGGGCAGCGGCACCACGGCCCCGCCGAAATGGACGGGAGCCGAGGACCGCGAAGCGCGCGAGGAACGCGGCGCGCCGATTTGCTTCGGCCGGAGTGTGGAGTGGAGATTCGCCGCCGCCGGCGGCCCTAGTGCTCGCTCTTCGGCGGAGGCGGGGAGCGGAGGGCGGCGGGGTGAGGAGCGGCGGGAGTCGCGGGGAGTCGCGGTGAGGGAGCGAGTGGCGGCGCGATGGCGGAGCGGTGATGGCGGAGCGGTGGCGGCGGGCGGAGGAGGATGGGATGGATGGGGGTCGGGCCGGGGATGGGTTAGGTTTAGATGGGATGGGCTTTTTATTTTTTTTTAATTGTGGGCCGGTTGGCCACAAAGCCCGCCCGGCCATTTGTCGGCAAACATTTTTTCTTTTTTTAAATCTTTTCGACCGGCCGGCCGGCCCGGCCGAGTGTCGGCAAACAATTTTCCTTTTTTTAAAAAAAAATCTTTTCGCCGACAACCCCGGCCAGTAATTGTCGGCAAACAAGTTTTCTTTTTTTTTATAAAAATCTTTTCGCCGGCTTGACCCTCCGGACAAGGTGTCGGCGAACTTTTTTTAACGACCGCATCCAAGTGCGATCGGCAAAGAAAGTTTCAAATTTTTGTTTTTTTAATCCTTTTTTTTTACGGATCTGAGTAACACAATTACATCTCAAATTAAAAACTTGGGGATGTTTTGAGTTATTTAGCTATATTTCATTAATTTTTTTCCTCACTTCAATTTTCCCGCATTATTCAAGTTTGAACTGCAGTGCATGAAATAATGAAACTTTGGCCTTCAAAAAATGATATTCAACGTGGGGAGTGTGTTTTAAGGCCGTGTACCAACTCTCACCCAAAAGTTCCAAGTCCTTGTCCACATAACAAGAGGCTCCAGGATTGGTAAAAGTGTTTTTTAATTATATAAAATCCAAACGAAGTCGAAAAATGACGAAAATTGACGGGGTGTCGTGTTATCGCATGTGGAGGCTATGAAAAAATTTGAAAAAAATTTGGAGCAAGTTGCGGCGTCACATGCTCAAAAGCCAGACAACTCCACATGTGATCACATGTGAGATGTGTGGAGATGTGTGGGTTTTGATCATGTGACGCCGCAACTTGCTCCAAAAATTTTCAAATTTTTTTCATAGCCTTCACATGCGATAACACGACACCCCGTCAAGTTTCGTGATTTGTCAACTTCGTTTGGATTTTATATAATTAAAAAACATATTTACCACTCCTGGATGGTCGTGTTACGTGGACAAGGACTTGAAACTTTTCGGTGAGCGTTGGTACATGGCCTTAAAACACACTCCCCACCATGAATATCATGTTTCAAGGCCAAATTTTTGTTATTTCATGTACTGCGGTTCAAATTTGAAAAATACGGGAAAATTCAAGTGAAGGAAAAAAATTAACGAAATATAGCTAAATGTTTTCAAAAAGGCCCAAATTCAAACATGTGATTGTAAACAATGTATCTAGGCAACAAAAAATTTTGAAGTCAAAATTCGAAAAAAAAAATATGTTTGCCGACATCGAGTTCTGTCGGCAAAGAGCATAGTTTGCCGACACCAACGGTGGGTCGGCAAACCCCGGACTTTGCCGACGAGACAATGGGCGTCGGCAAACCCGTCTTCGCCGACAGCTTAGGGAGGCTGTCGGCAAACTTTGCCGACAACTGACCACTAACGGCGTGGTTGTCGGCGAAGCAAACGGCGACGACGCCGTTTGGTCGAGCCAGCCTTTCCGCCGACAACTGACTGGGTTTGCCGACAACCGGGCTGTCCAGGAAAAAGAATCTTCGCCCCGACGGCCGGTGTTCGCCGACGGCCCGTGGATCCGGGGCATCGGCGAAAGAATTTGCCGACAATGGGTTTCGGTTTCGGCAAAACAGTGGTTCGCCGGCGGCCCGATCCTGGCTGTCGGCAAACCCCTGGGCACCATGGCTTGCAAGATCATAGGCAATCTCCATCCCCGAATTTCCAGCACCAACCACGAGAACCCTTTTCCCAGCATAACTGCTTCCTGACTTGTAGCTCGAAGAATGGATAGCCTCCCCTGGAAGCTCTCTAGACCCACAATCTCCGGGATCCACCCCGCTCCCACTACCGGAACGGCCCTTTTTGCCGATGGCCGGCCGCCATCGGCAAAGGCACTTTTCCCATCGGCAAAAGGTTTGCCGATGGCAAAGGCCGATGGCCATCGGCAAACCCCCATCGACAAACAATTCATCGGCAAGAAAAGCCGGGTTTGCCGATGGCCACCGACATTGCCATCGGAAAACTTTGCCGATGGCCACGCGTGCCATCGGAAAAGCCGCCACGTCGGCCGACGCGCCGTCGGTGACGGTGGCTTTGCCGATGGCCGACGTGGCCCCGGCCATCGGCAAAGATTTTTTTATTTTTTTTTTGAATTTTTTTGCCGATGGCCGAGGCCATCGGCAAAAAAATTTCAAAAAAATAAAATAAAAATGGGTTTTGCCGATGGCCATGGCCATCGGCAAAGTTATGGCAAGTTTGCCGATGGCCCCGAGCCATCGGCAAACACAGGGATTAGCCGAATCATAACCCCGGCCATCGGCAAAACCCGGAAAAAAATTTTTTTTTTTTTTTTTTTTTCTTTCCATTTACATTACAATTTAGCACATGCATCACATATATATCAATTAACCCACATATATAGCATATAATCCACATATATAGCAACGAAATACGGTTTTAAGCATCGATACATGTCCATCGGAATCCAAACATATCCGGGCCACAAGCAAAAGAGTCATACATGTCACAAGTCATCCATACATATCTCACAAGCTACAAGACTAAACCTAGCTAGTGGCGCCATCCCCTTGGGTCCCGGAGCCCCCGGCGGATCCTCCCACGCAGCCAACTCGGCGCCACGGGGCCGCGGCGTCGCCCGGTGGCCGACGTCTTTGCGGAGGGAGCACGCGGACGGAGTGCCGGGTGCGGAGGAAGGCGGCGAGGCCGGAGTGCGGGTGCTGCGGCCACGAGTACCCCTGCGGCGGTGGAGGACCCCGGTGCGTCGCGTGGGGGGAAGCCCCGGTACGGTGGCGTGGGAAGCTGCGTGCCGTGGAGAAGCTCCCGGTGGGCTTGGAGTCGGGTTCGAACCCGCCGACGGTGCCTGCACAAAGAACATGTGATGTAATTAGTACAACTCCCCTGTAAAATTTCGGCAGCACCTCCCCTGCACGGGGAGGTTCCAAAACCTGCAAAAAACATGGCACGAAGGCCAAACATGGGCACGAAGGCCAAACATGGGCACGAAGGCCAAACATGGCACGAAGGCCAAACATGGCACGAAGGCCAAACATGGGCACGAAGGCCAACCGACGCGACAAGCTAAAGCGAGAGGCAATGTACTCACCCGACCAAGTCCGAGGAAGAGGCGGTGCACCGGGCGGTGGAACTACCGGTGGTGGAGCGTAGATCGAGGCGGGAGGCTCCTCCATTCCCGGGATCCGGGCCGCGAAGTGCACGCCCAACCGACGCCGGTAGTGCGCCGTCGGTGCCGCCACCTCGCTCCCGAACCCGCGCCGACATCCTCGCCTCAATCCTCGCCTCAATGGCCGCCTCCCGCTCCTCCTCCCCGGCCTTCATCTCCTCGATCGTGGCCTGCAATATTACACCCGGCACGATTGATGTTATTTGAAGGCGGGCTACATCATGAAGGCGGGCTACATCATGAAACTCCACTTACCCGAAGACTGCGATCACCTGCGCGCGCCCGCCGCCGAGGCGCTATGGGGATCTGCGATCCGCCCCCACTTTCCCGGTCTCTCCCGCGGATCTCGGTCGGCGTCTCAATAGGGACGGGTCGATGGCGGCGTTGGCCAAGTAGTACCGGCCGTCTTTGCTTCCCTCCTCCAACCCTCTGCGGGAGGTTAGTGTCCGGGGCTCGGTGGCGGGGTCGTAGGTGTCGCCATGTTTCGCTCGAGCTGCGGCGGTGTACTTGGTGAGCCTCTCGTAGACCGTCGGGCCGGTGTACTTCTCGGCCCGTGCGACGAGCCGTACACGGTGGTGGGCGCTTTCGCTTTGCCGATGTGAGCAAGCGCGAACCCCGTGAACTCGTTGATTTGCTCACCACCATGCGACGACGACTGCGAGGAAAACACAAACATGGTTACAAGTAGTGACAATTGAGCGCTATAACAAATGCATCAACGAAGGATACATACCCATCTCGTCCATGTACTCGGCGGGATTAGGCTCCCTTGGTGGTGTGGGACCCACGACCGGTCGAGCTCCACCTTGCGTTTCAAATGACGTCTCGGGCGCTCCGCGTACGCCGCGGGCGTACGCCACCCTCCGACAATTGCCTCCCGGCCGGTCCTCGTACTTGCTGCACCACCGGCCCGGAGGCATCTGCATGACATTCAAGTTTTTGATATTACGAGATAATGAATGGAATGTGTCATGTAAGAAATCATAACGGATGTTTCTGCCTAATTACCCGCAAGTCTTGCTCCTCGGTGAGGTCGGTCTCCTCGACAAGACAACTCCGGGCCTCCGTCTTACTTATCTTCGATTCTTCATGTTGGCGTAGTAGGCGATGACGGCTCGGGTACGCGCCTCGTAGAACATGTCCCCGAGCCGGTCGGCGCACACCACGTCCTGGCTTTCGCGACGCCCGCACGTCGTCCACCCCCTCGTCCAACTTGAAGTACAACTGCACACAGGCATCAAACATCATTTCATTGTTTGAAAGAAGTCCAACGAATAATGTTGTATTGAGATATGTGATGCGATGCAAAGACTCACCCAGAAACTCATCCTTGATCTTCTGAGCAACGACTCTTCCCTGGTCGTCCGTGATAAGGTAGAAGTCCCGCCAATCCTCCGGCACGATGGTCTCACCCTTGGGGGTGACGACCAAACCAGGGAAGTGCTTCTTAATCGGCCGAGCTCACGGATGCTAGTTGGACGCGTGAGCACTCCTTTTTTGTCACCTTTTTCCAGCCCGCACGAGTCATTAATAGCAATTGTTAGTACGCATTTTGAATTTGAAAATGTCATATGAACAAGTGTAGAAATCAACAATGGTTACTTACTTGCCCGCGGGCCGGATCACGGCGCTCGTCGGCGGGCCGGAGGGTCGAGGAGCCTGGTGGGGCCGCGGCTGGAAGGGCTTACGAGGAGCTGTGGAACTCGAGCCGCCCGCGGACTCCTCGTCGCCACCCCGGACCTCGTCGTCGCCACCCTCGCCGTCCTCGTCGTCTCCACCGCCGCCGCCGCCACCGTCACCGGTCGTCGTCCTCGTCGTCGCCTCCTCCCGGGAGGCCGTCGGGAACGGCCTCCTCGACGGCGTGCGGTGTCGTCCGGCGGGGGCCTCCGACCCCGGCGGTGGACGGCTCCACCTCAAGCTCCTCGTCCTCGTCCTCGTCCTCGCGGTGGTCGGCCGCCACGTGCTCCTCGTCCTCGAGGTGGTCGTCCTCGCGGTGGTCGGCCGCCACGTGCTCCTCCTCCTCGGGCCGCTGCGTCCGGTACCTCGGCTTGGACGTTCCGTTCGGCCGCTTTCCGCTGGCATTTTGTCGAGTGCCCGCAATGACAAAGATTAGAAGAGTTAGTATTAATGACAAATACTTGTAAAGAAACATAAATGCAAAGCAAAATTAAGAACGCAAGGTAATATTAATAACAATATAGTATTACATGAATTAGAAATTATCTCCGCGAAAGGCAATATTGCCGGCGAGCGCTCGTCCTCATCATCGGTAGTGTCATCATCACTATCAATATTGTCGAGCTCTCTTTCATCCTCATCATGATCAACATCCTCCTCAACAACTACATCGCGTCGCCACTTTGCCATTCCTCAAGGATTCGTAAGTCCTCGGCATCGTGTACCTCATCACCCTCGTCCTCATCGATGTCGTTGTTTACTTCCATACCCATCAGCGAAGCAATGTCTATCTCCAACCTACCTTCTAGCCCCTCAGGTTGATAGAACTCATCATTCCTTGGGTCAAAGTTGTAATCATCATCGTTTGGGACCGCCGCTTTACCGTGTGGCGATACCATGTGCACAAGGCTCCAACCCGCAAGGCGCACGTCATTTTGGTTTGCCCATGGGAGGTAATAAACTTGCGTGGCGTCTCGGTTAGCCACAATATAGACATCGTCTCCTCCATATTTGGAATCCTCTCGGATTTTGACTAGCCCAATTGATGTGTCCTTTTTCGTGACCCCAGGATCGAACCAATGGCATTTGAATACCACTGGCTTACAACCTAGGTCTTTGCCAAAGTCAAGCTCCAATATCTCATCGACTATGCCGTAATAGTCCTTCCCATCCGTGCTTGGGCGTACGAACTCCGCGCACGTGGTTTTTTGGTTGCCCCGTTTCTCTTCGTACTTTCTCGTGCGAAAGCGATAGCCATTCACGTCATAAACGTTGAATGACTCCGACACTACGGTCAAAGCATTTGCCCACACATCTCAATGCAGGACTCATTTCCGCATCAAAATTAGCCTGCAAGGTTAGGACAGGTAGATAGTTACATTACTCGCTCATAGGAGCAAAGCGGAATCTCAAAGTCAGAAAGAGGTTACTTGGATGGTACCTTGCTACTGAACCAATTGACGAAATCGGGCTTATTATGTCTGAGAAGATGGTCTTTTTCATCCTCGGTAGGAGCCGTACTGCCCCTCCAGTGTTCAATGATAAATTCCCTGGAGAAACAATAGACAAGGGGGTGAATAGGTGGAGGATAGTGGCGGCATATTTAACAAGCTAGCTCATCGAGAACTTACTCTTGATAATCTCGGGTTTCTTCAAGGTTCAGCAACAAGTATATCATGATAGTGTGCCACTCATCATGCATCAAGTACACGTTGGTCCTCGCGCTGCTCTCCCGAGATCCCCTTTGAAAAGGCCGAGGGTGCATGAATTCTCGTCGATGTTGTAACGAGGGGTTGGATCTCCCGGTCTTTGAAGTTTTTCGGTATAGTACGCTGTGTGAATGTCGACACCTCCTCCATAATGAATGCCTCGCAACGGAAGCCTCAATTTTGGCTTTATTTTTACACTTCTTCCGAAGTAGCTTTAGACACCTCTCGATTGGATAGCACCACCGGTGTTGCACGGGCCCCCCAACCGTGCCTCCCTTGGTAGGTGCAAAATGAGATGCTGCATGGAGAGGAAGAAGCCCGGTGGAAATATCATCTCCAACTTGCGAGCAACTTTGGTACTTGTTCCTCCGAGTTCAACACAAACTTCCCGAGACAACTCCTTGGCACAAAGCGGCGGAAGAAAAGCTCAACTCTGCCCGGGACGCGCCACACCGGCTCGGGGAGGTATCCCCGGGTCATCGCGGGAAGGATACGCTCAATCCGGATGTGGAAGTCATGACTCTTCATCCCTACGACTTTGCCCCGGTCTGCGCAAGTTCACCGCCCGCTCGATTAACGCATACCCATCGGGAAACTTAGCTTCTTCATCCACTCCGGTGCTTCCTTCCTATGTGGCCTCTTCGGGATGTAATCGGCCGGCCCTTCTTCCATCTCTTGCCCGGCGCGGGGCCTTCATCACTAGATGTGGTCTATCACAAATCGTTTCAATGTCCATCTAGCCTTAACGTTGTCCTTTGACTTCTTGCCAATCTCCATGAGTGTTGCCCCGAGTGCCTCGGCGACATTCTTTTAGTGTGCATTACATCGATGTTGTGTGGAAGAAGAAGGTCCTTGTAGTAGGGGAGCCTAGTCATGCCCGAGATATGAGTCCACATGTGCGTGGTACCATATTCTTTGAAACCACCATTCACGTCATCAATTTCGAGAGCCTCTATCTGTGCAAGGATGTCAGCTGGGCTCTTTTCCTTAGGGATGGGGCCGATGACTTGAACACCTTTCGTGAAGTGCTTTTTATCTCGTCTCAGTGGATGGTCCTCCTTTAGGAATTGACGATGTTTGTCGAAAGAAGAATACTTGCCACCCTTGGCCAGCCAGGTGAACATCACATCTGCCTTGCATGTTGGGCAAGGGAACTTCCCGTGAACACACCACGCGCCGAATAAGCCGTACGCCGAAGTCATGCATTGAGTACGGTACCACACATGCATCGTGAAGTTCGTCTTTGTTGCTCGGTCATACGTCGCACCCCTCTTCCCATGCTTTCGCAATTCATCCCACACCGGGCTGCATGAACACACCCATGTTGTTGCCCGGTGTCCAGGTATTATCGGCGTCAAGAACACGTTCTTGGGTTCGAACATGACGCCGGGGGGAGATTCGGGGGATCACGAACACGGGCCAACAAGTGTACGGCGCCGCACTCATCCCAAACGGGTTGAACCCATCTCGTTGCCGGTGCTACGCGTACATTCCGAGCCTCCTTGGCCTTTTCGGGATTCATGACATCGAAGTGCTTCCATGCCTCGCCATCCGCCGGGTGCGCGCATCTTGTCACTTGTATCTTTTGCCATTTTTGTGCCACGTCATTTGTTTCGCCGACTCCGGTGTCATGTCTTGCCGCAGCCTCGGTAGTACAGAAGGTGCCTAACCACCATCAAGGGGATCTTAGACTGTTTCTTACCGCCATCACGCCTTCTACCTCCACGTATCTAGAGGCTTTGCACTTCGGACGGTGTGTTGCTTTGTCTCTTCGTCTCCCGAACAGGACACACCCGTTCTTACAAGCTTGGATTGGGTCATACGGCATCTTGAGTGCTCGAAAGAGCCTCGTGACTCGTACGTGCTCTTCGGCAACACGTGAAGCGCCGGAAGCAGCCCGCCAACCGTCGCCAACACGAGATCAAAACCTTCTCGACGATGCCCGGTGACGCCTTCAAGCCTATTAGGCGTGAAATGGCATCCGTTTAGAAATGTTGGTGTTCACGTGAAGGGGCTGCCGTGCCGCCTCCATCATGGTGTAGTACGCCTTTGCTTTGTGTCCTCTCGGATCTTGTTCCTCCACCTCCGTTCCTTCACAGCGCCAACGTACGCCGATGTCTGCCATTCCATCTCGCATCAAACCCCGTGAGGTCCGGTATCACCACCGCCTCCCTAAGCCGTTTGCGTTCCCCATGGAGAGTCCATCGAGTGTAGTTTGGAACGTATCCATACTTCCAAATATCTTGCCACATCGGCCGCTTCTCTTTCCTTGTCTCGTTCTTACACTTGGCACAAGGACAAAACACCCGAATCGACCCTTTAGCGAGATGGGCCAAATGCTTGCTCTAGGAATTCATTGGTCCCCTTTATCCATTCCTCTCGTCTTGTCTTTGAACCCCGTGTACATCCACTCACGGTCGGCCATCCTCTCGTCCATGCGCCAACGTAAGCGAGTAACGTGAAACAAGAGCTGCATCTACAAGGCGTTCCTACCATCTAATAGGTGAAGGATAGGTCCTAATCCCACCCGAGGATGCGTAGATGAGGTTAGCTTCCATGCTCCGCTCCCATCCGAGACGGAATTTCGGCGGCACCTCCCGCTGTTCTCCCGATACACGTCCCGACCGGGAGAGTGTGTATCCGGAGAACAACGGGAGGGGCTGCCGAAACTCCGACTCGGACGGGGCGGAACATGGAAGCTAACCCATCTACGCATCCTCGGGCTGTCCAAAAACGTGGACAATCCGAAAGAGAAACCGTCGCGAGATATGCACCGATCCGCATACCAACGACCGCGAATCTCTTTCGGACGGGAGATGCCTAACTCGGTTACGCAATGTACTTACAACAACTATAAGACACGAGGGTGGTTTATACCTAGGGTGGCGGCGCAGGCGGGTAGCGGGCCGGAGGAGAGTCGACGCGGTGCGGGAAGGCCCGCAACGCCCAAGAAGAAGATCGCCGTCACCGAGTAGCTCCCACAGGTCCTCCTCCTACAAAAAGAGGAAAAAAGATTAGAAGCCACTAAAAATTTCGGCAGCACCTCCCCTGCACGGGGAGGTGCCAAAACCTGCAAAAAACATGGCACGAAGGCCAACAACCACCACGGTAAGCATAGCGGCACGAAGGCACGATAAGCATAGCGGCACGAAGGCCAACAACCACCACGGTAAACATGGCACGATAAGCATAGCGGCACGAAGGCCGATAACCACAGCGGCACGAAGGCCGATAAGCATAGCGGCACGAAGGCCGACAAGAAGAGAAGGGTTCATATACCTTGCTCTCGTAGCCGAATCGACGACGGTGGAGGTGGAGGTGTCGGCGGGACGTACACGATCAAGCTCCCCTACGACACGTCCGGCTCTGCAAAACAATAAAGACATCAATATTAGTGGACGAAAGGCGTTGACGACATGGACGGAAGGTTTCGTCAACACTAAGAGCTACTTAACTACTTAGTAACTACTACTACCAAACACTACTAACTAACACTACTAACTACTACTACTAACCACTACTAACTATCACTACTAACTACGACAACTAACCACTACTAACAATACTAATTACTAGTACTAACCACTACTAACTACCACTAACTACTACTACTACATTCAAACAAGCATGAATGTAACAGCTCACTCATTCGCCACCCAAAAACTACAAAGCATCTGATCTACATAGGTCAAACTGAAGTAAACACAAATCTACAGTCCTAGAACACAAGTTCTCAACTAATGGCAAGAGCAATTCACAGATGCAAGCTAAAACTACTGACCGAGAAATTCAGGCCCAAAGCAAGCATGAGGGGTGGATTATCGTGCTGTATCCTTTGGGGGGTGGATTACTTTGGGGTTCCATCTATCGTGCTGTATCCTTCACCAAGCTCAACAAGATGGGAAGAAGATGAGGGGTGGATTACTCACCGGCGGAGCACCAGCGACGGCGGACTATCGGCGGCGTCGTGCTGCTGAGTACGGAGAGGAGGCCTCGCGTCCCCTCCCCTCTGCCTCACCTCCCCTCCCCTCTGCTGCTGAGGAAGGCGGAGTACAGATCGGCCTCGCCTCCCCTCCCCTATGCCCTCTCCCTCTGCTGGACGAACAAAGGGAGGAGCGGCGGTGCTCCGTGCGGTGACCGGCGGTGGGGAGACGCTTCCGCGGTGGAGGAGAGCGGCGGGCGGGGAAGAGGAGCGGGGTGCGGCCGCGTGGGGAACAAGTGCGGCGGGGTGGCGGCGGTGGAGGAGCGGTGGTGGGGTAGCGCCGGTGGAGGAGCGGTGGCGGCGAGCTCGGGGCCGAGCAGTGGCGGCGCAAATGGCGGTGGCGGCGGGGCGCTCGGGCAAGGGCGGGCAAGATCCGGCCGCCGGTCGCCGGGCAAGGGCGGGCAAGGGCGCTCGGGCAAGGGCGGGCAAGATCCGGCCGCCGGTCGCCTTCTCGCGGAGAAAGGGCGGCGGCGGTGGGCGTCGGCGGCGAGGGGGCGGTCGTGAGAGAGAGAGGGGGCGTCGGTGTGAGAGAGATAGGGTTCGGGGGAGATGGGCCTTGGCTTATTCGATTTTTTTATTTTTTTAAAAAACAGACTTTGCCGATGGCCACGGGCCCGGCCATCGGCAAAGCACTGCCAACGTGGCGGCCGGACAATGGGCCCGCACACCGGCTTTGCCGATGGCCGATGGACCCGGCCATCGGCATAGCCTTTTTGCCGACGGCCTAACCAGGCCGTCGGCAAAGTTTGTTTTTTTTTTATTTTTGCTTCGAATTTTTTTCTGATAACTTCCTACCTCAAATACAACCCACCTCCAAATCTTGGGACATTTTTGAGCTTTTTAGCTATATTTCGTGAATTATTTCTGTTACTTTGTATTTTCCCACCGACTTCAAATTTGAACTGCAGGTACATGAAATAATGAGACTTTTTGATCCAAAAGATGATATTCATGATTCGCCGAGTATGTTGAGGCCGCATCCAGCACCTTGCATGAAATTACGACCATTTTGTCGTCGTAACGTAGGGAGTCACGTGCACGGAAAGTGTTTTTAAATTATATAAAATCCAAACGAAGTCCGAAATTGACGAAACTTGACGAGTTGTCTCGCCATCGCATGTGGAGTCTCTGATAAAAATTTCAAAAAATTTTGAGCAAGTTGTAACGTCGGATGACCAAAACCTAGACATCTCCACATGTCATCACTTGTGATCACATGTGGAGTTGTCTGGGTTTTGGCGATCCGACGTCACAACTTGCTCGAAACTTTTTCAAATTTTTACCACAAACTCCACATGCCATGGTCACACAACTCGTCAAGTTTCGTCAATTTCCGACTTCGTTTCGATTTTATATAATTTAAAAACACTTTCTCAGCACGTGACTCCCCACGCTACGACGACAAAATGGTCGTAATTTCATGCGAGGTGCTGGATACGGCCTCAACATACTCCGAGCATCATGAATACCATGTTTCGGATCAAAAAGTTCTATTATTTCATGTACCTGCAGTTCAAAACTGGAGTTGCCGGAAAATTGCAAACAAACAGAAATAATTCATGAAATATAGCAAAAAAACTCAAAATGGTCCCAATTTTTGCAGTGGGTTGTATTTGAGGTAGGAAGGCACCGTAAAAAACAGGAAGCAAAAATCAAAAAAAAAAATACAAACTTTGCCGACGGCACGGAAGGCCGTCGGAAAAGAGTTTGCCGATGGCCGGCCATCGGCAAAGGTCGTGGGCCCGGCGGCTCCCGAGGCTGCCACGTGGCCGTGTTTTGCCGATGGCCGTGGCCATCGGCAAATTCGGTGGTTTGCCGATGGCTGGACGGCTCGGCCATCGGCAAAGGGCACGGCGTCGGCCGGCCCCCGACGGCGTCGTCCCTGGGCCCATTTTGCCGATGGCTGGGCTTTGCCGATGGCCCGGCCATCGGCAAAAATGTGCCATTGCCGATGGCGGGAGTTTGCCGATGGCCTGGCCACCGGCAAATTAGAGGTTTGCCCATGGCCATAATTTGCCGATGGCTGGGCCGTCGGCAAACTGATTTTTGCCGATGGCCGCACTTTACCATCGGCAAACTTAATGGTTTGCCGATGGCTGACCACTTTGCCATCAGCAAAGCTCACCGCCATCGGCAAACAAGCCGATTCCGGTAGTGTCCATTCTCACCGGTGGCCACGACCAAGAACTTGGCCGCATAAAGGATTTCTGTGCCCGCAACCGTGTCACGCGCGGCGACGACCCAGCGGCTGGTTCCCTCATCGTATGCTGCCGACACAACGGAAGTGCAATACCTGGGCTTGATGTCAAAGTGTTCTGCGTAGCAGTCCAAGTACTTCAGAAACTCCTCCTTGGGAATGTAGGTCGGGGTGCCATCCGGATGCGGCATGTACGGCAAGGAGCTGAACTCCTTGGACAGGTGAAGCTTGACGCGGTCGTAGGTGCGGTAGCGCCACAGATCGATCACCTTTCTTATATACACGCGCCCCAAAGGCTGCGTGTGAAGACCGCCCTGGTGGTAGGTGTGCATCGCACACGAGCATTGTGTCCACCAGCGTAAACTTTGATTTTCGCCAATAGGCATTGTGTTCGCCCCTGTAAAGCCACATAAACACAGACCTTTATGTAGTGGTGGCCCGCCTACATAAACCCGAACTCTCAGACTGCAAAAAGATTAGTTCTAAACACTATTGCATTAGTCCTTAATTCTTGTAACAGATCAGATTATTATGTGATCTAGAGTCTGATCGTCTCTGGGTTCTTGTAGATGAAAAATTTACTGTGGTCGGGTTGCACCAAATCAAGTTCACAAAGTCATCTTGCGCAGACAGATCCTCATGCCGCAACTTGAAATGAAAAACCAAACTTCCTACGAAAGGATAAAGAAAAGGAAAGTTTATTTATGTATAAAATCAAATTTTACTCCAAAACAGGTCCATTCATACTGATGTTTATCTCTTATTTGGCAACTAATTTTGTATCATTATAGGATAAACGCATCATACCTGCATGTAAGATTCCATGTAAATTCAAAATTGATTACGTGAAATATTCCCATCCATTCCAAATTTTAACTATGCTCGTTTCCTTCGGTTGCATATTCATTTCCAAACTCTGAGGCAATTAGATACTATGCACGAGTCCTGCCAAAAAATAGGAGGTAATCAATAAGTAAATAGAATCAAAAATATTTTTCCAGGTTATCAGGTGAATCTTTGCACAACAGAGATGCCGCTATAAATAGAACACACCTCCGATCCTGTCAAGCAGAGAATAGAGATCCACGTATCTAGGCCATGGACTTGGTCGTGCTGATTGTCGGCGCCGGCCCAGCAGGACTGGCGACGGCGGCATGCCTCAGCCGGCGTTCTATCCCCTACCTCATCGTTGAGCGTGAGGACTGCAGCGCATCCTGGTAGTCACACTAGCTACTCCCACAAACGGCCGGGATGGCCAGTCCTCCCCGCCGCGGGATGGCCAGTCCTGATCCCCTCTGCCCGTTCTTCCTCCTGCTTTGCGTCGCCGTGGCTGCATGGTGCTGCGTCTTCCCTACCGCCGTCTCGGGAGGTGGTATTGTTGGGTGAGATCCTCATCACGCCATTGCTCCCGTTTCAATTCATGGATATCGTCTCTGGATCCGCCCGTAAAGCCATCGCGCGGCCAAAAGGTATCAAAAACTTCTCTGTAAGGTGCGTGTTCCAGTAGTTCTTGATATCGTTGTCCGTCCTCTCCAGCAAGTAGGACGCTATCGCCGCCCACGTGCACGGAAGATCAAGCTCAGCAGTCAGCACACGAACACCTCGTGTCGTGGATGATTAATTTGTCCAATGTAGGTGAAAAAAAAGGAACAAAAGGCGAGATCAGCAGCACCGTGAAGTTGCCGCGCTTGATCCCCGGCCGGAGGTGTAGTTCGTCCACCGCAACCGGCAGCTCTTGCTGCACCGCATCAGCCCTGCACTCGCACACGCGCCGGCGCCTATGAAAAGTGGTTGTTTGGCCGCCGGCGCACTGATGCAGGGCTGATGAAATTCATCATAGGCGCGCTAGCTGATGACTTCATCACGCGCTAGCTGATGACTTCATCACATTGCTTTCTTCATGCGTTTTTTTTTTATCTCGATCATCAGCTAAGGCTGATTCTTAGGAGCGTGTTTCATAGGTAGTAGCTGGCTATTTGCCCACGGTCCCACCAAATTATGTAGGCATTTTATTTCATTTTTCTCACGGAGCTCCCCACATCCGAGCACATAATTAATGATCTCACGCCATGTAAATCTTTTTTTTTAGCCAACTCACGGCACGCAAATGGTGAGCATAAAATACAGAGAGCGAGAGAGAGGATAAAAGAATAATACTATTGGGGTAGTCGGGCTAGGAACGGGTCCAGATGAGATCAATAGTTAAAAACGATTAGTTAATTGAGGCCGGCCGGGTTTGTAACATAAAATATAATGCAGGATATATATAGCAGCGCGCTTTTTGCCATGCATGGTGAACGTCGATCGAGTGATTATGTTCTCACACGGTTTGCATTCTACTTCTATAAGGCCTTGTTTAGATGGCTAAAAATATGTGGCAAATATTGTTCAATTGTGGACTAACTAGGCTTAAAAGATTCGTCTTGTGATATACAACTAAACTGTGTAATTAGTTATTTTTTTATCTACATTTAATGCTTCATGCAAGCGGCTAAAAATTGTTGTGATGAAAAGAGAGTTATATTTCTATCTTTTTGCAACCCAACTAAACAAGGCCTAATGCATCAATGGTTTCCGCTTTCCACTGCAGCAATACGGCTACTACACCGGCGGCGACGATGGGAGGAGATCCGGATCCAGAGTGTGTCCAAAGATGTGGGGATATCGAGGTCCCGTACCCCTTCGGCGTCGGCGAGAACAAATGTTGCTCGTGGCACGGCAACTTCGGACTGACATGCAACGAGTCCTTTGAGCCACCCAAGCTTTTTTACAATGGAATACATGTCGTAAATATTTCTCTGGAGTCCGGGGAGGTGCACGTGGTGAGCCCAATTTCATCCATCTGCTACAACTCATCTACTACCTTGGAGTCAGTGCTCCCAGTGTCCCTCAACGTCACCGGGTCTCCATTCCTAGTGTCGGGCAAGAGAAACACCTTCGTGAACGTTGGATGCAGCATGCTTGGTTGGCTGTACGCTGGAAGTGGAGCCGGTCCTCCGAGGTATTTCACCAGTTGTATGACTTACGTCTCAAGCCTGGAAGATGCGGCGGGAGACGGCGACGAGTGTGCGGGCCTGGGTTGCTGCGAGACGTCGATTAAAAGAAACCTGACATACTTCAAACTCGTGCCATTGTACGACGGGAGCGATCCTTAGGCCTCGTTTGGATTGGGCAACATGTTAGAAAGTTAGAATTCTAACTCCTGTAGCACTTTCGTTTGTATTTGGCAAATATTGTCCAATCGTGGACCAACTAGGCTCAAAAGATTCGTCTCGTGATGTACAACTAAACTGTGTAATTAGTTATTTTTTTAACCTATATTTAATGCTTCATGCATAGGTCCAAAAATTGATGTGATGGAGAGAGAGTGAAAAAACTTGGAACTTGGAATTTGGGGGGGAGAAACCAAACAAGGCCTTATGCAAATCCTGCGTGGGAGTCTTGCCGCTGCGGGTACTCATTCGTTTCTGAGAAAAACTGGTATGCTGCAACCCACTTGACATATACGTCTTGTATAAAAAAAAAAAGAGAGACTAGCTACATCAGTTTAATTGCCATTGGTGTCATTTAATACTGTGCATTTTGTTTTCAGTAATTAATAGATATATATAATAATAATTTTTACGTAGGCCTTGTTTAGTTACCTTAAAAAGGCTAGAAATATGACTCTCTCTCCATCACATCAAATATTGTGTTGTATGTATGCAGCATTAAATATTGATAAAATAAATAACTAATTACACAGATTAGTTATAAATCACGAGATAAATCTTTTGAACCTAATTAAGTCATGATTGGATAATATTTGTCAAATACAAACGAAATGCTACAGTACTTTTCAGGCTAGAAATATAACCATCTAAACAAGGCCGTAGTATACATATGTGCATAAAAAATAAAACTATATATATATCCTCTCGATCGATGTTTTGTCTGTGTGCTTTCGACTTATTACGTGCATTCCGATACCTGACTATAGTAGAAAGGCATTTATATATGGGTACTCTGAACTTATTATATATATTTCTTATATATACAGGTACAATTTTAGCCGGCATGACCTTAATACTGATGAGCTACAGAAAAGTTTCCCCAGCCGCTATGGGGTGGGAAATAAGACAAACGTGCCACTAGTCTTGGATTGGGCCATCAGGACTGGTGGCTCAGGGCTTCCCCATCGCTCCACCATGGCGTACTGCCTCACTGTCCAGGTAAGCAGCTAGCCTCCACATCACTAACCATAGTATCTCCGCAGGGTGTCAGTGTGGCCTGCAGAGGAGCCGATGGCTCTAGCTGACAAAAGGCACAGGCAACCGTAGAAGAGCGCATTGCGGAGCTGAAGCAAACGTCTTCACGAGCAAAAGCCTGGGCACCGAACTGAACGGAGGAAAAGTGAGCAGCAGAGTTTCTGACAAAAAGGCATGGTTTGGGGCAGCTCGCGTGCAGCTCACATTGGGAGATGTGCAGCTCCATCTTATCCTTGCGTGCGTGTACAGATGATTTTTGCTGGGGCAGTACGAGCTTGTTGCCAGCGTTGGTCCTGCCCTCATGTGGCAGCGAATCTGGAGCTCCAGCGTGTCTCAGTAAGAATAGCTTTTGTGTCAACACAACGAATGGAGCAGGATATCTCTGCAGACGCAGCAACGGCTTCACCGGAAATCCATACCTTAATGGTGGATGCAAAAGTGAGTTTATACATTTTCCACGTGTATTATCTTCGATATTCTCCGGCCTGTGTGCTAGCTTGCACATCTATATTACTCCTATATCGTCATACTACTGTAGTACTATCGACTTTGCGTGTGTTAAGTCAAATTGTTATAATATTGCTAAAAAAAGTCAAATTGTTATCATTTTCACCTGCTCCGCTCTTTCCGCACGGACACCTGCCCAGACGCGCTCCAGTCTTTCCTCCCCACACCGCTCGCGCAGGGAGCCGCCGCACTGCCCGGCCCACTCCACTCTTTCGTCCCCACCGCACGCCTCTCTCTCCGGTGACCGGAGGCTGTTTCCTCCCCGGCGCGGGCGGCCTCCTCCCCGGCACCCGGCGGCCTCCTCGCGTCCTCGTCCACCGCCTCCCTGCACCCCACCACCTCCCGTGCGCGCGGCTATGGCGGATGCCGCGGTGGGGGATCCGCCGGATCCGGCCGGATCAGGCCAGGTAGGCCTCCTCCTCCTCCTATCTCATCTGTCATCCTCCTCATCCTCCAACTCTGGCGAGCTCTTCCCCAACTCCGGTGGGGTATAGATGGCCGGCCGGCCAGGGGGAGGAACGGAAGGCAGGCTGTGGGGATGGTCGACGGGCGGCTTGGTTGGGCCCTGTCGGTGCAGGGGGCGGTCGGGCCAGGTCTAGGGTGGGGAGGCTCGCCGGAGATGGATAATATGGCAGCGGCGAGCTCGCCTGAGCTGGAGAAGATGGCGGCGGTGAGGGGAGAGGGGAAGAGGGTGGCCGCGGCGGGGGTGGGCCAAGTTTTGGCTACCGTTTCGGTGAAAAAAATCGGTGCCTAGCGATAGAAACGAAAATCGGGATTATCGGTCATTTTCGGTATTTTTCGGTGTAAAAAATGCTCAAATTAACAAAATTTCCAAATATTGGCAAATATCATCCAAAATCAAACGGAATCACAAAATATAATAGTCTTTCTACTGTTGTTATATAAAAAGTCACTGTCAACATCAAAGTATTCCATAATCGATCACAGTGACAATCCAAGGGTTGGTAAAATGAAATTTAACCATTTATCTAATGAGAATAAATTACATCCAGTAATACAAACAGAAGAAAACACAAGTTCAAAGGCTGTGTTGATAGACTCTTCTAGTACAAGACCATCATAGCATGGCAGTTTCTTGATTTAACCATCTGAAGTAATTTTGCAACCTAAACACCTGCAACAAGAGATCAGCACAACTGTCAATTTTACATCAAGTGGCTGATCAACACAAGAGAGAATCACTAGTATTCAGAATATGAAATGAAACAAAATATACAGCTGTTGCCCTGTTACTGTGTTGGGGACGTGGGGACGTGGGCACCGGTGTTGGGGAAGAAGATCTTCTGTGTTGCTGTGTTTGATGAAGTGTGCATTCTAAACTTGAAAATCCTGCACGTGCATGCGTTAGCAGAAGTCCTTATTTTTTTAGTACAATACATATACTAATGAATTATTGTATTTTCATATATAATTTATCTCTTAGATGTGGCTGTAATCTTAGTCAAACTCGCTACTTTATGAAAAGTGATGTCGTGTGGCAAACATACATAGGGAAAAAGTTTATAATTGGTTATCTAGCAAATTTGTTGATTGAAACACCCTATCTAAGTGGACGGACATATATAAAAAAGTTTACTTTGGTTGTCCCACAAATATAAATGGATGGTTTGTGTGCAAAAAATCTTAAATTTCGTCATGATAATGCAGATATTAATGAATGCAAGCTTCATAAACAAGATCCATCAGTGTACGAAAAATTGTATCCATGTGGGGCTTCGACTACATGCCATGACACGGATGGTAGCTACAGGTGCAAATGCAAGTTTGGACACAGAGCCAGAGGTCATGGAAAAAGTGAGAAAGGATGCGTGCCCATCATTCCATATTATGCATTTGGGATAGTAGGTGAGTTATGCAGTTAATTAATGAACTTCCTTCTCTGCACGACTACATATACTTGTGATACACACGCAAGCATTCCTATCCTATGTACTAGTAATGACATACAATTTGAAATGAATAGTTTATGAGGACTAACCAGCAGTTTTACTACATTTAATTTTAGCATCATCTCGAGGGCCCAAAGAGTACTTTTTCCTAATATAATTCTGCATCTTTCGTGTCTGAATATTATCAAATGATTAACAGTATAGTAACTCTTATCAAACTTGTTATCCACAGTGACACCGTACAGTACATAGCTATCCAAATATATACTAAAAAAACACCAAAATACTAGCTAGTAGTCATTTCTTTGTCGCAACATTGGGAAATACTAGTAATACTTTGCATTGTTGGGAGATACCATAATTTAAGAACTATAAAATACTTGGTTCATTTGAGAGAGATATATAAAAGAATACTGATGTACTTCTGCAGAAGAGAAAATATATTGAAATATGCACCTATATATAATTAAATATATGTTCTGCACATATTAAAAGTTTATGATCTCTAAGTAGGTTTATGCCTAGAGGACTAAGCAAACCGAGACACCATTAGTTTAAGGTTCATACATGAATTAATTTACGGCATACCTCCTTCATCCCTGCATCCGGTGTGGTGTAGTTGTAGACTTGTGCTTTTTTTTCCTTATACATGTAACAGTCTCTACAAATGTGACAGCTGAATAACATTTTCATTTGTCTCTGCAGCAATATTTTTTTGTGTCATCCTAGTATGCGTTTTGTGGTGTGAATACAAAAGAAGACACAAGAGAAGACATTTTGACCAAAATGGTGGTGCCATACTAAAGGGTGTGGGCCTTACCATTTTCACAGAACAACAGCTGAAGAAAATAACAAACAGTTACAGTGACTGTATCGGAAAAGGAGCCTTTGGTGAGGTGTACAAGGGGACCAACCGAGGTGAACTAGTGGCTGTCAAACACCCCGTGGCGAAACGGGCAGGGGTGGGGAAGGACGAGTTTGTGAACGAGATAATGTTTCAGTTCCGGATAAGACACCCCAACATCGTCCGCCTGGTTGGCTGCTGCCTGGAGACACAGGTTCCAATAATTGTTTCAGAGTTCATGCCGCGAGGAAGCTTGTACGATGCGCTCCACGGCGCTCAAAGCCATGTGCTGCTGTCACTACATGAGAGACTGGGTATTGCAATCGGCTGCGCGGAGGCCCTCAGCTACATGCATTCACACGAGGATCACCGTGTCCACGGCGACATCAAATCCGCCAACATCCTCCTTGACAACGACCTGAAGCCCAAGGTCTCGGACTTTGGGTCCTCCAAACTTCTGTGTGCGAGCTTGTACTCAAGGTGAGCACAGTCTTTTTTTTTTCAGAAATTAAAACTTACTGGACGTCATTATCACCTTTGCCCAAAAAGAATACAGACCAACATTTGAAATAATAACTGCAGTCTATTGCCAACAAATCCAAATTGCTGAAAATGATTTAAACTCACTATCAGCTTCCTTGTTCGAACTGCTGTCCCCTGACTGGGCATAAACTGGGCTGCCATATGTTCTTCTGAAGAATCTGTGTCAGTCATCTGCAATACATTCATCATCTTCATCCAATTCCATAAAGGAATTCTGCATTTTGGACTTCACTAGTTGCATTCACGGTCTTGTGAAACATGTGACCCAGCAAGTTGAACAAATAAAAGAATTTATTTTGTATTCAAATAACATCCTAAACTGATTCAACACTAATTATTCAGCTAGCAAACCATGAGAGATCATAACAGGATGAACAATCAGTAGCACATGCAAAATAGATGCAAGGTTAAGCAGATTTTTTTTATTAAAAATAACATCCCTCTTAACATTAGAACAGTTAGTGGCATTGAAATTGTTGAACAGTGCATTTTCAACAGAATCGAAAGGTTCCAGCTTTTGGGAGCAGGCTATACACCAAACACAGCATTGTGCAGAGACAGATATTTAGAGCACCCCTCTATGTTATACTCCCTCTGGTCACAAATACTTCACACATTTGAGTATTTAACGTTGCAATCTTACATGCATATCTTTGACCACGTATTATTTAGCTCATAACATGGCACTAAGCTCTAGCTTTCCCAGGTCTGTGGCTGCTGACATGAGTTATGTGGATCCTTTCTATATGAAAACTGGCCGTTTCACAGAAAAGTGTGACGTATACAGCTTCGGTATCGTACTTCTTGAGCTGATCACTGGGAAGACCGCAAAGTACGACAGCAACAGGTTTGTTTATTGTCAAAATTTCTGCTTTCTGATGTCTGTCTTGTCTCTAATTCGTGTGGAAAACAGGAGCCTGCCCATGGACTTCGTCATGTCCTGCAGGGACAACGATGAGGGCAGCGCAAGAATGGCCATGTACGATAAAAACGTCGTCTTGGCCGGTGCAGGCACTGCTCAGACGATGCATTGCCTCCAAAAGCTCGGTGATCTGGCAGTCAGGTGCGTCGGTGACTACCCAGAGGAGAGACCACCAATGGCTGAGGTGCTGGTGTTAGTTAAGGAAATAAAAAGGATCTTAGATGAAGCCTGACAGCACTGATCGAGCATGGCACCAGGGAACCGAGGCAGAGTCAGCATGAGCGGAGGTCCATCGTCTCCATTAGTTTCTGTCATCCAATGATATATGTTAGTTCCTTCAATGATGTGGGGATCAGGAATCCCATGTCTTAGTGGTAATCAGTGTAGTTGGGCCCTGCGTGGCCAGAGTTGGGCATCAGCGCCCTTGTTGTGCTGGCATGGCGTCTAGGGACCTCGCATCGGCCAGATCCAGACTTTCGTTGTAGCTTGTGAGCAGCTGCTTCACATGACAGGCTGCTTGAGTTTCTCTCCCCTTACTATAGTTTTCAACAATGTCAGCTAAGGACTGTTACATTCTACGAAGTATGCTGGAACCTTAAGGGGGCAGGCTGCTTCAGTTTCACTGTTACATTCTAGGAAGTATGCTGTCCTTAGGGGCTTACTTTGGCAGCTAAGGGTAACACTGGGAATTAGTCGGAGGGGAGGGTTTTTTTTTTTTTTTACTTTGACAGCGGAAACTATCTTAAAACTAAATGCATTTTAGTGGATGAAGGGAAACTATCTTAATTATGTGCTAGTTGGCTATAATTCGCTTTTGTCACGTATAAGCTAAATGTGTATAAGCTAAATGTACAGGCCTACAGATTGTCACCGTACCACACTTTTCAAACAAAGATATATACACAAAATAGCAGACAACATAATCTGAATAAATTAAGGCTCCACAATCAAATTCGTACAAAAGTTCTACTCAAGTATCATCTTTTACAACAAAGCTAATACATGGCCTTCCTAAGATCATCTCTATCAACATACCAGCCAGGTAACAAAAAAAATGGACCACTATTGACTGTCAATTCTCTTTCTGCCTTCGATAGCAACCTTAAACCGGAGGCATCGAGCACATAATGTTGAGCATCACTTTTCTTAGACCATGCTTTTGTTTCCACTACCGACCCCTCTCTGCAAGTAACACAAAGGAAGAAAAACAATATAAGCTTAAAACTCATGAATAGATAATCTAAACTATAAGTAGTAGCAGTGCACATGAAATCCATCGTGCACAAATTCACAACTCGACAAAATGAAAATCCATGATTTGAAAAGCTGGGAGTTTGTGCTTAGGGCGAGGATGGATGCACTCTCTCTACCAAGTATCACCCCACTCATCTCAAATCATGCAACGCTTCCACCAAGTATTCACTTTGGCTGTATGAATAATGAACTGTATATTTTTGTTTCAAGTGCAGTGAAGAAAGCTTCCCATCTATTCTAGCAGTGGCTGGTCAAAACTCAAATGGCACTTTTATAATCATGCAGTCCCACATAACCATGCACATGACAATGAGAAATTTATAAAGCTGCTGCCATCCTACTATATATTGCACGAGATTCACATCAGTCATTATGAGAGATATGACAACTCAAAGAACTAAATACATCTAAAAATATGTAGAACATATCATACCACTCAAGTCAATTGGTTGTGTTCAAGAATTGCAATGTTTAAATGCAGAAAGGAACATACCTTGCCAAGCACCTACATGCACTTCAAGAACTACCTACAAGGCAGTTCCTAATATTAGAATATCAAGGCAATCACACGACGAATCCAATGCAAGTCAATCAGAACAAATGACAGGTCAAGCATCACTGATTACATTGTCTCACCTTTGTCACTTCATACATCACTTCCATCATTGCTTCCACCAAGAGCCCTGCAAGTCAGCACAAGGAAAAGCATTAGCACTTGTCTGAACTTGTTAACATATATTCAGTGCATAGCATGTAGATACATCAGCACTTGTCTGAACAAAAGCATTAGCACACGAATTTATACTTTTGTTCAAATGTTCAGACTACGGACACCAAACATGTAGATGCATATGTGACATAGACAAGCTGCCTGTAACTCAATCGAATAGGAATCGGGTACTACTAGGAAGACAAAAGGCTAATAAATCATAAATGTAGATACATCAGAATTAGGCTGGCTGCTTACTTGCTAAAAACTGTTGGACAAAAAATAACTTTTCCTCGGACAATGGTCCTTTTGTTCCCAAAAACTTCGAACCATGGATTCTGATGTATGCACATCTCCATATAAACCATGCATACCAATTCAAGTAAGCAGCAACACCTTTACTGAATCACATCTTTCTATGGAAAACACATGTCATGATTCACAGTTTTCTATAGAAAAAGCAGGTCACAGTTCACAACTTTTCAATGAAAACCATAGGTCAGAACTCAGGAACTTCAAGTAACTCATGAGTCAGGAGTGAATGCAATTTAAATAGCAACATATATTTTGCCGCAAGAGCTCCACAGGCAAGAAAGAACATCCAATGTATAATTCAACAGCTCCATGCTAGGCTAATTTATCTACTACTTGGCTAATATATTATATCCCTCCTCTACACAGCAATTACAATTTCCCCTCCACAGCAACTGCCATCTCGTGCTGACACTAACCAATCAGACATGTGTTGGTGACACTAACCAGAATATATTGATCTTTTTTTTTCCAATCGGGGAATATATTGATCTGACAGCATGGACAAAAACTAATAATAAAAAAAAAACAGTTGACCTCACATGCTCAAACGGTAAGCAACCATCAGACAAAACATGATATTCTCACTATGCTACTAGAAGCACATACAATGAGGAAAAGTTATCCATCCAAGTCGCAGGATCTCGATCTGGGAGAGAGGAAAGGCTCACCGGATCTTGGAACAATGCAAGGCGGGGGCAGTGGTGTGGCTGAGCCAACACGGTCAGTTCGGCAGGCGGCGGCGGCACTGGATTCAGCCTCAGGCAGCCGGGCGTCGAAGTGGCAGCCCCAGGATCTACAAAAAAACAGTCTGTGAGGAGAGAAGATCGAGAGACGCGAAACCCTAGTGGGAGAGGCTGAGGCGGGCTCACCGTTGGCGCGACGAGAAGGTGGAGGAGTAGCGGCGACGGGATGCGGGCGGCGTGGCGTGGCAAATTATGGTCAGCTCTAAACACTGGCAAATTATTGTCACCTTCATATATTGTGTCCTTGTCCAAGTCCCGTCACATTTCTCTTTACAGCAGTACAGCACACTATAAAAAAGAAAACATGGCAAATTATTCTCTACAAAGATGTACTAGTATTTGCCCCGTATCTTTCCGATAGGCTGAGCCGCTGAGGCCTTGTGTCGTAGTTCACTAGTTGGACACACTTTGCAAGCTAGCCAGTGTTAGAATAAATGGGCTAGGCCTAATAACTTTTTTTTTTTGAAGGATTCCAAATAAATTTCTTTTTAGGGATCGTGCAAAGCACGTATTTTATTAAGCAGAAGAGCAGTTTTAAGTACATCACAAGGGCGCAATTGGGAAGCCAAAGCTTACCAAGCCCCAAAATAACACGAAACTGAAAAACAAGAAGGCGGCTATGGTTCTACATTGGAGCAAGATGTGCGACAAGAAGACAACACAAGCTAAACCGCGTCCTCCTCCAATCCAATGGCGTCAAGGCCCAGACGAACTGGGTCAAAATCGCCATTGAAGAGAACCTGCAGTGCTTCATGCTCGGATGCAGACAGTGGCTTGCTGAAGGTGGCTTTGAACTTTTTGGTTACCTCCAGATTCGGTGCCGGCGAGTTGGCCACCACCCCTAACTTCTTTAGGAGGACGGCTGCGCCTGCTTGGTGGAGTCAGCCTCCCTTGGCTGTGCCACTATCCTGGTGCTCCGTCGGATCGTCGTAGCGGATTTTGGAGTCTTGGCCCTGCGCACTTTTCGCGGGCCACTGACGAGCGGTGTTGCCAGCGGGATGCACAACCTATTGACAAGGGCCACGTCGATAGGAGTCGTAGCATGCACCGAAGCTACTGGCACAGGAGCTACAAGCGTTATAGTCGGAGTGACTGCAACCACAGTATCCTCACCAGTTACCTCGGGCTCATCTCCATTCGCGAAATCGATCTGAACCATACGCGGCGGAGAAGGGGGGTCCGCCAACGCCGTTTGTGCCTCCAAAGAGTCGGCTGTCGGTGAAGACGGGCACAACACTAAAGCATCCGTTGACGGACCCACGACGATGGAGGCAGCGAGCTCATCGAGCATCGGGTCAACCCAGATGGGAGGCCCAACACCCTCACTTAACGCAAGCGCGAGTGGGTCAGAGTCGGCGGCGGCAACGTCGTCGTAGTGAGGAGGCACGACGTCGTTGACCCTCCTTAGCAGCTTGCGCCGGCGCCGGCGGCGTCGACGACGGACGCCAATGGTGTCGTCCACAGCCCCCCGCGCAGCTCCCTCCGCGCCACCACGTGGAGCGTGTGGGGAGGACTGTGGGCAACCACCTGCCAACGACACGGAAGGAGCCGGGCACAAAATCTCCCCGACAACGATGGGTGTCGCTTGGGACGCGCCCTGGCCACCACCGCTACCTTTACCTTCCTCATCAGCACCCTGTCCGCCGACGCCGGGGCGTGGATGGCGCAAGACTGAGCCTGCGCTACCATGGTTGCCCACAGCTGGGGAGTGCCGAGGGCTTCGCCTAGGAGGCGCCCATGCTCCACGAAGTCCGCAGTCCCTCGCCCGATGTTCCGGGCTGTGGCAGAGGAGGCAGCGGGACGGGAACGTACATCGGGCGGCGATGTGGTCTCCCGCCAGACAGTTGAAGCAGAGGCCGACGAGGGAAGGCGGCACAGGCCACCGAAGACGCGGGTGAGGCGGGACATGGCAGCGCCCACGCCGACGGCTCTGCACAAGCGTGAAGCCGTCGGCGTCGAGTGTCGCAGCCACGCGAGGAACCTGGTGAAGCCCCTCAGGAGGATGGACGCATGACGGCCCCCAAGATCGTCCAGCATTCGTCATGACCCCAGGGCCTGCTTGATGGTGACGATGGCGATGGCGGCGGCCAGGCGCCGGATGGCGTGGACTGAGACGCTGCTGGACAGGGGCACGCACGGCTTGCAGCGGACCGAGTCGCAGGTGCACGGGCGCCCTAGCAGGTAGTTGATGGGAGACCGCAGGAGGACCATCGGGGACAGGAGACTTGGCATGACGGCGACGACGACGGCCTCGCCACTTCTTAGTGGTGGCGACAACATCGATCGGCATAGCGTCCAAGGGCCCTGCCGAAGGCGGCATGGTCTGGACAACATTGCGAGCGATGTCCACATATGACGGGCGCGCGGCAGACGGAGATGGCTCATCCTCGGAGCTGTCCGCAGCAGAGACATCTTCCAAGTGCCGGGACTTGCTCCTACCCTCTGATCGAAAGGCGGGGAAGAAGGGAGGTGCATGCACAGAGAGGGAGGACGGCGAGGGTCTGCTGGAGCACGCTGCATCCTCATCCTCTTCGTCCTCCTCGTCAACATCTTCCGAGACGTCTTCAATGAAGACCCGGAACTCATCCTCCAACCCACCTTCAATCACCGGCACAGGAGGGGCGACGTGCACGGGGGCGCCCGGCGGCTGCGGCGTCGGAGGTACCGAAGGGGCCCCAACACCAGGCCCAGCGGGGGAGCCCTCGGTGGCAGCCGTGATGACAGCACCCTGCTCGGCGGCGACGGCTTTGGGCCCGACGGTGGTGGCCGACTCGTCCTCCAACACCAGCCCGCCAACGGAGGCCACCCCAGCAGTAGAGGCCTCCGGGGAGGGGAGGACGGGTGGAGAGGGCCTCGCCGGCGCTGGACCAGAGCCCAGGGGCGGCGAGATGGGAGTTGAAGCCGGGGGCGGTACAACAGCGTCGGGAGGCGAGATCTCCGCAGAGGAGGGCAGGGACACGACGAGGCACCCATGGATCGATAGATCGGGCGACGAGGGCCAAGGATCTGTGGTAGGCGGTGGGTGGGGCGGAGCAGGGTGGCCGGCCGAGGTGACGGCGGCGGCGGCGGCGCAGTCGCCTGGTAGAGGAGGGGGCGCGTCGGGGCTCATGACCGTTATCGCTGCAAGTTTGTCTCCATGGCTTGCGAGTCTGCAGGGCTCATGACTGTTTTCTCAATTCAGCTCGAAACATTATTCCAAATAAATTTCAATGGCCCATTTATATAAATATGCAAAGAGGGGGAGTGTGATGAATCCTTCCCACCCTACTTATGTAAGTGGAGATTTGCTATAATTAAATATGAAAGTCTTCTCTTAGTCTAGTGTGAGGACAAATAAAGAAAATATTACTTGTAGAAATAAGCATTTTTAGTACCTCAATGACAATGGGGTTGCATAACTAGAATCGCGGAATAATCATTTTTTTAGTACCTCAATGACAATGGGGTTGGAGGACATATCAGCCCATTTGCGCTAGAATCACATAATCAGCATTTTTGAGTACCTCAATGACAATGGGATTGCATCCATGGAGGACATATTAGTTCATTTGCGCTAGAATCTATACCACCGCTTGCAGGTGAGGGGTGGGGTGGGGAGGAGGCGCTAGCAGTGGCGCCACATAGAGTCCACCATTTCTCGATAGTTTGATTGGATGGTCCCCGACTCGTCCCTCATAATTGAAGGGATGAACTATCCGCTTCTCTCTTGTGTGTTAGGTGTGGGTCAAGCCGTCATCTCCTTCTGTTGCTTGATCTTCCTAGTGTTGCAGCCATCGACCAACTCCTTCTCACCAACACGCACCTCCTCCACCCTTAGGTTGCACTCTACGTTTGGTTCTTTTCACTGACATCTAAGATTGATGGTGTGCCTCCATCTAGCCTTAGAATGCAGGTCCAGCTCACTAGCCAAAGCTTGGAGCTAGAAATATTGAGTAGTCGGACCGTAATACTAATTAAGTCTTGTCATTCCCCTATCTAGCAGATCTGGGGAGACTTCATCCATGGCCTGAGCCTAGCCATTCTTCTCGTCTAGATCTAGGACGGCGACCATCCATTGCCCGCACGCGATCAAGCTTTGATGACCTCCACGAAGTCCATCTATGTATCTGCCACGGCCATGCCTTGACATGGTAGTCCATCTCTACAACCAGTGTACCACAACCACAACAACAAACGGTAGCTAGTGTGTCTGTTCTTTTTATTTTAAGAGAAAATGGTGCGTCGACCGTCGTCCATTCTCACAAACCAAACAAAATTTTGGAGTTGCTCCTATACTACAAACCAAACAAGCAAAAATGGGATCGCCGCATTTAAAAAAAATCATGGATGGAAAGAACCATTCCATCGTCTATTTTCTCAAAATCAAGCATATGCATGCTGAGCGAGCTGGTTGTCACATCAAGTCGACATAGATGTATATATGCTTAATTTATTCCCTGTAAAAGAACGGACGGCTACACCAGTTGATGATCTTAACCGTTGGTTAACTCCATCTTGCATAATGGATCGATCATCGATCAATGAATCAAAGCATCATCACTAGATCGTCAGCACATGCGCTGCTGAGTGAAGGCGGTTGATCCACGTCGCCCGACTAGCTCCTCTGAAACTCTGATGAGCCGTCGTCGGCAAGCGGGTCCTGGCTCGAAAGGCTACATCGAATCTACTTCCCATCCGTGATACGTCATCAGTGACCTTTTGCATGCATACATGATACATGTCCTGCAAGATTTGATCAACACGCGAATTGTCATTCACACGCGCTGCAGCTGTCTGCCCTAAACCCTAATGCATGCGCTGCGCAACGTGTGTATAGGTTAAATTCCGACGTCGTAGTCTCGTAGATCTACCAACATGCAGTACGTGTAGTAACTTAATACAAAAAGTGATGCACATCGAGACAGGTTGTTGCTAATCGCAGGGTTATTATTTCTTTCTCAAGTCTCATCAGCATCAAACTGTAGCTTTATCAGAAACAGAAAAAGGTGTCCAGAACGAGCTGTTTGATCTCGATCGTGCCTGCTCAGATCGGGAGCTCACTTCACTGTTCATCACGCAGTGGCTATCTAGCTAGCATTGTACTTTGCAGCCCTGATTGCTTGGAACAACAGTAGTGGTGTACGTGCCTATGCCCTATGGGAACACTTATCGATCAGTGAAACCTGCAATGTGATGGAAAAGCTGGTCACGCATTGGGCCAATAGTACCAGAATTTTAATTTGATCGCATATAATATTAACTACTACTAGTAGTTTGCATGGCGTGGCGATGTGATCCGAATTGAAAAGATTATCTCCGAACTGAAATTTGATTGGGAAAAAAAATTTCAAATGATCGGCACCTCAGTGCTGGCACGTCCATGCGCTAAGCTACACGTACGCTCCACGAAGTTTCTCGGTGTTTTTACAAAAAATAAAATAAAATGCAGAGGCATTTTGCGTCTGCCATCCCTGTGTTCTGCAGGCATGCGTGCAACAAGCCCATGTTCCTAGCTATGTAGCAACAGAGCATAGCAGTGGTGACGGGTGAGACGTAAGGGCACATGTAGTGTCGTCGCCGACGGCCAGTTCAATCGATCGATCTTTCATTCATTTCCATTTTATGTATGGCCCCAAACCCAGAGACCTGACGATGGCTTGTGAATTTTCATCAATAAAGTTGATGCAAGGAATTGCATTTGTCAGTTGGATATGTCAACATGCCAAAATACGACAACAAAGTGACATATACAATTTGAGAGTGTTTGCTCACTTATGAGATAGCTCGTTCTCTGTCGATGTGTCCAAGGCCAAGCTGGCCACACCGACGGGTTAATGACATCCAATCCAGTTGCAGATTCTTTCAGTTTACACATATGCGGCAAGTTGGCAAAGAGAATAAGAGATCACATGGGAATTCCTCCAATCATTGCAAATAATGCTAACAGCTTGATGATGATTACGATTAGGACAAGAAGATTTGTCTTAAGTTCGCCTACGTGCATTGCAGGTGAGAAAGAACAGAGGGTGCACTCTGTTTGTAATAAGCCGAAGCGATTAAAAATTAAACCTGAATGGACAAAAGATGGATTGAACATTGCTAATCTTCTTGAAATCTAGAATAAACTTTTTGGCGAAAAATCTGTAATAATTTGATAAAAGCATGGACGTGCGTACACTCCAGACGTTTCCCTGAATCCCTGATCTATATACCCATGCATGTCAGACAATTACAGTAACAAGCCATGCCTTGTGAGAGCTATGCTTGCATGCTGACAGCTCAGTCACTGATTAGCAGAACCAGGGTCCGGTCATCCCACATGGCCAAAGAGAAATATCCTTCGCCTCTGTCACCTATAAATGTCACCTTGCCGAGTCATACACACCACAACACATCCTGCAGATCTAGCAACACACATCTCAATCTTGTAACCGAGCTGCTTCTCTGGGTAGATATGAGAAGCAGGAAAGCCATATTCACGGTGGGGAAGAACAAGAGGAACAAAGGCGTGGCCTCGAGGATGAGCAGGAGGCCTTTCCAGCATACGGCTCTCAGGAGGCTCAGGGAGCTCAAGAGAATCGTCCCTGACGCCCATGATGCAGATGTGGACTTGTTGCTCCGGAGGACGGCCGACTACATCTGCATCCTCGAGCTCAAGCTGACTGTCTTGCGGAGGGTCTCAGCCATGTACGGGGTGTGATTTCGGAGGACCACCTTCAGGCACCTTCGTCGTACGTGCTCCACTGCGACGTCCACGCACGATTCATTCGAGGTTTTGAGCTCAAAGTCTGTTGCGGTTGTACATTCATCAAGGGGAGAATATTTCTTGCCTGCTCACGATTATGCAGTAGTATGTTTGTGGCTCCTATGTGAATGGTACATATGGGAGTTAGTTTGGATCCAATTATGTGTGTGGTGCATATGGCAGTTAGTTTGCAGGTGAAACCAAGCCATTGTTATGGTCACTTGGTCACTGGTGTTTACCTGTTGGCTTGAAGAACAAGGAACCCTGGAGTTTGGTTTCATTCAGTTTATGGAGTTGTTCCTGTTCAGTTCTTTTAAAAGGCCCCATGAGTGAACTAGTTAACGTGTTACGGAAATGCAATAGACTATTTAGATATACCGATTTCAACCTGCATTTAACGTGTTACGAAATGCATCGATTGTTTGTTTTTAATGGAGTGAATGATCGCCACTACGACAGGATTGCAAAAAAAAAAAAAAAAAAAAAAAAAAAAAAAAAAAAAAAGCATACACCAATGCTACTTAAATGAGAAACATTCGCACATGTAAGATTATAGATGCATCTAGTCAAGTTTGTCCATAGCCACATAACAATGATATCCATCTCTAATGTTTAGATATATGAGACTCGTCGTTTCAATAACCGTCTTTGAACATTTCACTCGTTTTTGAGTGGTAACACATTAGGAAAGATACATTTTTAGAGATGCATGAATTTATAGGTGCTTTGACCTATCACCGTTGAACGTATTAATGTTCTTTTCTGTAGTACTGGGAGTTGCAACCTTTAGAGTAAAAAATATGCTTCGAAGCCTATAACATGCAGAAGATGCCTATGAAAAACTCGACAAACTTAGCATGCGCTTGTTAGGTGGCTTTAACCTCATCAACTAGGCTACGAATAAAACCAACATGAACCTCAATCATTACCTCATGCAATCATTCAAAGCGATACTCGATGCTATTAAAGTAGGCTACGAATAAACCAACATGAACCTCAACTGTTGCTTCATGATATCGTTTAACGTGACACTCGATGTTATTAAAGGAGGCTATAAATAAAACTAACAAGAATCTCAATTGTTACCTCATGTGATCGTTCAAACGACACTTGATGTTATTAAAAAAGAATGACAGTGATTTCACTAGAGAAAATGTAAGATATATCACACCTTGATATAATTAACGCAATCTTCTATTCGACAGAGCGACGAAATTAGTAAGTCCTCTTCCCCTGCGTGGTACCTACACCTTTGTCTTCCATCCACACACCCTTGCTTCTCCATGATGAGAAAGGACTAATACCAAACAACTTTCTTTCATTTTGTAAACTTCTGGATGCACATAGAAGACTTTAAAGAGGAGGTCCAAGCAGCATGGAAAAAAATCGGTGAGATCATCGTAGATTCTAAATTGGTTATACATAAAGCTAACACAAACTACTAAAACCATCAAGAAGTGTAGAAAAAACAAAGATTAGTGATAGAAGACTACAAATGTTCATGGTCAACACCTAATTTTAGACTGACGGTGAGCCTACTTCCAACTAACCATTTCCACAATGTCCTCCTACAACATTCACTGCCTACTATTGATAGCAACATGGGCACATAATATAAATTGCAATCGCATAACTATCAAAATAACTTTCACCATGAGTTTTCCAAGATATCGATTTCCACTAGTAATGTGAGTGTACTCAAGTTAAGAAATAGGGTCATCCTCTGATAGCATAGAGGAAGATGTTGGGGCAGATAGTATGATTATGATAGAAGATCAAGCGAGAATACACTTTGGGACATTGACCCAACATGCAACCAAAATGGGTGAGAACGGTGATAATTTGTTCCAACAAGTCAGGAGAATGCCAACAGACCTAGCACTTCCCTTTATTTCCCTCACTCTCTCCCTGTTCTCTAACGCCTTGATACTAAAGGGTGCACTCCTCTAAGCTATGTTATAAGTGAAGGAGACCATCTATTTATAGTGGAGGGGAGTGGCCAAGTGACCCCTTGAAAGTCTCTAGTTTGGTTTTGGCTAATTGATGAAACCTAGGACTAACCTTGTTTATCTAAGTGGTTGATTTAGAGAAAGGTTGTCCTCATGATGAGCATATTGAATATGAAGCATGACACGTCTTATGTGATCAAAGATGAAGATCAAGACGATGCTTGGCTCCATGGACCGGTGTTGAAGGTGAAGGGCTAGTCGAGGCTTCGGAGTGAAGGACCATGCGATGGTGAAGCTCGGGCAAGACTAGGCGCCGATGGACCGATGCACGGTGAAGGGCAAGTGAAGTCGAGATCGATGGATCGAGACGGTCACATGATGGTGTGAAGCGTTCATATCTTTTGGAGGAACAAAATGGGCTCAAGGCAAAGGTATAACCGATAGGGCCATTTTGTTTTGCACTCAAGACACCATAGAGGGTGTGAGTGGTTTAGGATCGATAGCCGCACTATTAAGAGGGGAAGTCTTATCGGCTATTCGATGCACGGGTGCCACTAGGTGATTTCATGAAGTGCATTGCATGTAGAACCTAGTGAGCTAAGCCATTGCCTTGTATCTCGAGAGATAAACCAACCTTTGTGCTCATGGAGTGATCAACAAGTGAAGGTTAGGGCTTGAAGGCAAGTGGTATGTCTTGGATCAACGACACGGCGACTTGGTGGCGTGGAGGAGCTCTCTGCGCGGCGCCGGACGCGGCCGAGGGCCTGCGCCGGACGCCGGCAGGAGCGCCAGACGCACTCCAGTAAGTGCCAGGCGAAGACAGCGCGCTGGACGTGGGCGCCGGACGCTGGGCCGCGCGCAGGACGCTGTCCAGAAGCTCTGCTGGCTGAGGATCGAGCCGGACGCTCATTGGCCGGGGCGCCGGACGCGCGCCGGACGCTGGGCGTTGGCGTCCGGCGGTCGCGATGCTCGGCCCGGGCTCGGCCGATGAACGGCGCTGGACGCGTCTGCCGAGGCTGCGCAGTACGCTGGCGTCGAGGGGTCGGGCGTCCAGCGAAGCGATGGATTTGAATGAGGACTGTCCAACGGCCGGCACGCTCGCGACAGAAGGAAGCGCCGGACGCGTCCGGCGGTCCGCAGAGGACGCGTCCGGCGCAGTGGAAATTGGCGGCCCGAGGGGGTAACGGCCATATTTGGACTTGGGCTTATAAATAGCCCTTTGGCCGGCCATGGGGAGCTCTCTTGCCCATTTCTACTCACTTGCTCATCCTTTGTGCTAGAGAAACACTCTCCCTCTCATCTCTCTTGCTTGTTGCTCATCCAAAGTGAGATTGAGAGATCACCTAGTGCATTGCATTGCTTGAGAGCATTCTAGTGGCACTTGTGGGTGGTTTAGCCGGTGGATTTCTTGTTACTCTTGGAGAGTACCGCTCCTAGCCGGCTTGGAGATTGTTGGAGGTGTTGGCAAGAGAAGGTGATTGTTCTTGGCCACCTCTGGTTGATTTGTGAGAGGTTCTTATTCTCACCTCGCAGGGATCGCGAAGAGTAACTCTATTGGATTGCGCGTGTTGTTGAGTACCTCACTTGAGAGTGGCGCCTTGTGGTTTCCTTGTGGAGAAGTGCCTTGCGGGGCAAGTGGCTTGAGGGTCACACCAAAGGACCATCTAGGTGTTGGTCGACACAATGGGTGACGTAGCTTGGCGGTGCCCAAGTGAACATCCGGGGATAAATCATTGTGTTCATCTTGTCTCCCGGTGATTGGTCATCATCCTTTGTGTGTTGCCGATTGTGATTGTTTGTTCATCTTATTGGTGATTGGCAACCTCGACTCGACGCGTCGGTATAACAAGCTTCATCCTCTCTTGTATTACTTTGATTACATATTCTTGCAAAGTAGAATTGCCTGTGTGGTAGGTCGGGAACCACTTCTTGTGTAGACTAAATCCCGTGGGTAGAACCCTTGATCACTAGTGGTAGCTCTTGTGTGTACTAGTGATCACCTACTAGAATTGTTTGGATAGGAGGCTTGCAACACCTAGTAGGCTAAGCATAACTTGCTTTCCGCCGTTTGTGTATCTAACGAAGTTTGCTTAGTGAGTTTGTAGAATTTTTTATAGGCTATTCACCCCCCCCCCCTCTAGCCATCTAGGACCTTACACCCCTTCAATCCATGTGCAAGCTTCGCGGGGATCCTTGTTGGGCAAATTGTCTTTGATGCACTACAACGCAAGAGACCTTCGGTGGTGATCAACAATTGTCACCAATAGGGATATATTTGGAACTAGTGATTTTTCTTTATTTTTTCTAATTCTTACCTTGAATACTAACATGTGTGGAAGCTTCTTTATTTTCTAATTTTACCTTTAATACAAACATGTGTGGAAGCTTTATCTCTCTTTCTCTAATTTTTAGATTTAATACTAACATGTGTGGAAGCTTCTCCACATGTGGCAGGGAGGACCCATCCTTGCTAGTGGGCCAAGCATGCCAACGTGAATTGTGTAGGCAATTTTTTAAAATCAACTACAATTTATGACAAGTACAAATTGTCATATATAACACATCATCACAAGCGCACAATGGTAGAACAAGTAATGACGATTTCGAGTTGGACTTAACAATAGAGATATTTATTTTTCATTGAGATGGACTGACTCATGTCAATCATTATAAGCAGAGTGTCTTAGTGACATATAACTCTATTGTCATTCTTTATTCGTCACAGAAGGTCCCATTTGTTGTAGTGTATATGGTTAGAAGATGGGACGATGAATCCATGTGAGAACATTATGAACCATTGATCAATCAATCGACATATGACCAACTGTGGGATGCGCTTGAGCTTGTTATTTTCCTCTTCTTATTAGGCCATGTTTGAGGACAACTGGGCCACACCCTAGGTCAAGGGTCTCACTGGCCCCATTTCGACTCATTTCCGAACGTTAGGTGCCATGCAGATCAATATCTTCCAAACTATATGCACTTACCATTTTATTGAATATTGCAAGAATGGATTATATTATTATTTTTCATCTCATATATGTGGCTCTTTGATAGTAAGAATTAGAATGTAATGACCTAATTCAACACCTACGCCAATGCCCATAGAGTTTGATTATAGTCTTCTCACTCCAGCCCATCGATGTATCCTTGCTTGGCCCGGCCCACCACAACTACAAGATCTAAGAGAGAAGGGATATGGTTAGAGGATGAGGAGATCACCTCATGTGTCAGGGCAGCCTCCACCTAGGCCCACACGCTAGGAAACCACAATAACATGCTGGAGTTGTGGGCATTGTTGTAGGGGGCTTTGCATCGGCCAGGGGCTTCTACTAGAAGCCGAGACGAGAGAGGGAGGGTGAAGGAGAAGTGTTTCTGTGTTCACAAGGAGGGATGGACGCACAGGGAGCATAGAGAGGATGCAGTGGTGTTGATGATTCATGTCTCTATGGCCGGCTAGGGAACACATTGGCGCACAAGTCTTGCATGTCATAGACCTATAGAAAAAACACATGTGATGGGATTGAGAGACAAATGAATCTTGCTTCGGTTAACATTTTACCTTCAGATCTCGGCTGCGAAACTCATTTTAACTGTCGTTTCGAGACAAGAACCTACAATGAAAACAATTTTCACCATCATTTTTGCTTTGAACCGACATTGATATATTTTCACCAATGTTTTAACAAAAATAAAAATATTGTTGTTAAAAGGTTATTTTGTAGTAGTGATTATTTGTCTCAAAATCAACCATGATGACAAAGCTCGTCACCACCGAGGAACTCGACCTGCTCAAAAAGCTGAAGATTCGGTTCTTGGGACTTGCAGTAATTGAAAAAATCAATGCCAAGATCTCAGCTTACCCACGTCAATTGTGGGGATGCAAACACTAACTTGATTCTTGCGAATTTGACTACATCCAAACAAGACATTTTTTCCAAGCAAGGTGCTTAAATTGATTTTTGAACGTGTGATTTTTTCCATTCCTGCCTTTTTGTGTAAAAAATAAACTAATTTTGTGAAATTCCTACATAATTCCAGTGGAAATCATGTGTTCTAAAGGTGCTTAAGTTCTTCTAGCTTCGTGTGAACTCAAGATTTAGATAAAACTACACCCAATACTTACATACTACTAATTGTAGACCCATCATGAGGATAAAGAGAAGGTGGTATCAGACCATTTCCACTAACACTTGGGATCCCTTGTTAATTAGGGCGTCCTCAACGAGTATCTTAAATTGGCTGCCATTTTGAGAATAAAAAGGAAAAAATATTACAGCCGAA
The DNA here is from genome assembly GCA_018135685.1 of Themeda triandra. Taxonomy (NCBI): domain Eukaryota; kingdom Viridiplantae; phylum Streptophyta; class Magnoliopsida; order Poales; family Poaceae; genus Themeda; species Themeda triandra. Next base: position 312,283 of record JAENPR010000606.1, on the reverse strand, counting down.
CAACATATACGACGGTAGACAGCGGAGTCAGAGTGGTGCACCAGGTACCATGCGAGCTCTACTCAACGTTTTGCATTCTCTCTCCATCCACACAGGAAAATAGCTAGCGAGAATAACCTTGTTGGAGACGCCCTTAGCGATGGAACCTTCAACTGAGCGTTTTTATGGTACCAACAAGATGACCTTGAAGTAGACGCAGCATGACTTTTCTTCCTCTAGACCTAGAGTCATTCTTCTCACATGGTGAGATAAATAAAGGAGACTGAGCACCAGGCATAGACGTCATGGGCCTATTCTTCTAGGATTGGTGGGATATAATCAAAGATGACCTCACAACAGGCGTTCAACAAATTACATGACCATAATTTAACCCTTGACACATCCAACACTATTCCCTTGTGCCCAAGAAAACTCGAGCCAAGCATATGGGGATTTCGGCCCATTTAAACCTTTTTTGGATGTTACCGGTTTTACCTCAATCTATGTGTGTTGAGTGAAATTTAGTTCAAGTTTTCACTCTAGGCACCCGAACATGTGAATTTGTGCGAATTGACTACATCCAAACAATGATTCTTGAGAATTTGACTACATCCAAAAAGGCCTTAACTTGATCCGTAGTGGTTAGGCCAATGACATGAGTAGTGTGATACCAACAAAAGTTATTTTGCATGTCATGGTGACAGCTGTAACGGTCACCATGACTGTCTATCAGATGGACAAACAACGGTGAGAATAAAGAATTTTTGCCCTTGTATTTTCTCTGTCCACTTCTTTAATAATTAACTTCTCTCTTGTATATAGTATGTAGAGCGTATAGTTTACAGTATACATACTGTGGATGGAAGAAGGGAAAAAAAGAAAATGAATGTCCAGGACCACCAATTCACACCCAATGATGAAGTTGGAAAACAAAGGGAAAGTGACAAAGCCAGGAGACCTTTTTCGTTTGGGCCTGGTTCGTACGTACAACAGAGGCCGGGCCACGAAACGGATAGGATCATGCGGGCCGGAGTCCGTGCTTGAGCGCGGCCACCCAGACGACGTCGATGCGGTCGACGTCGATGGCGCCCACCTCGTGGTGCGTGTACCCTTCGAGGAAGTGCACGACGCCGCCGGCGTGGCAGGCGTGCACCACCCCGCGCTCCAGCGAGTACTCGCAGTGGCCCAGGCCCTGCACGTCCTTGGGGAGGCTCATGGCGGCGAGCTTGCCGTAGGTGCAGTCCCGGCGGAAGCCGATGATGGGCGGGACGACGAACTGGTGGAAGTGCGTGCCCGGCGGCGCCCACCGCTGCTCCCGCGGCGACAGCCACTTTCCGACGATCCAGGTCTTGCAGTGCTGCGCCGACCGGTACTTGGTCACCTGCACCAGGTACTGCTGGAACTCCGCCGGCGCCTCCTTCTGGATCTTCTGGAACCGCTCCGTCGACAGGGTCATCATCTGCATTGCAGATAAAAGTGAACACGTAGCACACGTGCGTGTTTATTAGTTGGGTGGGTTCGTTGGAGATGCGTGTACGACACCACACAGGGCACACACGATGGATGCCTACCATGACGCGGACCCTCTTCTTGCACAGGTAGAGCGCGATGGCCCTGCCGAGCTTGGACGTGGCGCCCGTCAGGAACACCTCCGCCGTGCCCTTGGGGATCTCGTTCAGGATCACCGCTGCCGTCAGCGTGTTGCCGTGGACGACGCGCACGCGGAGGTCCGGGTGCTTGTTCACGAACAGCGTGCCGCCGCCGTTCAGCGCCTCGTTCTGCACAGGCCACGTACGTACGATCGATGTCTTAGAGATTGGTTAGCTCCATATCATCAGCACGCTCCATAGATCAAAATGTATACCTTGTTTAGGGCTGCAAGGCTGAGGACCTTGACGCCCATCTTGTCGGCCCTGAGGATGGCGAGCTCGATCTGCTTGTTGATGCCGTCCTTGGCAAAAGGCAAGAAGTACTGCAGTGCAGGGCAATGCAGAGACCATCATTAAGACATGAGACATGAGAGGATAGTACAAGACGACAATAGACAGGACACGAACGAACCTGGAAGCCGTATCTGGGGACGGCCCAAATCTGGTGCAGCCGTCCGCGGAGGTTGTAGCAGGAGATGACGAAGGTCTTGGACCAGACCCACATGGCGAGCATGACGAGGAACGCGAAGGGCCACATGGGCAGCAGGAACAGCTGCACGGAGAAGGGCGTGGACGCGAAGGTCCGCAGCACGAAGGGCACGTGCAGCGACTGCATCACGTCCACCACGTGCGCTAGGAACACGAAGTCCGGCACCTCGTCCACACCTGGTCGTCGCATCAGAGAGAGAGAGAGAGAGAGAGAGAGTCAGAGCGAGCAGACGGACAAGCGTCAGCGTCGGGACGGATAAGCAGCTAGCGGGCGCGTACGTAGCGTTGCCTGTCGACTCTGTTGTGATTGACATGCCACCTACTGGGCTACCTATAGTGGCCGCGACACCGAGATCGCCATGCCAGCGGCCAGCCCCGGCGCTAGCGCTAGCGCTAGCTAGGCCGGCGACACCTGGACGACGACGCTGACCCCGGCGGTTGCCGAGCCTGTGCAGTTTGATCGATCTCGCTGTCGGACCACGTACGTGGCCGGCGCGCGCCGGGACGGGCCCGGCCGTTCCCAACTGCCTACTCGCCTCCTTCTCGGCCATACCAGGTTGGGAGGTTCAGAGACGTACGGCGACGACGAGGAACGAGGGCGACACATGCGCCAATCGCCAGGCTAGCGCCTTCATTGCGGCTGATGGCATATCCCATTCCCATCCGTTGGACGCTGACCCGGGGATCGATTTCAATCTGTTGAAGAACGCGAGACAGCGAGCTCATATTTTCGCCGGCCGGCCGTGAGGAGCCCGACCGCCGATGGCCGTGTCCGTCTCGGCGCTGCATGCATGCGCTGTCCCCCACAGAAATGAATTGGTCGTATCGGCTGGTTTTTTAATTTATCCGGCGACGAAATGTTGAGGGGTTGCGTCGATCAATTATGACGAGCTAGAGCTTGGGCCCAGCCTTGGGTTAATTCCCTTTCTAGAAACAACATGCATTCCCACATATCGAATTAGAACATTCTGATAATAATGCGAAACAAAATTAATCAGTGGTAGTAGTACGTCCTATTCGATCTATTAACTGCCTGTCTTGTTGAGGTGTCTTTTCTGGGTTATTACAATGGACTAGATTTGGGCAAGTAATTCTATTTTAGGTTCTGTTTGTTCAAAGAATTTTCAAAGAAATTTTGAAACAATGAATTCCACAGAAGGAATTACATCATAGTGTTTGGAACAACTGTCCTGTTTGGAACAACTGTCCCTTGGGGGGGGGGGGGGGGGTGGTGTGTCTTGGTACTATTGTAACTGTCTTGCTAGCTGGTTTGAAGAGCATAGATCATTTTTTCCAGGAATTATTATTGTTGGTGGTATGCAGGTAGATATATGTACTGGTCAGTGCATTTTATTGATTATTAAAGCTATAGAAGCCTAGTTGGGCTGTCTACTCATCTAGGACTAGGACTACTTATAATGAGGAGTATCAGACTATATCACTGGAGGTCTCCAAATAATCTCTTGAACACATATATAGCTAGTTAGTTTGGTGACATGTCATGCATGGACCACCATAATAAACGTAGAATTGAGGACGACCAAAAGGATATTGTTATGAAGAAGCAAAAGCTAGTTAGCTAGCTAGACAAGCATGTGTACCTGCGCTCATCTTGCTGTGCATGTCCCACGAGTGCTGGTCGATGGTGCCACCCAGCAGATCAAATAGCGGCATGAAGAGACAGAAATTGGAGTCCTTGGTGGTGTGGTGGATCGCGTGGTACCTGCAGCATCAACAGAGAAAGGGCCACAGCGTCACCTGGACTGGACAGAATCACTAGCTATCGTACGTCACGTGATTGCATCCGGCCAGTTATCATTCAGCACGTGATTGCAGAGGGATCGGTACGAAGCAAAAGAAAGCTGGTGCGCGACAATTTTGCAGGACTGTTTTGTTCGGTACAGGTTCAGGTTTCTAGCAGCCTTATTGTGGGTAAGTACGTCGTTAGGTGTCGTCTGACAACTAACTGTGTATGCAGTAGCAGACGACAGAGCTCGAAATGATGCAGCAATTAGACTAAGAGCAATTTACTTATTAGCTATAGGCTATAGCACACCTAATAAAAATAAAGGTGTCCAGCGTGCAGGAAGATATATAGAGCAAAAATTAAACTCGATCCTTGTCGTATTAACTACCGTGTGTAGTTCAGCTGGATGTACGAATCAGCTAGTGACATCATGCACATATATATAGAGGCGTGGCTAATGCAAGTGCACCCAATGCAATATCTAGTGCCATCGCTGTCAAGATTGTTTTGTTGTTTCTTCTTCTCTTCTTCAGCTAAAGATCGATGTAGATATGATGCACGGTTAGCAGTCATGATCATCAAAATAAACCTGGCCTTGGGCAGCAGTACGTCAAATCGTGGTAAACTGACGACTGTAACGAAACCAAAAGAAGCGAGCCAAATTAACACACGTACGTCGGGGTGTAGATGAGGTATCTGAGGACCGGTACCGCCCGGAAGAGCTTGCTGGGGAGGACCTCGACGTTGCAGTGGCCCATGGCGCGGAGGAAGTCGAACCCCAGCACGTAGGCGAAGGCCAGCGCGACGGAGCCGTGCCCCGCGGCGCACGCGGCCGCGAGGGGCAGGGACATGAGCGCGCCCATCACCACGTGCTCCAGCGGCGTGGCGAGCCCCGCCGTGAAGGGCTGCGGCACCCGGGTGGAGTGGTGCAGCGCGTGGTACCGGGCGTAGAGGAGGCCGATGCCGTGGAACGCCCTGTGCGCCAAGTAGGCAAGTGGCTCGGTGGCGAAGACGTGGACGAGCGCCGCCACGGCGAAGCCACGGGCGTCCGGCAGGAGAGGGAGGTGCCGGAGAGATGGGAACGCGTACAGCGCCGTGGCCGCCATCAGGACGTGCAGGATCAGGAAGTTGTCCCTGCGTGCATGGGTGCAGGAAAGGTATTGATTGATCATCAAGCAGAGCTAATAAGCCAAGAGGTTCTCCCCCGATCGATCAATCGATCGATTGCATGCCCGGCCAGCTAGAGCTAGGTAGCCGAGAGCCGTAAACGTGCGGTACGTACCAGTCCCACTCCTTGTCGATCTGTTCGTAGTCGACGCCATCACGGACGACGCGTCGCCGGCGCGTGGCGAAGAGCATGTTGCTGAAGGAGCTCCAGAGCTGGTAGGTGAGGGCGCGGAGGCCGAAGAGGAGGAGCAGGAGGAGGATCCACCGGTCGGGGCTCGCCGCCTCCCACGCCCGTGACGCCACCGCCTTGCCCACCAGCGGGCCGTACAGAACGTACTGCATATGCATCATGCCGAGTTTATCAAGCCAATCGACGACGTCGATCGTCCCCAGGAGCTGCTAGCTTGCATTGGCGTCGTATATATGTACGTACCTTGTAGAAGCCGAGGTTGTCCCATGGCCAAGAGGCCAAGAGCGCGGCACCCATGTCGCCGGCGGCGATCGAGATGGTGGACACTAGAGCTGATCCGGCGGCGGTGGCGGCCGGGCTAGCTAGCAACGACTCTTTCGTACGTGTCCTTCCCTCAGCTCAGCTCAGCGCTTCCCTATTCTGGCTACGTTGTGCTTTTTGTAGGCTCGTCCGTGAGCCACCAGCCGATCAATGAAATGAAGGCGTGTGGACTGTGGTCACAGTACAGGACAGTTGTGTTCGTGTGGTACTTTCTTTCAAATAAAGTTGTGTTCTTATGGTCTTTGCACGCTGCTGCATCGGCGCGGCATGGCTTTATACATGCAATGCAATGCAGCCCAAGCAAGCAATTGGGTTGCTGGGGCCGTGGGAAAAGGAAGGACGCGGGGAAGGGAACACGGATCGCTCCAGCCCAGCCGCGCCACCGGCCCGCCCGATCCTCCCCACCTGCCTGCAGCTGGAGTAAACCCAACGCCGGGATTGCGACGTGCTGGTGACTATTGTCGTCGTCGTCGTCGTCGCCTCGATCAATTTCGTTCGTTCTACTGGCTGTGGGCTGATGTGAGCTGCGCTGTGGCTGGTGCCGGTCAGGAGGCGACTCTCAAGAGAGCTGCAGGGGGTCCGGTCGGGTCGGGTTGGGTCGTCGGATCAGTTGCACGCAGCATTCGCCGCCATAAATTCGGCAGTCGTCGGCACGCAGCGCTACGGGTGAGTGAGCGAGAGAGGGCAGGAGCCGGCCGGTAGGGTTAAGTTCGCGTCGGCATTGATGGGCGGAGCTTTTCAGCGTTATTACTTTGCTAATGCTAGTGGCTCGCGCGTCGCGGCGGTCCCGTTGATGAAACCTGCTGTGTGCCTCCAGTCCTTTGCTCGGTGATGGGGGCTTCTTTTGGCGAGCCGCTGGGCGTGTCATGGCCACGTACGTCTGGTCGGTGGGCGCAACACGTACGTGCTCGATCGTCCTTGCAAAGGCGGCGAGGCGCCAAGTACATGGGATGATGTGATTAAGCCAAAATACGAATCTTATCATGCAGCTAGGGCGTCCACAATGGTGCTAAGAGCATCTCCAAGAGATGTTCTAAAAGCTCTAGTTAAAAATTCTATTATTTAGCCATTATGTCATAAAAACATATAGGTTATCCATCTTTGGATAGCGGAAATTTCAGGATGAAGAGTTATCCAAATTGGAGTCATTTAGATAATCTGTTGGATATGTGTAGCTAGTTGATGTTGAGGCGAAAGACAAAATAAAAAAAATATTTTATATATTTTTGATTTTTTTTTGTGTACGAATCTTATCATGCAGCTAGGACTCACATGTTTCTCTCATATATTCTTGAATTATGTGAAATAGATATGCTATTTGTATGTCACTAGAAACTATTCTCTTCTACTCTTTGGTTATCCACGTCATAATAGCTAATCAAATAGCTAGTTGTTAGGAATACCCTAGTTAAAAAGAAGCAGCACTGAATCGTATATTCTTACTCCTAATTTGTAAAATCATGCATATATAAGAAATATTTTTACATCATACTCCCTCCGTCCCTATATACTTGACGTTTTAGGCTTGAAGCAGGTGCATTAAATGTTGGCTGAACTTGAACACTAGTGTTGGCCAGATGCATGCACTTGTATGTGAATCTAGACTATTTTATCCCATGTCAAAACGACAAGAATTATGAGACAGACGGAGTAGCTTGCATTAATAGATCGAGCTTTATGCATCCAAGTTTGACGGTAGGAGTCATAAATTCCAAAACCATCCAACCAAGTTAATTAAAATAATAATCATATTCTTTAATACTGGACTATCTTATCATCAGCTAGAAACCATAATGACAAGAACAGCAGGAAAAAACAGACTTGTTCAGCCTGGTTTCACTCCCATCATCTCAGACTCAGAGTACTTCCTAGCTTCCTGCGTGTGGAGCTCTGCTCACCCATATCCCACTACATCTGGGTAATGATCTCTCTTTCATCAAGGATCGATAGCTTGTTGTAGTGTCTCCGGATGTTCCTATTTTGTGGCTTCCACTTTCACTTATCCACAAAATCTTTAACCTTTCTAGTCGAATACTCTTTTGACAAATGCTTCCTGATTTAGTTGTGCTATAAGATCCGACCTTCATACCGTTTTCCGTCCTTATTCTTGGTTGCATCGTGATCAGAGGTCTAGTTTAGGAAAGATGACTTATGCGTCCACATCATACAAAATATGCATATCTAAACCCAACTATAAGGTATTATGTGATCCGACCTTCGTATATCGATTTTTTTCTGTCCCTATTCTTCGTTGCATCGTGATCAGAGGTCTAGTCCACGAAGGATGACGTATGCATCCATATCATACAAAAGATGCATATCTAAACCCAACTATAAGATATTTTGCTTGATTAAGGCTACGTTTGTTGCGGTACTCCGGCTTCTCCACCAGCTTCGCGTATGGGTTGAGTGCTTCTAAACAGCAAAACATGGAGGCAGAACCATTTTCGTATATGGATCACTACGTGAAAAAAGCACTACGGGAGCGCTTCCCCTTTCACTGTAAGGGCGGCTCAATCACCAGCCGCCCTTACAGTGGTCAGGGTCACTATAAGGGCGGCTCAATCACCGAGGGCGGCCATGATTGAGCCGCCCCTACAAAGGGTCTCGTAGGTGTCTAATTGGTTTTTAAAAAATTTTAAATTTTGTAAACGATGTTGGATGGAAAAACTTTCTATATGAAGTTTGTACATCTCAAAAAGTTATGAAACTTTGTAGTTGACAACTTTTTGATTTGACTTCATCTTGTCATGCGAAATCTACGTTTTAGTTTCTCAAATTTGAAATTCAAATTTTATAAACGATGTCGGATGGAAAAACTTTCTATATGAAGTTTGTACATCTCAAAAAGTTATGAAACTTTGTAGTTGAAAACTTTTTTATTTGACTTCATCTTGTCATACGAAACCTACGTTTTAGTTTCTAAAATTTGAAATTCAAATTTTATAAATGGCCTCGGATGAAAAAACTTTCTAAACGAAAAGTGGATATCTTGAAAAATATGAAAGTTTGTAGTTGACGATTTTTTGATTTGATATCGTTTAGGGCCTTAAATAAGCAAATTACAATCGGTTTGGTACAATATGCGGGAGGCAAAACTATATGAGACATGTGTGATGGTGTAGTGCGTGTAAAGGAAAGAAACCGCGCGAGCGTGGGTCGTGGGTCAATCCCGGGTGATGCAAAATCCGAAAATGCTCGAAAAAATATGGTGTGAATAGAGTGGCATGGTGGTTGGCTGATCGGTGGGGCCCTTCCCGGTTTAAAAAATTTTTTTTGCTATTATTTTTCGGGTTGAACCGCCTTACAAAAAGGCTTTGCGGTGGATAGGGCGGCTGGCCCAACCGCCCCTACAGAGGCTAGCGAGCCGCCCCTGTAGAACGTGGTTGGCGTAGTGGATATAGGAGCAGATATGGTGCCTCGAAAACTAGTTTCGCGTGAAAACGCTCCACATCTCTGAGCGCGCTTGTAAATGGTTCTAAGGGGTGGGCGTGAAATTTTAAATCTGTGGCCCAACTTTTTACAGGATTTATACATTTTATTCGAACTTACATATAAATTTGAGTAAAATGCACCGGAAGTACCTAAACTATTTGGCTTTTCCTATGTAGGTACTCGAACTTTTAAAACGACTATCCAGGTACCTCAACTTTCACCGTAGCGCATCAGGGTCCTCAGGAAGACACGCCAACCACTTAATCTGGCGTGGCCGTGCCACCTAGATGCTGGGTCTATGTCAAATTCTCAAAAAAACGCCCTGCTCTCTTTCTCTTTCTCGCTCCAAAGTCCATCCTCTCCCTCCCCAATCTCTCCAGCGCCGCTGCCGCCAGCGCTTCGAGGGCCAGCCGGCCGCCGCGATGGCGTCACGACAGCGGTGGCGGTGGTGTCCGCTTGTTTGACCAGCGGAGTGGAGGAGCGCCGCCTGCTATGCATGTGGCCAAATCAAGTGGACCGGCGGAGTGGAGGAGCATCGCCTGTTGCGCATGCGGCCATGCAAAAGTGGCTAAAGCAAGGTGCTGCACTTCACGCAGAAGAAGGAGGCGGGCAGCGCGGGCCTTGACTCGGCCATCGTCGCGTCGAGCCTCCTCTCCGGTGGCGCCGCCGACGAGTGCCCGACGTTCCCGGACTGCGGCTTCCAGCTCCCGGACAGCGGCGTGGTGCTGACCTGCGTCGACTGCTTCCTCCGCGGCGGCGCGCTGCACCGCTTCGAGTACGGCGTGCCCGCGGCCGCGTTCCACGCCAAGCTCCGGGGCGGCACCTGCACCACCGCGCGCGCCGACGACGGCGCCTCCGGCGACGCCGCCGCGCGCCGCGCTATGCACCTCTTCCTCCAGAACGGGTTCGGCGACTACGACATGTTCGAGAACAACTGCGAAGACTTCGCGCGCTCTACTGCAAGATGGGTCTCCTCCCGGCCGCGCGCTCTACAACGATGACGAGGAGTTCGGGGTCTGGAGACTGCGCGGGACAGGACGCCGCGTGAGGCCGCTCAGACGGGGAAGACGATGATTGGATTGGACAGTGAGGAACGGAGTTTTTGAGGGGTGGTTTATGCTAAATTTAGTGGGGACTAGCCACGGTGGCACGGCCACGTCAGATTAAGTGGCTAACGCGTGTCCTGCTGAGGACCCGATGCGCTGCGGTGAAAGTTGAGGATCCTGGATAATCGTTTTAAAAGTTCAGCACTCTATATGGGAAAATCAAATAGTTTAGGTCTGCATTTTACTCTATAAATTTTATATAAAGCTAATATATAATTGTAACAAACACACACGGGTCTACTAAATTGATGAATTGGAGTGAGTTAGGTTGAAAGGCCAAAATTATGGGGTGGAAATGGGCTAGTTAAGATAGTTAGCTCAATATGGGTTGGCTGAGTAGGTGGTGGATTTTAACCCATCAGAACGGCTATATGGGTTGACACATAATGGGAAGTATACATAAATGTCTAACACGTGAAAAGAAAACTTGTTTTAGATGTAATGGTACATTGATCCAAGAAGAGTTTCACGGATCAAAGCGTTTAGATGAATGAAGATAGTGAGCACACGTACGGAAGTAGACATCCACGAAACTCAATTCATATATCGTCCTCTCGTCCTTGTCATGATATAGTCAAATTAAATCTTAGGTTGTTATATTCATCTTGAGTGACGCTATATTATATTGTAGCTTGTGTCCCCGATCGGTCAATGCAACCGCCCTGAAAAGAACGCACAACGCAGAACCACCTCCCATTACTAATTCGTTCGGTAACAGCTAACAGCTACTGTGATATGTCGCTCTACAAATCGCGGGAGCGCTAGCTGCAGCAGTTGCTGCTCCGTGGTCGTGGTCGTGATCGTGACCGCGAGAGTGCTACGCGGAACCACCTTCGTTTGCGCTACGTCTACGTGCACGCTGCAGCGGCACACGCTTCGGTCTCCGCGGCCTCCCGTTTCAATTCATCAGCCCAATAATTAATTCATTCATGAACCCCCACGCGGACAGGTCAGGCGGGCTCTCTCTCTCGACCGAAGTTTCGTTCGATTCGACGAGGCCTCGTGCGGTCGTTTCTGATGATGGGATGGCAGATTATTGACCGAGAGTTGCGCGACTTTCCTGTGCTTTTGACGCCGGCGGGTGTGTGAGAGTTACGCCATCTCCCATTGCTGCATCGCAGACGGTGACCAGTAACCCTCAGTTTCAAATCAAATTAAAAAAAAAGACCAGTAACTCTCGGGCAATAATCACAAACGACGCGCGACTCTCGGCCATCTTCTCATAACAAACGACGACGATTTGAGCTGACTTCATCGGCGGGCTCTCTCTGTCTCAGACAATGCGTTGTAGTGATAGTCAAGCCCGTGAAAGATTTTTCCTCGAACAAGGCCCAGTATCAAGAGACTGGGAGGATGTGGAGGAGACCCATGTGATTGTGCGAGGCGGGTGGGCCGGCCCATGAAGCGACGGGCTGTGTGAGAAAGGGCGGGAACGAAATAGCAGCCGTTGGCGTCCTCCCTCCGGGCCGCATGAACTCGGGTTTCCGGCCGGCTCTGTGTGTGCCCGGCCTCCCGCAGCCGAGGTGTGCAAGGTCCGCGATCTCCTCGCAGGAACAGTCGGCGCTCTCTCGTCGTGTTCATCCTATTTCTACTAAGCCATGCACACAAGCCCACAACTGATGGGATCCCGCGGCCGGACACCATGAGCCACGCTTTGCATTGGCAGCCCATCGCTCGCATTGGAATCTCGGTCCGCACGCAGTTCAGCTGCTGCCCAACCACAACATGCTAACCATGGTGTTCACCATGTTAATGTTGTTTTTGCTTTTAGGGACCTGTGCCCCTCAAGGTCCCGTCCAGTGATATGGAATGAACATTAGAATTAGACGTGCAACTTCTTTTGTGTCCACTCTCACTAGGAGGTTTTTGTTTGAGCACACCAAGGACATAGATGGGCTCCTCGGATTTTCCAAAATCAATGGCACGTTTTTGTTAGCAGCTGTCCATGGATGGGCCTTGGGCCTCGGCCTAGTCAAGCAGTCGCCAAGACCACTGGTCGTCTCCTACAAGAGCTGAAGGCAACAGCGAGGAAGCCTCATCAATCAAATCAATTGTTAGAAACCCAAACAGGTTATCTTCCTCCTCCAAAATTCCCCAATTTCCCCTATTGTTCATCTTCTACCTCTGAAGCCTAAGATTCTACTGCTTCTTCCCCTAATTCCTTCTCATTCTCTGCAATCTGTAACAGGTTGCTAACAATGAGAAGGAGAGGACAAGTGATCTTGGCGGCTGCTTGACTAGGCCGAGGCCCAAGGCCCAAGGCCCATATGACGGCCTATCCATGGACAGTTGCTAACACTTTTTGTGGTACCAGCCCGTTTCGGCAACCTTGCTCTGTTATCATTTACTTCGATCCATGCGCAAACGCAGCAATCGAGCTTAGGGGAGCTCCCGATCTCTAACTCTCATAAGTTCTAATCATGGTTGCGGGTATCAAAGGTAAGTTATTACAAACTTCATCTCAGCGGTTAGTTTTTTTTTTTACAACAATCTGGTCGGTTTAATTGAACTGCATTTTCATCAGAAAGAAGAAATAGGGTAAAATATAGCAGAATTTCTTTCGCCACTAAACCTAAGTGAACCGTACATATGTCTAATATATAAATTGCCTGTTCGATTCTTCATTTGCAGCTGCTGGAGCGCAGGCCATGTTGATAACCGCAAGCGGTGAGGGCAAGCAGTTGACCCCTACTACTACGTACAACTAGGTTTGAGAACCACGTTTTGTCATACTGAGTATATTCATGAGACAATTCTGCAAAGTGTAAGTAAATAAGATTATATATTTAACTTTAGCATTCAGCGTGCTAATGTTTTTTTGTTGTGGCTCTAGGGGCATGTGCCCTCATGCATGCTATCATCATGGATCGGGTGGCCACCCCGATCCAGTCCACGGGGCGAATGCAGGCCGGCCTTGTCCAGAAGCTACGAAAATGGCCCCCCTTAAATACAACTCTAATAATATAATGATATATACATTTTTCTTATTATTATATTTCCAGATGCGTACTTTTTAGACAATGCGTTCACCGTACACTACTACACATATGATTAACTGCAACGGGGTCTAGAAGCCCTCCGTGGCGGGCACTTAAAATGCCCGCTGCGGTAAATCCCACGATTTACCGCAACGGGCATTTTTTATTTACTACAACACGAATTTTTGTCCGCTGCGGTAAATAGCGGACATCTTAAAATGCCCGCCACAGAAAATAGGTATTTTACGTGGCGGACGTCTTAAGAAGCTCGCAACGGGCATCCTATTAGGCCCACTACAGAAAATGGCTGAGGCCCAATAGCCCAGTCTAAGGCCCAGAATCCACTCTGCATATAAAAGAGGGCACCTAGGGTTTTCACTCTCACTTTCTCCTCTCCATAACCGCAGCCCGTCACTTTCTCCATAGCCGCACCGCACCCCGTCACTTCCTCTCAACCGTAGCACGTCTCCCCACACGTTGCAGTCTCTCCCCTTCTCTCTCCCCGGCGGCGGGCCCCCTCTCCCACGGCGGCGCGAGACGGCGCAAGGAGCGACGCGGGCCGGCGCGTGGCGCGCGCCGGTGGAGGCTGGCGACGCTCCGCACCCCTCTGCTGGACGCTCGGAGCGAGGCGCGCGCCGATGGAGGCTCGGCGGCGCTCCGCTCCCCACTGCGGGCCGCTCGCCGGTGGAGGCTCGGCGCGAGGAGGCGGTGCGAGGGGCGGCCAGATCCGCAGCATGGAGGCGGCGGCGGCGGAGTCTCCACCAGCACGGCGGAGGCGGGCTCCATCCTAGCGGCTGCAGATCCGGCAGGAGCTCCTCCACCGCCTCCACTTCTTCTCGACCCTAGCGGCGCTGGTCCCCAACCCTAGCGGCGCCGACGACGACGCTCCTTCCAACCCAAGCAGCAGCGGCGCTCGTCTCCAAGCCTAGCAGCGGCGGCGGTGGGATCCTCTCCAACCATGGCGAAGCACGGTGGCGAGGCATGATGCGCGGCGGCACACTGCGGCGACCCCGAGCTCCTCCCCTCCATCGACGGGGTGGCCACGACGTCGATGCGGCGGTCCTCATCCACCCCAGCTCGGCCAAGCATCGTGGTCGCCGGATCCGCGAGCATCGGCTGGATCCACGCCCGTGGTGGCCGGATCGGGCGAGCATCGGCCAGATCGTGCGAGCTTCACCGGTGGTACGACGACGACGACACGAAGATCCTGGTGGCGCTAGGGTTGCGAGATGGGATTGGGCTCACCGGTGGGCTCGAGAAACGGGCTCGCTGGTGGGCTTTGGATTTTTTTTTCGTGAATTAACCGTGGCGGGCAACATAAAGTGCCCATTGCGGTTAATAGATTTCCCACAGCGGGCAGTTGCCTCCGTTGTGGTGGAGTCTTGATTTACGGTGGCATTTGCTTCGTGGTTGACGTCTATGCCCGCTGCGCAAAATGTAAACCGCCTGTTGCGGTTATTATTACTGTAGTAGTGGTAAGTTTAGAAATTAGGAAGTAATTTATGGAAATATGTCATACTAGATTCAAATGAACTTTATAAAAGTGAGTGCCAGTAAATTGTCAAGTTGAGAACTAGAGAAAATGATTATTCAATGGCTGCACCGTAAGAGACTCCTAAATCCCAAATCAAAATTTCAAAAGAGTCAATAAAGATTGAGTAAAGAAGCAAATTAAGGGGGTGTTTGACATTACTCTACTCCTATTTTTCTAGCTCTGTTCCACAAACTCAATTATGGAGCAGCTCCACCATGGAGTTTGTAGAGCAAATAATAGTGTATGGTAGACAGTTATGCTCTAGCTTTAGAAATAGGCTGTTTTCATACAGATGGTCCATTATGCCCTTGATTAAAATGGCAAGCACTTATATTATTATTAAGAAAAAATAGAAACAAATGTAAGAAAAATAGAAAACAAATGCTAGATTACGTCAACTAACTAGGCAGCTAGCTAGTTTGGGTTACGTCCAAACGGTCAGGCAAGAACCATGATGTCCAACGGGCATGGGAAGATATTGACGTGAAAGATCGTCGGAGATTGAGCGGGAAGAAATATGAAATAAACTGATACTTAATGAGTGGCAATGTGGGTAATTATCTCTCAACTCTACATGGAAGTATGAAACTTCAAAAACTGGAATATGTTGGATTTATTATGGGTTAGACCCATTTATATATTCAATAAATTAATAAACTCTATGGTATGTAATTTAATGAGAGGAAAAGGATATTGGTATATGTTACACATGGGTATGACATGGCAGGAAAGCAATCAAGCGGACAAAAAGACTCTTGATTTTGTCAATTATGTGTTTTGATTATGGAAGTTTCTTCCACTATTACTAATTGGCAAAATAAGTTTCTCTTTCTTCCACTAGCATTGATGGCATGAGGCCTCCATGATGTTGTACGTGAGGCTCTTTGCCTCCAGGCCAAGTGGCTCTTGGCATGCAAGCCGTGAGACTCCTTGCCTCCTAAGCCTTTGGCTTGTCCTTTGCCTATATATAGTTCATATACTATTTCAGTCATCGTGCTGGATTGATTCCTCTCTCCAACAAGAGAAAACACACTAGTCCATGATCCAGTCGCAACGAAGGTTTCTCCATCTCCTCAATCCGCGCGCACGGAGAAGGGAGAGGGCAGGTGCCTCCGAAGCCCTTGCCGTTTGGGATCTTGCACGGGGGATCGGCAATTAGATTTTTGGGGAGCGTCTACGCGACTGCCCAAGTCGTCGCTGCCGCCACCGCTGATCATCTTCGGGTGCGCCGTCGTCGTCTTCTTCCCGGAGGCGTTACGTTCTTCATCCTCTTCCTCAACATGTCGCTGGAAACCGGACAAGGATCGGGATCAAATTCCTCTGGAGGGTATAAACTGTTCATCTCCTCTCTGTTTTTCGTGATGCAATTTCTGCATATTTCGTTAGTTCATGCTTGTTGTTTCGTATGCTATAATGGATATGTTTCGTCTGCTCTGATATGTTGTTTCATCAATTTACTGATGTCTGATCTTGCTGAGTTTGATCTGTCATAACCCGGAGGAGTTTTGTCATGTTGCATCATATATTGTTGTTTATTTGTTTCAGTAGTTCAGTGGCATTGTTTTAAATGTTTTCCAGAGGCTATAATTGTGATGAGTTCTATATCATGCTTTATTTCTTTAGTAGATAAATCATGTTATCATGCTTGTATTTTTTATATGTTTATTGGTCACATGGTTCATATGGTTATGGACATTTGTGACATCATGTTTACAATGCTTAATTATATATCACATGTCATCATCTTTATGTTAATTTGTGGAATTAAAATGTCATAGAAATTGCCTAATTGTCTAACAGAATACCCCTTGAGGTGTTTTAGAAAAAAAATGGAGTTGGCCTCCGACTCCACCTTTTTCATGGAGTGGAGTTCGTGGAGCTAAATGTGTTTGGTAATGTGGAGCTGAGCAGAGCAGTCCCAAACATCTCTTAAATATTAATTAAACGAAACGCGGAGTAGCAGACGCTGAATCGATTGAAACAAATAGGCAAATCATGTATGTGCCACTTGGGGTTGAGGGCCAGTTCAGCGACATAACCCGGGCCTGGGCGAATAGAAGCGCCTGCCGTGGCATGCAATGCGCAGTGGCATACACAGCCACTGTGGCAACCGGCGGCGGTGGATGCAATTGCAGGAACAAACGAACAATCGAAAAAGTCGATCGACCCAAGCCTAGCCAATTGTTTCCATTCTCCTCAGGACCATAGGCACCACAAGCCGTGTTAGGGCCGCAACCAGCAAAGCCAAATCAACGGCCGTGAGCTCCCCGCGGCCGCTGGGTTCGTGGCACTGGCACGTGCCCGACGCGGACGGGACGAAAACCGCCGGCAATTATTGGCGTTCCGTTCGCGCGATCGATCGATGGAGCCAGTGGACGCCGACGCTCTCGTGCTGGACGGGACGACGAGATCGGACACGCGGACGGACCTCGGAGAAGAAGCGCTCAACAGCCACGGGCGCGCCCGTGGGGGGGCTGGGCCAGCGTGGAGCGGACGTTGCTAGTTTGCTACGGAGCTGGTGGTGTGATGTTGGCCCAGCGGGGGCTCCTTTGCTTGCCGGAAAATATCCAATGGGCCCTCGTCGTTTGGAAACCACACACACACTAGTAGTATACTAGTAGAAAGCGCGCGCCCTGCGCGCACAATAAAATTATATTAAGGCAAATATATGCTTTGAGATGTATGGTAATCACAAAGGGTATATGTTACACACGTTGTTGTAATTATCCTGAAAGGAAAGAAGAATATATTACATATGGTCAAACCATATATTCACTGGTCATGGGCACATGAACACAATGTGGTAGATTAACAAAAACTACCAAATCAAGCAACTCATGTGCTACTCTATTACAATCGCGAGGGACATAAGAAACTTTGGACTTTAGAGTAATTTACAGCAAGCAGCTCCTTATGTTCATACACCAGGCCTCCCATTGTTGACAACCTGAAATGAATGGAATTCAGAGCTTTTGTAAATATCACAGTTTCCGTATCGAGGATTATTCTGTCCATTTCCCGATTCAGCGATTCCTCCGCCCCTGGATGCACGCCAACAACTAAGCTTGCTACGCCTCTAGCGCATTCGCTGTTTTCCCAGCCCCCGCTTGGTTGACCTCTTTTTTACCATCTCTTTTTACCATCTCTGATTACAAAGACCAAACCTACTTCCATGCTGATGCACCAAAGTTGCTGCCCCAACTACATTGCGAGCAGTCTGCAGAGGGCCATCGTTACTCTTACTGCAAAGAGAGAAACAGGACATCTTAGTGGCACATAATGGCACATACTAATTAAGAAATGTCATAGTTGACCTTGAGAAACATGCTTACCTGTTGTGGTGGTGCGGCTATGGTGGCTGATATCGGTAACTTTGATACCCTGGACAAAATGCATAGAAAATGAGGGGACGATATCAAAGATCTGTTCACAGACCTTTTAGCCTTCCATGGCTCAAACTGATGCAGAACCTCATTGCCATCTTGTGTTATCCCATCCTTTGATCTTGAAACTAATTTGGACATGGCAAATCCATGAAAATCAGATGCAAGTAAACGAACTGAAAATAGGCAGTGCAACCGCCTTTGTGCTACTCTGAAATCTATTGATAGGTAGTCACTGCCTGACAGTCTTCAAAGATACTGGAACTATCGCAAGACAATTAGACTGAGAGCTATTACCAATTTCAAAATATGATAAAATGAGGGTTGTAGTAGAAACTGCGTTATTATAGCTTATGATAGAAAGTAACCAAGCAAAGTGAACCCACTGTACATGCAAGTAAATCAGTCCACGTTCAAAGCTTCTTCTTTTAACACTAATAACAACTATCATCATATAATGAATCTACAAAATTGTGAGTTATCTATATAGGAACTGTGGTGGGAACAAAATCTAATTGAAGATAGTCATAGGAAAAAAGGGAAACCCACAAACAACAACTAAAGATGACAAGCATTTAATAAAAACTAATATCATAGTTTACACACTATGTGGTGGATGTAGTCTAAGAAATAAAAAGAAGACTGTAATACAGAAAGTATCAAGCTTTTTTCTTGCAAAGGAAGAATAATTTAAATTGCCAATCTTAAAAACACAGTATACACCCAGAACTGATCGTTCTCAGACAAAGAATCCAAAAATTAAATATGGTGAAAGGGATGACAAAAGGTAATGAAAACTTAGATTCAGCAAACATTTGTTGCATACTACATAGGTATATTAGTTTTTTTCTTGGTGTACCAATCATCATAGGCCGTCATATGTTAAAGTAGGAACAATTGGAAAATAATTCAAAAAGGTTGTCATAATCCTAGGCAAGGAACTGCACCTGAGATACCTCACAGTGCCAACATCTTATCCAAGGCAATGTTTGTTGGCCCCATTCAAAGTAGTCGAGAGAGAACATTGTACTTGTCCATCAAGAATGAACATTGTACTTGCCAAAGTCCCACGTCTCAGGATGCTAGAGCAGCATCAAAAGTAATTGTGTCCATGATTGTAACAGTAACAGGAGTGGCTTATGAAACATTAAGGTTGGAGTTTCGTACTGCAAATCAGAAAGAAGCATCATGAAGGTGGAAATAAATCAGAAAGGCATTGAATTAACCGTTATAAATTTTTTAGGAAAAAGAGATTTAAAAAATTGGGTACAATTCTGTTATGAATCGTTAAGACATAGTACATAACTATTATTCAGGTAAAAATCTCAACTATGAATTAGCAAGGTTAAAAAAATGAACTACAGTTTTGTTTTAAGATTCGCTTCGATGTGTTTGGACAGTACAACACGATAGAATTAATAAGCATGAAAATTATCATTTCCATGGTGGTGCTTTCACCGGAAATGCATAAAAGAGAATGTTGCTAGCATTTTGCTATTGAACTTAAAAAACCGAATATATACCTTTTAGTAGGAGGCAATGATTTTGGTGGTGTTTAAACGTCATGGAATAAACCTGCAAATATACAAAGAAACTATGAATAAGCAATAGATCCACCGAAAAAGGAAAGTTAGTTGAGAAAAATAATATTGCAAGAGTATAGTGGCTGTTAACAGAGAAGCTATGAGTAAGCAATAGATGCAACAGGTGTGTGCATTGACTGAAACCAGACAACTATTCATGCATCTAAAAACAGCAAGCATCACGAAACTAATATCCTAGCACACATATTTTGCTAACGCAGATCAAGACCATCAGTCAGAAAAGCAAGGAGGCTACTGGTTAAAAAGAAGAATAATTCAATTTCTCAATTTAAAGGAGGGAAGTGATCAACAGCCAGGAATTTTAACCTCAGGTTTGTATAATTAGGTGCCTGATCCTAAACCACTCTAACACCTGGCATCCATGTAGCTGCAACACTCTGCTCTGTTACTATTAGAGCAGAGCTGTAGTACTTTCAAGTGTTCACCAGGAAATTTAGAAGGCTAGACTATGAGCTCATGCCAACTTAAGCGGCGTTCCAAAATAAATAACTCTTACATACCGAGGCTAATAAACTAAATTATGAGTTGGTATAGAACTGGAACCTGCCTCTATGTATTTGAACCCTATCATCTCGAATAAAAAGGTTTGCCTAGAAACATGGAAGGGAAGCTACACAACGACAGAACCCACTGTAGCAGCATCACTAATCGTGTTTGGAGTTTGCTTAGCTGTATTATGTGGGAAGCCATTGTTTGAAGCCCCCAAAGAAGTATAATAAACAACAATACAACCTTTTTTTCAGAATTGAAATAAAGTAATCAGGTTGAGTATAAGTAAGCAAAAGTACCATCCTCTTATGGTTTTAGTCTCACCCGGCAAGCAACAAATTGATGGCAATGCATGATGCCTAAAAATAAACGATAAGGTCACATTTGAATGTAATAGATAACACTGGAGCTGTGGTGAAGGAAAGTAGAAAGAGAAGCCAATCGTCATGCACATTAATGCTTGGCATCTACAAAATTAGTATGGCAGGCATTGGCAGTGAAGGAAAGTACAAAGAGAAGCCAATCTATTTTTCATCTGCATGTACAATGCAAATGGTTCATGAAGGATATATGTATCGGCAGAGATATGATGGTCAAAATTTATGGTAATTAATATACTAATATTATTGTGATTTTATAAGGCTGAACTCTTAAAAGGGAAGGGCTCAGAATTTTTGTTCAGTCTATGAATGAGCAATCAAATGGAAAAGCACAATGCAGACTCTATAGTTTGGAATCCGATTTGGTCATCATCTATGTATGTATAGCAGTGAACAATCCAGCAGACACATACCTAAGTCTTGACAATAGTCTAGCGTTATCCATGAGGACCTTTGGAGTTGTGCTTCAAATCAGTAGACTTCGCCCTGCAATTGTGATATAAAAATTGGTTGTGGAAATCTCATACGGCAGTCTCATTTCAAGGAAACTTTTGGCACATGCTATTACCTTTTTGCTTTTGGCTGTGGTGGAGGATCAGTTGAATTATTTGGATCATCCAGCGCCGCGGGTGGTACCTTTGAATTTTTAGCTGATGGTGATTTTGGATAGAAATAATGGGACAAAGTATGTGTTAGTTGTCTAGAAGCAGCCATGCAACAGTTTGAATGAAGCTGGTAGGCAATTCGAAGACATACTGCTGGTTCTCTCTCACTCATTGAACATAGTAGGCACAACATACCTGTTGATCAATCGCTACAGGCTGGAAGAGAAGCCTATGGACACTCTGACTCTGGAGGAATTCCTTGGTTATAATGTTCGTTCTGCAATGTGTTTTGTCACTGAGCAGCAGTATATTCAAGAACGTCAGCATAGATGGCATTTCCCTGTTGAAACAAGAATGGCGACATGTTTAGAGTAAGCAACTAAAAATTTCAGGAAAATTGTGATATGGTAGCAGCAAGGAGATCTAATGACGAATACAAATTTTATAGAATCGTCATTACATCAGAAATATGAACCTTTATACTTTCCAAATGCCTATCTGATCATATTGTAGACCATTTAACATTTATGTAGAAAAAGGCATGCTAACTTGAGTATGTTAATAAACCATAAGGGAGAAACACCGGTTCCTAACAATAGTATATCTGTTCTATATTCATGCTGCATCTGAGTAAAGTCGACTCTAAATTTGACAGCATGAACAGGCAGAGTTTATAAATAAGGAAGTACAGATTTAAGCTTGGGACTAAAATTCACAATAGGTTCAGATACTTTATATGAGGAACTATAGAAACGGCATTAGTAGACCATGTCAAGAATCAATGAATCTGATTATAGAATGGATTTGGACAATAGCACACGCTGATGCAACTCCGCAAGCAACGATGGATGAAAGACATAGGAACAAACCTGGGTCATTCTCATCAGTTTTAAGGTCCAGGGAGCAGATGGGGTGGTGCTGTGAGTTGAACACTTGAATCCTGTCAAAAATAAATGGACGAATAAAATTCAGGAGGCAAGACTGAAACTATGAAGAGATTCGCCATTTTTCCCAACCGGCATGAACAATAGCGTTGTAGCATGAGACCCGTTTCTTATAAGACGTTGACCATCATGCTAATAGTATGTAAGTAACATCTTGCTAGAATAGTGGGATGCCATCTTAGCCTAAACAAGCAATTTATTATTTTGCGCCTATTGATTGCATGCAAAGGACATCACCAGCTTTGGTAAGTGCACCGAGAACAAACCAGGAAAAACAAACAAACACTTGGTAGACATGCATCATCCGGTCTAGACCTTTTAGTAAGAACACCTTGCACTTAGAAATAGGAGCATGGAAACAGTGAAACATTTTAGATGTACCAACTAAATTTTAGGGGGTTAAGTTTAGTTGTTTTCGGATCCAAACGGCTCAGGTAAAGGACCAGCTAAAGTTTAGCTGAGTTCAACTGTTTGAAACCCGTTAGACTTTAGGTGAGTCTATTAACTGGTGAATCAAACATCTTAGCTACAGTCTAGGTAGGACTTAGCTTTGAAACTTTAGGTACCTAAACTTTAGTTGGGTGGATCCAAACAGGGCATGGTGTTCTGAGTTTTTTTAAGTGGTGTTCTAAGATGTGGCTGCTCATTTTTCCATCTATGTATTCATCTGTTTATAATACTTAAACAGATTGCATAACCAGGTGTGTCACTATAAGAAGGCATCAGTACATTCAAAGTCACTATAAGAAGGCATCAGTACATTCAAATTGCAGGATAAGATTGTAAAATAAATGTATATATGACTAAAAATATTTTACTCTGCAGGTAGCATAATTCATAGTATATTTAGATTGGCTATATTGCACTCCAAGTATTAATCTTAAAAAGTATGTCACTAAAATAAATACACTGTAACTCCACAATTATGGTAAAAAAGCCAGCAACAAGATACATCATGACAAATGCAGTCATTTCATAAGCATGGTCATCCAAACCTTATAGTGGAGCAAGAAAATGAGAGGAAAAACTTTGTAGCTCACTGGCATGGTTACTGTACAAACAAAAGTAACCTTTTTAAGCATGAAGAAATACCAAGATAAGACTTTTTTCAGGGCAACAAAGGTAACACCGTGAAGGTGGGAAACACATGGGATGAAATGATGATAACTGAGAGGAACATGCATCTCCATGATTGAGAACTGAAAGCAAAAATAAAAACTCTATAACTCCGTATTGATGAGTGGCTTTCTGTGTTCAGAAACTGTGAATAGATCTAAGTAAGGACATGCAAATTGTATACCTTTCTTCCAATAGCTTTGCGCGGGCAGATTATGTAGAAACCACAAAATCCTAAAATTCAAATGACAAAGCAAGGGTGAATATCAGTAGGAGTTTGAGCAGGTACTGAACCTTTTAAGTAAATTACAGGTAGTAAGGGAAAAACAAGGTTAAGAATTCATAGGGAAAAAATCCAAAGCTCAGAGGCACTTGAATATTTTCACATGCCCTTTGGCTGGTTTTGACCGAAACCGTTAGGCAACCTTCAAACGGCGTATATAATCATCCAGAACAAACATGATGAAGTAAATGGCCACGTAGCATGCATTAAAATTTCCTGTGAAACATAGAGATTTATTGAAAGAAAAGGCTATTTTATTACCTCATGATCTGATGAGGCTCAATTTGGAAGGAAATTCGCAGCATATATTTTCATCAATGCAAAGACGCCTATATATGTGCCTGTGTAGCGTCCATTCCCAAGAAAATAAACTTGAGTATACAGCATCCCAATGGCTCAACCTAGGAGCATTGCAAACTCTTAGTACAGCTGAATCTTGAAAACCATTAGTTAGGACATCATAATGAACCGAATTTTTTTGGTTCTCATTCGAAGACACAAACTAAATGTCATTGAATTTATAGACCAGGACGAAGTGTATAAATAGGTAAACTTACATATCGGTCACTGAAACTGCATTAACAAAGACCTTTCTTTCAATAAATCATTATGTTTGAGTTGAAAAAAAAAACTTGGTATGGTCTTGGATGTGTTGAAGACCTGCACGATGAAACTCCAACACATATATTTAACAGTTAGCAAATATGTACAGGGAAAACACAATTAGAGAGTATATATGGAAAAAACTAATTCAGATTCAGAGTAAGGTTACCATGTGCCTCTATCATCAGGAGCCATGTCAAAGAGACGAGGACAAGCGGTAGGGTTTCGCAAGCATAGAAGGACACACGGACAGAAGAGAGCGAGCCACGCCGGGTGACGCTCGTCGTGCCGGGTACGGCGACCTAGGGTTTTCCCGAGCACAGGAGCGAATGCGGACGAGGCGACGAGGACGTGCGGCGGGGCAGCCATGCCGGCGACCAACAGCGGGGACAACTCCCACGCGGGGGACGGCTGCCGCGAGGGCCGACGTGCGGCACTGCTGCGCACACGCCGGGCACCGTCGCTCCGCCAGCAAATCGCGCGAGGCGCCGCCGGCGGTCCAGCCCGCCCGCCCGCTGCACCACCACGCCGAGGGAGAGGGAGAGAGAAAGAGGAAGTGGGAGGGAAGAGGAGGCGGTGGCCGCCGCTGCCGTCCGCCTCGGGAGGACCCGACGAAGAGATGAGGTTGCCGGTGGTTTTTTTTTTTTTGGGATGGAGTGGGGAGTCGAGAGATATTTGTGTTGGGAGATGTGGCTGTGTTTATTTTGACGACGTGGCCCAATCGAGACCAAGAGAAGGGAATCAGGCAGCTGTGGCTGAAGTGGACCAACAGGAGGTGGAGGAGATGATGTGTCGCTGAGATGGCCCAATAGGAAAATTTAGGGCGACGTGGCCTAATACCTTTGCGGGGAACAACTGCGAATTATAGATGTTAATTCGATCGTACGATCAATTCGCATACTTGTTGTCCCATCATGAGATCTCCACCGGCAAAGCAAATCATGGTTCCTTGCAGACGCAGCTTCTCTGGCCCCAGTAAACGAAAGGGAAATTGGTTTACGACGGTGTTACCAAATGCGCCCACCCTCGTGCCACTTTTTTTATTTCTAATTACGTAAGAGATTCGTTTCAGATGTTGATATGGTACCCGAAACATGATTTTGACCACTTATTGATACATGTGCCATATTACCATCGATGATTATTTTGTTAAATAACTTCACTACTGTTCAACGAATAATTGTACTTCCAAAGAAACATTGGGCTATCAGATCAACTCCAAGGGACCTTTTGTGTCCTTTCGTGCATATTGAGAGCATATAAATTTTGGTGAAAAAAATCCTTTTCATCCAGGTTTGATTTTCAAATATTTCCATCCACATTTTTTGGTTTCTCGCTTGTTAAGCGGAGCTAACTCTCCAAAGTAACGAACAATGTACTGTTGAATACGCATATGAGAGGAGTGTTGAATTATAAGTGAACTACCCGCGGTTGAGTTGAAATATCCTATAACTTTGTCGTGTAATATGTGCTCTCGAAAACTTTGTCGTGTAATATCTAAATAATTAGGTTGGGTATAAGAGGCTAATAGTACGTGGTGTAAGATATAACCCATTACAATGGCCTACATATGCCATGCATACATTAAGAAATCATATATGAGGAAAGTTTGAGAGGGTTTGGTGCATATTTAACTGCAGGTTTTTATTTTAAGTGACTTATAAAAAGCTCTATTTTTTTATAGGTTTTCCTAACAAGATCAACTTTTTCTTTAAGGCGAGTGTTGTCTACTTGACTGTCCATCTAACTTCTTCATGCATTGAAAACAATTTAGATGTCCAACTAATTTTTTGGAAAAGGAAGATTTTAGTTCATCCTGAGATATCAACACTTCGAGCTGAGACACGGCCTAAGAACAACCTCCTGGCCTCTACCTAAGTGATAGGCACACAACTTAAGAAAAAAAGAACTAAGCATATTGTGACATAGACAAACCATAGAGATATAACCAAATGATTGATAAAAACTTTCTAGAAACATGTTTGGTGAAAGTTGCACCCATTTTCAGGCCCACAAAAATAATCTATGTGGTCACGTTTTTTGTACCACTTTTTCTTTAACCGTTCCTAATTATTAGTACACTACTCTTAAATTACATGTTGTATTAGCTTGTCCTAACTAAGGTAAACATTATTCTTATTTTTGACCATCAATTTTAAAAAGGTTTGTATAGGTTAACAACGTAAACTTTATATTTTTTAGATTAATTATGAAACATAATCTCATAATATGTATTTCCTATATTGTGAAGCTATATGAATTTCTTGGAATTGGTGGTCAAGGATAAAAATGTTTAACTCATAAGGACAAAACTAGTACAACATGTAATTTGAAACATCGGTGTTGATTACATAAGCCTGCTAGCTAGCTACCATGTGAGCACATGTAGATACAAACTTTTGTGATGTACTCCACAGTACAATCATGTAGCCACCGATCCTCTTCCTCATGACAGCAGACACGTCCAAACGGTGCCGTGCGAGGAGCACATGCAGATGCAGTTGTTACCTGCGAGGTGCAAAAGCTACTACTCCGTCCTACTACGTACGTAATCCGTAGGACCGTAGGTCAGGACTATAGTAACATCCACTGGTCTGCCTGTGTACCGTGTGCCACTCTGCCACTCCATGGCCTTAGCTATATATGAGCTGCCTGCCTCTACCTCTTGCATTATATTGAGCAGCGTGCGAGATCGAGCCGTAACGAACGCCAATAAGCGCTGGCTCTGCAGACGCCGACGCCATGGAGGAGTACAAACCGTGTGCGGCCATGGTGGTGACGCAATGCATCTACGCGGCTCTAGCACTCTGGTCCAAGGCGGCGTTCACCGGCGGCATGAGCCCCCTGGTCTTCGTCGTCTACAGGCAGGCCGTCGCCACCATTGTGCTCGTCCCCGTCGCCATTGCGGCCAACAGGTGCACATATGTCTTCATTTTTGCTGCTAGTTTAATTTGAAAACTTCGATCGTCGGATAGAAACCTGATTCTTGTTGTCCGCCATGGCTTGGATCTGCAATGGTGGCATGCAGGAGGAAGATGAGGGACATGATGGGCCGCCTTGGAATGACAGGCTTCTCCTTGGTCTTCGTCGCCTCTCTTGTCGGGTATGCAATATATAGCAATCCTAATCCTAACAGTTCACATCAATACTATTACTGTTGGTTTACCTACCTACAGCGTAGGGAAACCTCGTTCTTCAGATTCTTTCTTATTTGTGAGTTACTTGACATCAAGTTTTGCTCTATGCACGACAGGGCGACGGTGAATCAGTGTTTGTACTATCAAGGGGTGAATTTGGGCTCGTCGTCGATGGCAACGGCCATGACCAACTTGATTCCCGCCATCACCTTCGTCATGGCTGCATCAGTCGGGTGAGTACCTTACCTGACAGAGAAGAGAGAATCCGTTTCATCAGCAAATTAGTGGTGGTGCACTGTTTCTCTGCTTCACTTCCACTGTCGTCAGTACTGAATTAGTTGGGTGTCCTGGACCAACACCCCACCTCACTCACCTGCGGTTCAATTATTTTTGAACAATAATTTGACTTAAAACTTTTACTTATTGTAATATAAACTTTGTACTTATTGTAATATAAACTACTACTTATATATATCTCAAAAATCAAAAACCCATGAATCAACAACAAACTTACATGATCTAAGCTAGGGAGCTTAATTTGGGAACTTGTGAATACCGAATTATAGATTGGCCAATACATCTCCTTTTCATGCGATACAGAATCAGATTCAGGCCTGGGGCTCGGGCATAACAAGCGACGGGTCGCCTCTTCTTCCTTTTTTTTTTGTGCGATTCTTCTTTTCCTTAAAAATCAAGATCCAGGTCATACAGACTTATTCCGACAATCCGAATCTTTGTCAGCATTCAGAAGCAGCATATGTTTCAGTTCATGCATACTAACACTTTCCAGATACCTAGTGTTGCTATATGAAGGTTTAATAATGACAAAATGTTCAGTAGGTTCATGAACTACGTTTTCATGCATGTTAAATTATTTTGAGATGCCCACTAGCTCCAGAATATTCTGCCAATCGTTCATTGATCGTATTCCATTAGATCTGTCACAGTACTAAGTACTTCGATAACATACAAATAGACAGTACAAAATGCAGATCACCCGTGTCTGGAGTTACCTGAACTCTCTGATACTGTCGTCTGAAGCCTCCATCCATCTGATTCACTCGATCAACCAACAGGCTAGAGAAGGTGGAGGTGAGAAGGCCGAGGAGCCTGGCCAAGATATTCGGCACGGCCGTCTGCGTGAGCGGCGCCATGGCCATGGCCTTCTTCAAGGGCCCGAAGCTGCTGTTGGACGACGGCGACCTGCACGCTCTCCTCCACTCGCCGGGCAGGTGGGTGACGGGCGCGCTGTTCCTCGTCGGCAGCAGCTCCTGCTGGTCGCTGTGGCTCATCCTGCAGGTGCCCATCTGCAAGTCGTACGTGGACCCGCTGGCGCTGTCGGCGTGGATGTGCCTCCTGTCCACGCTGCAGTCCGCGCTGCTCGTTGCCGTCCTGCTGCCGGACACCGCCGCCTGGAGGATCCACTCGCTCTTCGAGCTCTCCTGCTGCCTCTTCTCGGTAACTGTCAAATAGCAACCTGTTGGAGAGGAACCTTGGAAGTGATGTCGCCGTGGCGGTGTGATGGCAATGCAGGGGGTGTTGGGGTCCGGCGTCACGTTCTACCTGCAGTCGTGGTGCATCTCGGTGAGGGGCCCGCTCTACTCCGCCATGTTCAACCCGCTCTGCACCGTGATCACCACCGTGTTCGCCGCCGCCGTCCTCCGCGAAGAGCTGCACGTCGGCAGGTTGGTTTCATTTAATTTTGTACGGATCATCGTCAAGCTATGAGTTTGTGAAGATGCATGACATCTTTCGTGGCTGACCGACCGATCCATCAGCTTGCTGGGCGCGATCGCCGTCATCGCGGGGCTGTACGTGGTGCTGTGGGGCAAATCCGGCGACAGCAAGATGGGCGGTGCGACGGAGACAGAGCAGCACTCGGACGACGATTTGGAGAAGACGTCGTCGGCGCGGTCGGACTCGATGGTCGACGTTGGCAGTGGCATCGCCGAGCCCCTCCTGGCGGCCGGCGATCCAACGGAGAAGTAGAGGGGATTTTGGCATTTTGCTCCTCAGTGTTCTGTGCGTGCGCCGTGTATCAGGGTCGTCGTTATGCTACGTACTGGCGCATTGTCGTCGTCCCATTTTTGTCGTGTACACTAGCAGTTTCAAATGGTCGGTTGGTCGAGTTTGAGGACTTGATCTCCGTGCTGCCGATGTGTATGATCAGCACGATTTTGTTAATCAACGCGGCAAGCCGCCGCCGCGTCCCCGTCCAGGCGTCCACTAGCCCTCCTCCGCGCTCGCGTCGTGTCCATTCTCCAACTCTGTCTAGCTTGTGGGCTGGCCGGGTCTGGGCCTGCTGAGACTACATGGCCCACATGCCGGTGCTTCACAGATCACAGTCCTAAAAAAGAGGCCTCATCAGGCCAGGTCCAAGAAGCAAGCATTTGTCCCAGTAGAATCAGAAGGCATAATTAGGCTTTCTAAAAAAAGAACATGACAATAGGCCCATATATTTTGCACCAACTCGGAATACGATATTTCCAGGCGCACCAATCTGGACGAACTGAACTCGGCAAATTCTTTTTTTTTTGACCGAATCGGTCGGGGAGGCCCCGACCTACTTTTTTTTCTTTTCAATTGAATCAAAGAATGTTTACAAAAAGGGTTACAAGACCTTCAGGTCCAAAGACAAAAAGCGCTAGATCAACTAAGTCTATCTCTCCAAGCATCAATGAGTATCTTCTTGTTGGCCTTCGACTTAACACTAACCAAGGCCATCTGCTGCTTCAGGAAAATTTTCCAGACTTCCAAGCCAAGTGAGCCATTGTCGAAGATGATTTCGTTTCTCACATGCCACAGGCTCCAGCAGGCTGCTATCAAGACTTCTCTGAAGATTATGCTACCAAGTCTCTCTCTGGCTCTGAGGATCATGTCTATCGGGAAGAGGCTGAAGTCCCAGTCAATATCAATCAGGTTCCAACAAGCTCTACTGAATTGGCATTGGAAAAACAGGTGGAAGCAGAGTTCTTCACTCCCTGTGGTACAAAGGACACAGCTGTAATCTGGGATTTGCATAGTTTTCCTCTTCAAAATATTTCTGGTGTTCACTCTGTCCCTTCCAAGCAACCAGAAGAAGAATTTTTGATTCCTAGGGTTACTTGCACCCCAAAGCCATTTGAACAGTGGGGAGCAATCCGCTTCAGGTGGTAGGCTTTTCTACTGGTGAACTTATTAGATCCCCACACATAGCTCCACCTGTCATCAGTGTTTTCATCCCAGTCTCTCTGATTCACAATTTCTTGC
This sequence comes from Themeda triandra, assembly GCA_018135685.1. Taxonomy (NCBI): domain Eukaryota; kingdom Viridiplantae; phylum Streptophyta; class Magnoliopsida; order Poales; family Poaceae; genus Themeda; species Themeda triandra. The sequence continues at coordinate 281,895 of JAENPR010000606.1, read as the reverse complement.
AGATCCTCTAGTTGATCTCTGGATATTACTGAGAGTGTTGGACTGAACACCCTATCAAGCTGATGATTGATCAGAAATCTGATTGAACATTTTGGTTTTCTTGTAAAGGAGAAGAGTTCTGGGTATTTATCTTGCAGGGGTTGGTCATCCAGATGTCAAACCAGAGATGTACAGAGTTCCCCTTACTAGGTAAACAAGAGCTCATGCTCTGAAATTTTGGGAACAACTTCATCACATCCTTCCACCAGAATGAACCAACTGGACTTCTGCCTTGGGGAGGTGTGTTGGTATTAGAGTACAGTTTGCTCCAAGTCAAAGTTACCCAAGGGACATCAACACCATTATAGAATTTGTCCAGGTGTTTTAATAGCAAGGCATCATTCTGCCTTTCTATGTCAATAATGCCAAGTCCACCTTGATGTTTGGGTAAGCATGCTTCTTCCCATGCCACAAGAGCCTTACCTCTGATATTGAGATCACCTTTATTCCAAACGCAAGCTTTTCTTGCTTTATCAATCTGGGAGATCACTGTGGGTGGCAACTTTAAACTGCACATGTAGAATGTTGGGAGAGCAGAGAATACATAATTGACTAGGATTAACCTGCCATTGTAACTCAGGAGTTTGCTGATTCCAGATAACCTTCTCTCAATTCTACATGTCAGAGGAGAGAAATCAGTGATGGTTGGTTTTATGGTGCCAAGTGGTAGACCAAGGTAAGTAAATGGCATGCCGCCAACAAGGCAGCCAAAGGTCCTTGCCAGATCTACTGCCCTCTCCTGATTCATATTTATGGGCACCAGAAAGGACTTACCAAAATTGACATGTAATCCACTTGAGTCAGAAAAGGTCCTCAGCAAACCTTTTAGGTTGAACAGGGTAGTGGCATCACCTGGCAGAATTAGGAGTGTGTCATCAGCATATTGCACTATTGGGAAATCTCCTCCAAAGTTCTCACTGAGTGGATGTTTGATCACCCCATTATGCCAAGCCTTGTTCACCACAGTTTGAAGGAAGTCAGCTGCAAGCACGAAAAGTAGTGGAGAGAGAGGATCACCTTGTCTTACCCCTCTCTTGCAGTTAAAGGGTTTACCAGGGCAGCTGTTTAGGATAACTGTGGAGGACGCAGTTCCCAGAATGTTCTTTACCCATTGCAACCATTTATCTGTGAATCCTTTATGCTTCAAAATGCTTAGAATGGACTGATGCTCTAGTTTGTCAAAGGCCTTTTCAAAGTTAAGTTTCAAAATTACTACTTCCTTCTTTGAGTGTTGGCACAAGTGCAAGAACTGAAACGACCAAGCCACGCAATCTTGTATTGTCCTACCTTTGATGAAGCCATACTAATTTTGGTGGACAAGCTCTACAATCTTTTCCTGCAGTCTTGAAGACAAGATCTTGGTGATGCACTTTAGAGAGTAGTTCATCAGGGAGATTGGCCTGAAATCACCTACACTTTCAGGGTTTTCCTTTTTAGGAATCAGGGCTATTGTTGGTTAATATTACGCTGTACCGGATTTGGGTAAGGAATCTAGTTCCCCGGCAACGGCTCAAGAAATGCTTGTTAGCAGATCTTAGCGCAATCACTAGAATTAAGTAAATGTGACTAGCGTATGGTAGCTAAGCCTACTGCAAACCCGAACTACTACCGGAGAGAGGGTGTCACAATTCCTCTTCCGGCAACAGCCTAAGGATGCTAAGCTAAGCTAAACTCTAGTGACAACGTAGGACTAACCAAAAGGTAACTCGCAAGCGCACGTACCGATGTAGCACTTCAACCGGGTGAGTACTCCGGTGTCGAATTTGTAGTTCGCTCACGGGAAGCGGATTAAGACTCTCTAGCAAATGTGTGATGGAAATCCGTGGTGGTTCTACTCAATCTAAGCTATTGATATTGATAAAGGGTATGAGTGTTGTTATGAGTGATAACTAAGAGTAACTAGTAGGTAGCTAGCTAGGTGGGAGGACAACGAGTGAGTAAGGACTCCTATGTATCTAACTATACTTCGTGTTCTAATCGACTAGTGTAATGACTTAACTAAACTAATGCCTAGACCATCGATGTGATAGGGGAGATCGGCCGACAAATAGGAGGGTAGCGTCTCCCGAGGGACTAACTCCTATTCCAAATGCGGACCTATGACTTTAATGGGCGCCCTACACCCTACCCCTAACGTAAACGAGATATAACCGAAAGGCTGCGTTGTCACAACCGCCCCCGTAAATACGTTGGACAGTGAATGGACTTACCACTCAAGAGTGAATGGAATTACCAATCATCGATAGGGTGCATCCACTATTAAGCACTAGCCTAAGCACCTCACCTAATCTAGTCTTAAGACTCCGGCTACCATGTAAGTAACCTCGGCCCCAGTTGGTAGTGAAACACACACAAAGGATCTAGACACTAACTAGTTCAGACTCTACACTAATGAGACTAAGACACAACACTACTACACTAGTATAGCAATGCACTAAGTAAATACTGAAAGTAAAGTACTCAAACTAAAGACTTAGTAAAGTAAAGCAAGACTATATTAATATAAGGAAAGTACTTCAAAAGTAAAGGTACAAGGGCTATACCAGATTCTCCAGAAGACGACTTCGGAGACCCGAGCTTCGCTCGACTCGACTCTAACTCCCACTCTAGACTAGACTACACTACTCTTGATCTCCCAAGAGAGCTTGAGCTTGAGAACACTAATGTGAACTACTTGGGGACACTTTACAATGAGAGACTAGGGAGGTATTTATAGTGGAGGTGGAGTAGGGGTTACTCCAGCGCCACGTCAGCGATCCGTGTGCTCTCCGTCATGCGCCGTTGGATCAAACCGACCTTCCACCGACTTGAATGGACGGCTCTTGGTGCGGGACACGTGGGAGTCATGCGGGAAGGCGGTGGAAGCGAACCGACCCCAAGTGGGGCCCACTGCAGGTCGGCCGACCTGGGTCTGGCTGACCTGTGGGTTCCCACTGGCCTTCTAGAAGGTCCAGGTGGCAGTGGGACCAGTGCCAAGGTGTCCTGCCACCAAAGGTGGGTCGGCCGACCTGGCCCTGGACCCCTGGTCCACGTGGCAGCTTCCTGGTGCTGTCCTGGCTTGTCACGTGTAGTCTTGTCCGAAGTTGGGTTCACTTGATATCTTGCTTGCTTCCATGTGGATTCTTGGTCCATTGTACCAATCAGATGGAATGTTGATGTGTGGTACATTTGGATCCGGGATCGGGTTCTCTGTAGAGTTCGGGGACCACGCTTGGTGGTCGGATCCTGGTGAGACCCGGAATCGAGTCGAAGACCTGGGTTTTGGTCTCACAGTCCTGTTTCCGCTTTCCCCGCATTTCGCAAGCTAAGAGTACAAGTGGAACTTTATTAGTGATAAATATGCTCATGTGATGCTTATCTTCCTTCTATCGAGGACTGTTGATGGGTTTCTGAGTGTACCAAAACTGGTCTTTATTCCCGTCAACAGCTATCAGGGAGGAATTGATGCTTGTTAAGTCTATGTTTCTCTGGCTAAAGTCCATGAAGAGTCTGGTGTAGTCATCTTTAATAATATGCCAGCATCTTTTGATGAATATGCCACCAAAACCATCTGGCCCTGCTGCATGTTCATTTGGTAGACCCTTGATGACTCCATTAATTTCCTCTTCAGTGAAATCTAGAGAGAGGTGGGACAAATCCTGTGCTTCAAGCAGAGTTTCCAGGTTGTAGTGTATTGCACTGAATTCACTGACGCCCATTCTATCTTTGAAGGATGACCAGAGTAGATTCACTTTTTGGTCATGATCACTGATGTTGTCTCCTTCATCATTTACCAGGGACACAATGAAGTTCCTTTTGTGTGCTGTTGTGGCCATGATATGGAAGAAGTGACTGTTTTCATCACCAAGTTGTACCCATCTTACTGTATTTCTCTGCCTCCAATAGATTCTTTTGGATTCTTGCAGTTTTGCTAGATGGTTTTTCACCAATCTTCTGAAAGATGTTTCCAGTCTGGAGAGGCTTCTTTGTTCTTCAAGGCCATCTAGAAGTAAGAGCACCCAATTGCAGTTAAAAATTAACTTGTTTAGATTAGATAGGTTTTTGCTCCACTTTCTTAACCCTGTCCTCACTTGTTTCACTCTGACAGCAAGGTTCTTGGCAGCATTGGCAAAAAAAGGTGCATTATTCCAGTGGAGACTCACCGTTTCAAAGAACCCTGGGTACTCTAGCCAGTAACTCTCAAATCTGAAGAGATTGGACTTGGGAATATTGTTGCCAATGTGAAGGACATAAGGGATATGATCTGATATGGGTTTAGCAAGAGGCTGGACAAAGGTTGTTGGAAAGGAGAGAGCCCAATCTGCAGAGGTAAGCACCCAGTCCAGTTTGACCAGCAAGGGGCCAGGCTGCATATTGCTCCAAGTGAAGCTCCTCCCACTAAAAGGTATTTCTGATAGATCGAGATCAACAATCAACTGATTAAACATATCCATTTCATTATGATCTCCCCCAGGCTTATTTCTATCTTCTGGAGCCCTTTAAAGATTGAAGTCACCTCCTAACACCCAATTATCAAAATTTGTTGTGTCCAAGTTCATCAACCAAGTCACAAAACCAAACTTCTGGTCAGGTTGGGAGGGGCCGTAAATATTTGTGACATGGAAGGAACTGAGGTCAGCCTTGCAAGTTAGGTGAACAGTCAAAGCGAAGGGGCAGGCCTGGATAACAGTTCCCTCAAAGATGCTGCTATTCCAGGCAGTAAAAAGGCCTCTAGAGGCACCAGTGGATGGCGAGAAGGCAAAAGAATCTAGTGACCTTAGGCAGAATTTTTTGATGTAAAAACTGTCAAACACTTCTCTTTTTGTTTCCTATAAGCACAGAACATGACAGGCACTTTCAGTACACTTGTTTCTGATCCCATCCCACTTGTCCTGGGAGTTAATCCCTCTAATGTTCCAGAAAAGAACTTTACTATTACTTGTTCTAGTTCTGCTATTATCCATTAAACCACAGGTTGATTAAAAGAACAAGTTTGTACTTATACAAGTAAAACCAGGGCTCAGGTAATAGATAACAAAAGCACTTGAGCTCAATCATCCTCAAATCACAAGAGAGAAGATCAAAAGAAATTAACCAGGGATCACACCAACAAAGATAAAGAAACAGACACAGGGCATAAGCATCAACCAGATAACATAAGTGGATAAGGATTTGATAAACTCCAACCCAGAAGATAATTAAAGATAGTTCTAGGCCAACAGGCCACAAGTACCAAGCTTGCATGACACAGTACAACAAGTTATTAACCCAGTACATGCACTGGGGTTTGAGACAAAAGCAAAGATGATAAAGTTTAACTAGCACCCCTGAGAGAGCAGGTGCTGCAGTTGGAGGACTTGGGTGTTTATTCATCGATGTCATCTACTTCCAGGAGTGAGGCAGAGACAGCTATAGGCTGCATCTTCAGGAACCCTTCCCCAATCCCTGTGAGGACCTCACGAGTCAGGTGGGGTGCCACATCACCTTCTGGGGGAATCATTGCCAGGGGGTAGCATCGAGGATCTCTTGCTCATTGGGCTGCTTCTTCTTACTCATCTTGGGCTTGGGCTTCTTCATCTTCCTTGAGCTACTGGCACCAGCCTTCTTCTTGCTTCCCTTCTCAGCATGGGCCTTTGCACTTCCAACAGACTTGAAACCTCTCAGTTTTCCCGCCACTCTCTGGCTGCATCTGAAGAAGCTGTTGTCAAGGAGCTCTTCCACCCTCACCACTTTCTTTTTCTTTTTATCTTGTCCTGGTGTCTTGAACACCAGGGGAGCTTCCTCCAGGATCTCCAGTTTAGAATCACTTTCTTCACCATCGTGTACCATTGGCTCCTTGCCCAGATTCACCACTGGGTCTTCTGGCACTTCCACAGCAGGTAGGTCAGTATCCTCAGTGTCTTGATTTTTCTCATTTTCTTCCATTTCCTCATCCACTTCAGTTTCTGGGCTCCCAAGGAGCTGGTAGTCTTTTGCAATCTTCTCCAGAGAGCTGTTGCCTTCCACCAGCTATGGATCAGAGAGGGTGGCAAGATAGATAAGGATTAGATTGTCATTGATGTATGCAGGGATCAAAGTGGAATCATCAATAGATATTGAAGTGAGGAATCTAAGAAAGACAGATGATGGAGAGAGGTTGATGAAGTTCATAACCTTTCTCACAAGAGAAGGCACACAAGCCACCAGGGGATCATTGGGCAGGGATGGTCCAAACACCACAGATCTCAGAGCCATACTCTGTCTTCCAAGGGAAGAGCTGCCACCTAATTCAGTTCCAATCTGAACATGGTTCTCCAATGTCACTGACTGAATGTTGAGGTTGACTGGGCTAGCAGTGTTGGGAGCTAAGAGCATCACCCAACGATCTTGAGGGTTGATTGCATCTGGGGACCTGGGTACTGGGAGGTTCAGATCTTGGGAATCCACATTGTCACGGGCTGCTAGGGTGACTTCAACATGCATTGCAGACCCATTACTGCCAGGAGGGGTTGTGCCAGAGCTTGAGGAGCTGCCACCAACTTCAAACCCCATCCACCTTGGAGGAGAAGGTGGAACAGGGTGCAAAGGGCCTTGAGTGACGAAACCATCTTCATCCTGTGGCACTGAAACATCATTCCTTTTAAGAATGTACACTGGTGAGGTCCAGGAACGCCCCCTGAGTGGGATCCCAGCACCAATTCAAACATCGTCAGGTATCTTGGCATCATCATTCAGGTACACCTTGACCACAACTTTTCCAAAATCTTTGACACCAAACCAATCTACCATGATGCCGAAGCCAGAAACAACCTTTGCAATGACCGAATCACATTTCATATCGTTAGGAAACCCTAGCAGCATTACCCAAGCCTCACGGTCCAGATCAAAAGAACGAGCATTTTCCCCCTCATCATGCTTAATCAAGTACATGTTGTAGGCATTGCAAAAGCGATAAATATGTCCCAGAAACCTCTCCCTTTCCAAGCTGGTATTGAATCTGACATATGCTGCACCTAACGGACATGGCTTGACCTCTGCTAACAAGACTCTATGCCCGTTCAGGAAATACTCACGGAGGGCGGCGTCCAGATCGGTGAAGTCCCTTGGGTGCACCTCGGGCTGCAGCTTCACGATGGCGAGGTCCTCATTGAACTTGCTGTAGCACTCGATCACGTACACCTCGTGGCGGAGAGGCGGCCGGGGGATGCGATCGACGATGGTGAAGCCCCTAGGGACGAAGGGCCGAGGGTCCACCGGCCAGTTCGCCATTGGCGACGACGACGAGGTGCGGTGGTTTACTGTGGCAGGCGGTGGGGTGGAAGGATTGGGGACGGCGGAACCGTTAGCCGGCTCAGCACCCTCAGTATTTATAGGCACGGCCCCTGTCTCTTGAGATTCTGAGCGATCAATTAGCCGATAACAGTGTTTTAGGCGGGATTTGGAGAGACACGATTTGGAAGTGTGTCCACAAAAATTGGGCACCTTACTTTTCCATTGCACTGATTCCTCTTATGACCCCAGATTAAGCATCTTTCACATCGGATGGGCTCTTGGCTCTTGGGCTCCAGCTGGTCGACTTGAGGAGGACGGCCCAAGATCTGTTGCGGCGCTGGCTCAGAAGGCCTGCGAGGCGGATGGTCCAAGATGGGCTGTGGTACTGACTGAGATGGGGCTGAGTTATAGCCAGAGGAAGCTGCAGCCGGCCCAGGTTGATTCAAAGTTGAACTCTGAGCCGTGACTCCCGCTGCCGTTTCCGTGGGCTGTTGGGAAGGATTGATGGCTTTAATTCGCCAGCGAAGAACACACTGGGAATTGGAAGAACTGCCGGTAACCTTCTTCATCCTTGGCGGTGGAGGATTCGAGCGAGATGGGAAAGGATGCAGAGCAGAGTTGGAGGGAAGAACAGGATTTGGTAAAGCCCTTTGGCTAGAGACATTGGCACGAGGGGAGGAACGGACAGTATCAGCATAGCTAGTGTTGTTCTTGTTCCGTTTCTTATGAACGACTCTGGTCCATTCTGTATCTTGTTCAGATTGCCAGAGGTTTATATCCCTACGCCAGTTAGGCCCTCCATCACCCCACAGGTGGAAGAAGACCGCAAACAAATTGCAATAGAAGCTTTTGAGACGATAAATCATAAAGCCAACATCCTTAGTGGCAACCGAGAAGCAAGACATCCAGCCGGAGAGGTGAAGAACATTGAAACCATTGGCAAAACCACCCAGGCAGGATTGGAGGATCAAACCAACAGAAGCCTCATTGAGTTTGATGGCACTACGGCCAAAACTTGCAACCAAATGGAACGCTTTGGGAGAGAGGATGGTGCGCGGACTCACAGGACAATTGAAGCGATCGTGGACGATCTTGGAGAAGTTGATGCCATGCTCGAAGTTGAGGTCGGAGAGACCCGCCATGGTCGAACCGGTGGCCGGGATCATGCCAAGGGCGGGGCTTCATGGTCTCCGAGGGCGGGGGGGGTGTGGTGTGGTGTAGCCGCCGAGGAGGGAGCGACGGGGACTCTCATGTTTCCTTGCTAAGCTGATTCAGAAGTCTGTCTGCGAAACCTGTGCAGTCAGGGGCGGCACGTAAACAATGTTTGTGCGAGAGATGATCCTACGATTTTAGCATGATCAGGCGCTACCAAATGTTGGATTTCTCGTCATATGATTGTTACTGAACTCATCAGGGCGAGGCTGGAGGAGATGAGACTGGGAATGAAAGGCTTCTCTTTGGTGTTTCTGGCGGCTTTGTTTGGGTACGGCACCTATAAGTTCTTGCTTGCTTAGTAGCTTCTGAACAAATTCTTGCTCCTCGAAAGTGCTGGTGGAGACCTGGAGTAGTGTCCAAGTCCAATACTTGCTTTGCTTCCTCTGTTTTTGGCAACTCTCACCTTTTTCTTGTGGGCAACAGAGCAACAGCGAATCAGAACCTGTGCTACCAAGGGCTGCACCTGGGGACGTCGTCGCTGGCCACGACCATGACCAACCTCATACCGGCGATCACCTTCGTCATGGCGCTAGCCGTTGGGTCAGTAACTACTCCTAGAAAACAAGCCTGCTTCTATACAAGATATATGATTACTATGTTTCAATAGTTCTAGGTGTATTTTTTTTTTTAAAAGGAACTAGGTGTATTTTTGCACAACAGCTTTTTGATAGGTTATTTTTTTGGGATTCCGGTAGTTACAATGACTAGCCAATGATCCAGAGGCCACTAATGAATACAAGGCGCAGTAATGTTCTGCTCTACTAGTTGCTTGTTATATACTCATGATGGCATGTGATGGCGTGTCACCTTGCTTGTCACATGCATTGCATACTCTTTTTGTTTTTTGCGATCAGCCGATCACAGTCTGCAGTTACGTTTGGTCTCGATCACTTGTAAGGAGTAGTTAGCTTTGTCAGCACCTATGGCCGTCCATAATGTGAGAGTAGAGCCAGAAAATATGTGGGTCCAAGTATAAGAAACAAAGTATCACCCAACTACACATGCAGTGTGTAAAATAGATAAAACCGGTGCTACTTAGTATTAGAGCATCTCCAAGGAACTTGGCAAATGAGGTTTGCATTTGAGAATTTGGTAAAAAGCTCAAAAAGAGGGCTCCAATGGTTTTGCATATTAGTTTTGCATTTGTGTAAACTTTGCAATTCTCAGTGGAGATTTGGCATTTATGCAAAGTCCGCTACGACTTGGCAAACGCTTGCTCCCGTGACTCCCGTGCGCCTGGGATTCCTCTCGCGCCTATTTCCGGTCCTCCCTCACGCGCGCGCCAGGTCATCGCGTTGGATCGCGCGCGGGACACCAGGTCAACAATTTCGGGGTTAGCTGTGTCCACAATTGCCAAGTCCAAATGCCAGTGCCCTTGGAGGTGTTCTATTTTTAGACTTTGCATTTTGGTTTGAGACTTTACAAACAAAAACAAATGCAAACCCCAAATGCCAAAGCCCTTGGAGTTGCTCTTACAGTGGCCCCCTAAACAGGGATGCACAGAGAAAGGACCATTAGGCTGTCTCCAACAGCGGACGCATCCCAGTACCCATCTGCAAAATGCATGGTCCAGAGCAAAAAACGAGCCTCCAATGGACAATGCAAATGGTGGGCGCATTTTGCGTTGAAGGAGAGAGAAAACCCATTTTTGCCTCTTTCTATTTACTCGACGCAAATCTCCGGTGGGCCAGGCTGGGGCACGGCCAACTCCTCTTGTTGCAATGAGCCTCCTTGGTCCTCGCTCTGGTGCGTCTCCGCCGGTAATGTCGAGGTCGGGGTGGGCGCTGCTGCCGGTGGAGTCTCAGACGGGAGTGTTGCCTCCGCCAGATGCGTTTGGATGGGATCTCGCCGCCGTTTTGTTGAGGGGCCGCCAATGCCGCCGGTAGAGCGGAAGCCGTCGCCGAGAGGGTGCTGTGGATGGGGGCGCTGCTGGGGTACGGTAGAGAAGACCAGCAGGACATCCACCGGGGAGCTCAGCCTCGCCGCTGCTTGTGGGTCGCCGGGGAGCTCCGTCTGAGTGCGCCGCCGCCGGGGGGCACCATTCTGGGAAGATCCCGCGAGGACCAGCGAGCACAGCGGGAACGGCGAGCAGACGCGGCGAGGCGAGGCGGGCGGCGTCCATATAGGCTTCTCGTTTGCGTCGGCTCTTGGAGGCCTGCCCGCGGTGAGTCGGGGCCGCGACGGGGCGAGCGGCTCCACGAACACTTCCCTGCGGGCTGCGGCGAGGAGCGAGGCGCGAGCGCATGGCGGGCTCGAGGCGGACATGCAGTGGGGACGAGATTTCAGATTTGCATTACCCGTTGGAGAATGGTTAATTTTAGATGGCCACGCTTTCACTGTGTGCGGCCGAAACCATCAAATGCCTACGGTTCTCCGTTGGAGACAGCCTTATATGAGCAAGCCTCTGTTCGTCTGGATGAGCAGGGAAAGGACAAGCAAAATCATTTTTTATTGATTTGGCACGGCCCAACTACTTGATGTGCTCCTGCTTTTTTAGGAACCACCTAGACTTGGCATGACCTGCTGCGGTGTGTAGGAGCAGCTCCCAGTTTTATTTTTCTTTTCGATTGGGCAGCATTTAGGCGACACATTGTGGACGGCCTAATAATGCTGAATGCTTGATGCCTGTCCTAGTGTCCTAATTTTTTTTCGTACTAGAGACAGATAAGTCAGTTTGCCGGATCCTTCAAATTAAGAAGGTATTTTCTATTTATATGTCGACTGATTTGCTAAAAATAAACCGGAAATTGACAAATTTTCCGCCACACTCAAAATGTTTCAAAAAAAGATATACTCAAATTTGCAGTGAAGAGAAAATTCAAGGGCATGTACTATTTTCAGTAATTGTAGGTGTATTTTTGTACAACAGTTGTTTGATAAGTTATTTTTTAGGGATAGTTGTCCGAGAGTTACAATTACTAGAAAATGATCCAGAGGTCACAAACGAACACAATACGCGGTAATTTTCTGCTCTAGTTTCTTCCTATGATGACATGGGCCGGCACATTGGGATGGCGTGTCATCACCTAGTTCATCACATTCATTGCATGCTCGATCTCTTTCTCTTTTGTGATCACTGTCTGCAGTGCCGTTTTGTGTTGATCTTTTGTAGCTAGCTTTGTCAGCACCTAATTAATAATGCTGAATGCCTGAATGTTCCATCCCATCCATTTGTACATGTTCCATGAGATCCTATCTTTCATCCAGTCTAGTTTTTTTTTTTTATTTGCTAAAGAGAAACTGAAGTTGTCTAATTTGTAACGGAGGGAGTACAAGATAACAATTATGGACCACATGTTATAGATTAGATAGAAGTTGTCTTCATCATAAATATAGGCATTCCATTTTGTAATCTTGTTTGGAATTCACATGGCCTTGTTTGGATTCAACCATTCCGAACTGGAGGCCCCTCAATACACTTCAATTCTGAATGCCCCCTCAATACCCTCCAATTCCGAAGGGGAATGGCACATTTTCCCCTATACGCATTTTTCTAGTCTGGAAAAACAATACTAATGTTAGTGGTCCATTCTGTCTGTGCATGAAATTCATCAACAGGCAAGAAAGAGTGAAGCTCGGAGAAGTGAGTAGCACAGCTAAGATCTTCGGCACGGCTGTCTGCGTGGGAGGAGCCATCACCATCGCGTTCTTCAAAGGCCCGAAGCTGCCGAGGGAATTTCTCAGTGACCCGCTCACGCTTCTGCACGAGTTGAGCGGCGACAACTGGGTGAGCGGCGACAACTGTCGGCCTGGACCTGCTTCCTCTCCACCCTGCAGTCCGCCGTGGTCGCTCTCTTCCTGCTGCCGGACCGCAGCGCCTGGAGGATCCACTCGCTCTTCGAGCTCTCCTGCTACGTCTTCGCGGTCAGTACCATGCACTTTCGTTTCAGAACACAGCTACGCAACTGGAAGATGAGATCGATCGAACTTGTTGGCTAACAGTTCGTGGTGAGTGCAGGGCGTGTTCGGGTCAGGCGTGATATTCTATTTGCAGTCGTGGTGCATCTCGGTGAGGGGCCCTCTCTACTCCGCCATGTTCACCCCGCTCTGCACCGTGCTCGTGGTGCATCTCGGTGAGGGGCCCTCTCTACTCCGCCATGTTCACCCCGCTCTGCACCGTGCTCACCACCGCGCTTTCCGCCGCCTTTCTCCACGAAGAGCTACACATCGGAAGGCACGATCTCTCCTCCGTTTTTGCATCAGGGAGTGATGACGCCAAGAACTGATTCATTTTGTGTTTCTTTGCTGTCCATCCAGCATGGTAGGGGCCGCAGCTGTCATCACTGGCCTTTACATCGTGTTGTGGGGCAAAGCAGAGGACGCGAGGATGGGGAGGGTACCACCGGCTCTGGTAAGCAAAGACCGCGAGAAGGCCACGGCGACGGACGTGGTGGTGGAGCCGCACAGTCGCTCTCACTGTCAGCTTGACCTTGAGAACACTCTCGCTGCACCTCTCATGCCAGGCAGGGAACGTGCACAAACACGCAACTGACACAGGGAACAGAGAGCTTGTTTCGATTGTTAGCCTTGCTCTAAGATATCCTATGTGATACTATTGATGTGGCATTTTTGACCGGTCTTTGTAAATTGAGAGAATTTTACCCCAACATTGAGAGAAATTTACCTTTCCTCTTGGAATTTCTTACTTCTCACTCTTAAAACCTTTGTAATAACATAAATGGTTGAATATCTTTATCTTTCATACTCTCTAGAAAGGTAATGACTTTTTACATTGCTCTCAAACAATTTTTATTAGATAAATGTTATACCGTTGGAGTTAAATTGCAACTATTATTGATTCAAGCTAATCATTCCTAGAAAGATCTGAACGACATACAACTTGAAAATGGAGGCGAGTACTATTTACAACTCCTACAGTATAATATTTTAAAGATACAAATGTTCATACTATTTTCTATTAAACTAGTTAAAATTTTAGATTGTTTGACTTTCAAAGCGAGATTTTGTGATTTTGTTACACCATCTGTCTTGCTCAATCTCATCTTGTTTGTCAACATTTACAATCTCTCACTCATTAATTTACTATATTCCACCTATACTACGTACTATACTATTTGACATCATCTTGTTGTAATCCCAACAAATGATCCCCATGGAATGCACTATGAACTTCATCGAGACTTGATTAGTACTATGCATATTGCGTAATAAATGTTCCTCTTAGAAGTTGAAATGCACTATATATGTTCCACTCACCTTTTACATCATATGTACTACATGACAAGCTCTAGTTATAAATTATAAATTAACTTGTTATTATAGGAGTTGTCCCTATTTTGCTTTTCTTCTTTTTTTACAATATAAACTACGCTTAGTTTTTCCATCATCTACTTGCTACCTTCCCTACCCATTTAACCGAAGCATTTGCTTGCTCAATGCAATGCCCATAAGGGTGCACTCATCTACCACACGAACAAACACTTTCCCGCAACCCTTTTACTGAAACCTAGCTCACTTTTCACGGGCCACCGAGAATGATTTGCATGATCTACTCATTATTGATTTTCCATATCTACTCCAGTACTTTTCAGACGCTCCCACTGACCCACAGTGTGCTGGAAAGGATGCTAGTGGATGCCAAAATAATTTGTGTAAAAAAGGTTTTCCTAGGAAACAATGAGGAAATAATGGTCAACTTTGCAACTAGATTTGGATGCAAAGGGGTGTGGATGGGTCATGTATAGTAAAGAGGATGCATGTGAAACAGCGAGTGCAGCAATGTGAAAGTACGAAGCCGGCACAAGGCCCTATGATTGCTTAGATCTGCCGTCGATTAGCAAACCCTGTGTCTTGACCCACGGGGGAGACAACTCCGGACATTGTGCATAGAAGAAGAAGACTTTCTCACGCAAGTCGAGAAAATCCGAAAACCTCCACCCCACCCATACATAGCGACATCGCAGCTCCCACGAAACTAGGCTGACCTTATACCTGTGCTTTGGCATGGGACGAGCGAAGAGATTTTTTTAAACTTGCAGATAAACCGCGCCTCCTCCGGCCAACTAACACCCCCCCCCTCTTAGGGGTTCGAACTCTGGCCGGCAGGGTGCAAAGCGCTCAGCTATGTGCGAAGATGTAGAGGAGGAGATGACAAGATGGCTTGGAGAGAAAGAAGTTAAGACAAAATGGTTTAGAAAGAAACACAATGTTTAGACACTATGTGATATAAGTATGAAGAACATGGACGATGTAGTGCTTAAACTTAAAATTGCAGAAGAGCTTATCGACCTTTTAAGATGGAGGATAGGATTAGATTTAATGCAACAAAAGTTGGATGAGTGGATCACTTACTGATCTTATGGGCAGGGTTAGAATAGGAACGACTCTCTCACGAATTGTGGATCATAGCAGGTTAGGGGTCGATTTGGACCCACTAGCAGGCCAAACTATTGCTACTATCGTCGTTTATTGTCCTCCGTTATTGATCACTGTGAGAGGGATGAATTGGGAGAGAATCACCGCACAGTTTCCGTTACATTCAGGGGAGGTTAAATACATGAACCGGTAAATCATAAAGAGAAATGCTATACTGTAGCTGGCTATTTTATGGGCTGGAAATAGCCGGTTTTTGTGCCATTGGATGTGCCATGTGTCTCTTTCTTGTCTGTTCGATTTGGTGGACAGGAGCTTCTGGCTCCTGTGGCTTTGTGTTTGCTATTTCTGTCACTGACGAGTGGGGTCAAGGTGTCGTCACCATTTTCATTTCATTTCGCTTCGTCTTCTTCTCCGGGGAAGCTGCTCCTCCGCCACGGCGAGTGCGATTCCTAGGGTTTGCGAGGTACTGTGCTTTTCTGCTCTTGTGATTAATGTTTTCTAGGTTTGATTTCGTCCTTTGTCATGTTCCCCCTTACCCTCCGTCGTTGTTCCATATTTTCTTCATTTTTCTGTTGCTGTGGCGATCTGCTATTGGTGTGTGTCTGATGCGGATGCGATGTGTGGTTTGTGTTCTATGTTGTTTGACTGGTTAGTATTGGTGGATTTTTGTAGTTTGATTGAGTTGACTGGGGTGTGTGATTGGGATTGTCGCATGCCATTGATTTCGTTATTCGAGTTTCCTATCGCAGTAGTGGTTGTTGTTTGATTTGATTCTGTTTGGTAGATCTGGTGTTCTCTATTTTAGAGATTGCATGGGGGTATTTGCCTTTGTTTTGTGTGGATTCGTCTGAATGGTGAAATGGTGAGTGGAGATTTCTACGAACTGACTATAATTAGTTGTTTGTATTGAATGGTTATTCACATGCTGCTCGATCATGTGCAGTTTTGCCTATTTTTAGTTCAGCGAGAAATTATTCTCATGCATGTTACTGTCAGTTTAGTTATGGTTATTGATTGAAATTAGAGTCACTTAAAATATCTAGAGAGGAAATAAAGCGAGAAGAGTTGGATTATATATAAAGTAGAATAATTGACATTACTTAAACTTGTCTAGTATATTTTTATTGGCTCTAGAAAATAATCTAGTGTGATGATACACACCCCTGTCAGTTCTTTTGCAGAAGCTGTGATTAGTTGGATGGATAGATAGATAGTGCCTCTAGCATTAGGAAGCAGTCAAGAAGTATGTGTACGTGCCAAGAGCTTTGACATGATGTTGTTGTTCTAAGTTCTTGTTATGCTGAAATGACTATTATAGGATGTGGTTCGTTGCATCAGTCGCGCGCTAGAAAGTATTTGGAAATCTGTTATTTTCTTTTTCTGTATTGAATGTTGGTTTTGATAAGCGCAGGTGTGCAGCATGGATGTCTTCACTCACTTGGCACAAAGGCGGGCTTGGTGCACCCATGCTGCAGCTTTGTTCCTTGGTTTGTTGCTTCTTGACACTTGAGCTCCAAACTACTTGTAAATCTTTGTTGTTAGTTGCGTTTGATTCTCTAGTTTTTCTTGTTGGTTGGAGGACGTAAAATCCATATATGTAGTTATTTTTCAAAATATCTTACTATTACTAATTGGAGGCCTCAACGGAGCCTCCACGTTAATCCTCACCAAACGCGCTAGAAAAAAAGATAATTGCTAGAAAATCTCACATTAATCAGAAATATCTGGCCATCAAATCAAAAGACATAGCTATCCACAACCATTAGATCTATTTAACTTTGTATAAAATTACCCACCTCTGCCATTATACTAAATAAAACCATTTCTCAAAAAAAAACTTTTACCGGCAATAATAATTCAATCGTAATGTTTATGTGAGTTTTCCATAAAGCAGAACGCATCCAATCTACGTTCCTCTGCACGCCGTTTCATTAAAAAAATCCCTATCTACCAGCGGCAACATGGGCTGGCGCCGTCGACAATCCTTCGCTGCCAAACCCTATAGTCCGGTCCCTACTAGCTACCGCTGCGTGCCTTCCATGGTCGCCGCGTGCGGTCATCCTCTCGCCGTCGAAGCCCCAACTCCGATGCCACGCTAAGCGTCGTCATCGCACCTCGATCCCCCGATGCCACGCTAAGCGTCGTCATCGCACCTCGATCCCCCGAGTCTGTTATACACCGGCCATTTACATACGAGGACTTGGGGTGGACGATGCCGTCGAGCGATGACACGGAGATGAGCTGCCGTCGTCGGCACATATATGTCGCAGGTGACATTTGTATAGACAAGGCATGCGGCAACGGTTGTATATAATTAGCAGAAGAACATAGGGAGTTTGTACTACGTTGCTGATGCATACCAGAGTTTGAAGTGTGAATAGACATAATTAGTACAATTCAATGCATGGGTATTTGACACTTGGTTTTGTTGCAGGCAATTTGTTCTTCAGCTGATCGTTGCAGGCAAGATGGATGTTGTTGGTGTGGGTAAGACTGTGGTACATGGTTAGGTGTGTGCAACATGAAAATCTTGTTGCTAGCGTTTACTTTGCACATGATCGGAGAGGCACCTAGCAGTAACCTGCTTACACGTGTCTCTCTTGTGCCAGAAGCAGCAGATTAATATCCCTACCCATGGAGGTCGCACGCCAGGACGTGTTAATCTGCCCGGATGAAATCTCATAAGCAATGGCAATCTCTGCAATCAATTTCCATCAGTTGACTCATGCATATGATTATCTCAAAGGCAACGGTACTTGAGAATGGCGTCCTGGCAGGCCTAAAGGAAATAAATTTCCATCAGTTTCGCGCAGATGATTCTTCAATCTTCATGAAGACAGCTTCCATTAATTATTTGCCAAAGGCGTTCGTTTCGTCTACCGAAATTTAGATGTTTAGTCTTAAGGTTGCATCACTATGCGTCATATCGACCTGATATGGACCTCCAAGATGGGCAAAACGCACCTGTGGGTGAGCTGGTTTGACTGAGAAACCCCATCTAGACCAACCATGACAACTTTTTCTTATGCCCCTTTATCTATAAAATAGTATTTTTGTTGATAACATGTTCTATTACTATCTTATACTTATTTTTCCTATTTCAGGTAATATTCAATATGCAGACACGACGTAAGTAGAAAGATTAGAGTTTGGGCACTATGATATAAAATGTTTGATTTTTATTGAGTGTACATGGTCTGAGTCATCAAGGTAATGCATCCATGAATCTTATACTGTAGTCCAAGTTACAAAACTTCGGTTGTTGCTTAGTAGCTTGAGTGTTTTATATCCTTGAAGTGTGAATAAACTTCTACTACTCATCAGGGCAGGGCTTTCTGCCAATGGTATCGGAGGATCTGTTCACCCAAGTGCAAGGCTACAAACAAAACACCCTAAAATCTTCGCAATCTATCAATTACTAAATGAGGTGACAACTACAATCAAGCACGTGAACGTAGAAGGGTTGGCCTTTGTACCTGGCTGTATCTAGAATCTTGGGGATGTAAAGGATGGGAGTGAGTCGGTGTTCGTCAACGCCGCCGCAATCTACTTCATACATGTCCAGAGTATAGTTCGATGGGGAGGCCAGCTCAACAGGTGCTAGAAGCGGCTCATCCACGTCAAGGAAGAAAAAGAGATGGGAGTCGTTGGAACACGTAGGCTGCCGATGCCATAATGGAATGATGTCCGACGTTCACGACGTCTACACCAACGTATGTTGGCATCGACCACACCTGAAGAGTAAAGGTATGACCATCGATCTCATAATTACAATTTTATTTCTCTCATGATATGTTCTGCCATCTTGCTAGAACCCTATATTACAATTTAATTTGCCTGCTATAACATAGTAACTTTATAGTAAGACTTTAGCTAAGATTAGAGCATCTCCAAGGATTTTGCATTTAGACTTTACATTCAATAATTTGCAAAAAAGTGTTAAAAAGTCCTATCCAATGGTTTTGCATTTAGACTTTACAATTTCATTAACTTGGCAAATAGGGGGGAAGGCTTGGCATGCCAAGTCCCTCGCGCTTGGCAAATCGCGGTCCGCGCGTTTTCCTTCTCCCCCGCACGACTCTCACGCCGCCTCCCTCCATCCGCGCCGTCTATTTTGGGTAATTGCCAAGTCAAAATTGCAAAACGGTTGGAGATGGCCTCTTTTTATCCTTTGCATTTTGTTTTGGGAGTTGGCAAATGACAACAAATGCCAAAGCAAAAATGCAAAACCCTTGGAGATGCTCTTAGACCACGAAAAGCAAGTGAAAATCAAAGTATGGAATGCAATCTTACTTTCTAGCAAACAAATGACCTTATATGATCCATATTGACCATTAGGTAGTGTTTTTATTTTAGTTTTATTGTCCTCAAATTAGTTCGAACAAATAAGTATTCATGTAATCTTATTGACCATTAGTTATAATTTTTTATTTAGTGTTAATGTCATTGGATTCTACTATTCTGTCATGGTTAGTAAAACTTAAGTGGGATTTGTCTAAGAAACAAATTGTGAAAAATCAAAGCAAGAGTCGCTAGAGTATGGGATAAATCTTGATTGTGGTAAACAAATAAGTCAAGATATTATCCATTGTAATTTTGATGTCGTTGGATTATTTCCAAAAAAAAATAAGCCATGATATAATTCGTATTGACCATCACAAATAATTTTTGTTCGTCTTAATAGTAAGGTCGTTGGGTTACATCGAGTTAACAAGTTAGTGATACTGAAAAGTTAGAGGACAATTATCCACGGAGTTATCAATAAAGCCTATTTGAAAAAAACTCAAACCTCCACAATTATAAAAGATGATAGAACTATTATCCCATAATATTTTATATATTATCCATCTCTATCATTATGAAATATACTACTTTGAGTTTGCATCAAATTCCTATACAGGGCATTATAAAAAATAATGTAAAGAAATATATACCTATATATTTAGCACCTAAAAATTTGAAACACACATTTGTGGCCATTGTTAAGGTACAACTATGCACAGTGCTATGTCCCACTACATAGACCAAGGAAACATGTATACATTATAATAAATAATTATTTTATAAGCTTATCAAGTGTAAAAAAAAAGTATCCTAAGCAAACTACACAGTAATGGTGCTCACAATTCACTTTAACTATTATATTAATACTTATGATAATCAATCTTGAAAAATGTTTAAAAATTCTGATTAAAACATAATTTGTTTCTAAAAAATATGAAAACAATATAATGAATTCAACACCATGAGTATTGTGGTGCATATCGAAACAACTATTTATGACATTGTAAGAAAAAAGAGGACAACCTATTATTTTAATAAAAGTATAAAATAAAAATTTTGAATAAACAATAAAATAAGCATTACAATTTCAAAGTAACATATGTATAAATATTAGAACAACTACATCAAAAGTTGAAAGTTCACCCTACAAACTATAAGAATGAAATATCTGTTTATACACTTTAATGTTTATGTTCCAACCACATACATATCATTCTAGAAAAAAAATTCATCCTACAAATTATTACTCATGAAACCACTAAAGATATAAAAGATAAATGCTAAAATCATTACAAAACTATAAACCATTGTTCCATCAAATCGTACAATGTAATCACCATTGTAATTAATAGTCTTTCTATGTGAACAATTAATAAGTTTAAAATTTATTGGGGAAAATCAAATTTTAGGTTCATGCCATGAAAATAAAGACTGCAGTCTACAACTAAAGCTATCATAACTTAAGAAAAAATATCAACTAAATTTATATTGGAGATACATAAAAGTGTTTTGTAATAAACAATGGATGTTGATGAAAATACATAGAAATCAATAATAGATTATTATAAGTTGATATAGAATATTTTAAAGCTTTATTATATAGAAAAGTATTTAAAATAAGTAATTTTTATTAGCAAGTATCTCCTAAGGTTCGCACGGGTTCATGGACTAGTTACACATAATTCAAATATCCTAGAAACATGTTTCCCTAGAAAAGAACTAAGAATATTTGGAAAATTGTTTTCTAAATATATTTATTTTAGGACATTTGAAGTATGTGTAATATTTTTCTTTGCTATCTGCCATACATAGGTTCAACTTATTTGGATGAAAGTCATTTCTCTCGATTACTTTCATTTTTGAATGGTTTTTTTTCTTCAGTTTCAGCTTGTTGTTTGTGTCTTTGTTGTTGTTCTTTAGTATTAGTAGCCACCGTGGAAGTAGTTTCTACTGCCAAATTCTCTACCCATTTTTTGATATTTCTATAATTTCAATGTTTCATTAATGACGAGAGGGGCAGTACCGTGGTGCATGCTTCTCATCTTCTGGTTCATCTTACTCCTCTACACCGAAAATCACAGAAAACCAAGCAGTTCAGATGTGAGTCTTACTTCTTTTCATTTTTGATCCTTTTTTAGTCTAATTTTTCAAAGTTCCCCAACCATATACAGGGGGTTCTGACGGAGTTTAAGTCTTACCAGTATTTTCAGTCTGTGTGTGTTGAGTGTTTGCTGAGCTTTGTAAGGTTTGTTGCTGAAGTCCAACTATTCAGCAGTTTAAGTCCATGATAGATGTCGGTAATTTAGACTTACAAACCCATGACCATGACCATGACCCTCTCAACTTGTATGTTGTTGCACCAAGATTTCTTTTTTTACTGCTCAAACTCTTGGCAGTTATAAGGTTCAGTATTAGTTTTAGTTTTTACTTGATGTCTTAGTTTCATTCATAGTTTATTTTCAGTTATACTTTGAGTTATAGGCTTCAGTTTTCCATTTCAGTTGTAGGTTCCAGTTTTATTCTTTTAATTTTGAGTTGTTTTCATTGTTCCCCAACCTTGGATAACTGTCATTCTAACCAGTCCTTTTTCTCACTCAAAGTTTGAGTTTAAGTTTCATTGTTATCAGTGTCTTTGTGTGTGTCAAGCTCATGTGTCATTGTTTTGGTTGTGTCTGTGTCAAGCTCATCTGTCTGTGTCTGTGTGTGTCTTTGTCTCTATCTCTGTTTCTATTCTTATGCAACTGTCGAAACTGTCTCCATTCAAGTGTGTTTGTGCTATATCTCTCTATGTATTTGAGATCTGTCTCCTAGTCTTATTTTCAGTCAAATTTTGATTACGTTTCAGTTTTTGTTTCTCATTCTCTCTCGCCTTTGAGGCTCTAGTTCTGTTAAGAGGTGCAGTGATTCCAGATGTTTTTGTTGCCTATTTCTTTTCAGGTACAAGAGATTGGAGGTTCTGTCTGCCTTGACAAATGATGTAAGCTTCTAAAACCTTCCATCAGTTTTAGTTTGAGTCTTCAGTTATCTTAGTCTGATTGCTAAAAATAGGCCTTTTGTGTTTGTGTTTCATTCTTAGTTTGAGTCTTATCAGTATTTGAGATCTAAGTCTTAGTCTTATTTTCAGTGCCAATTTGATTATGTTTCAGTCTGTGTTTCTCATTCTCTGTCGCCTTTTAGGCTCAAGTTCTGTTCAGAGGTGCACTAATTTCAGATGTTGCCTATTACCTTTGAGGTACAAGAGATGGGGGTTCTGTCTACATATAAAGGTTCATTTGCAACCCTTCATAGAAGGTTTATGGTCGAAATGCTCTTTTGTCTGTGATGTGGTCGTTTGTTTTAGTTTTAGTGCGAGTGCTAAAGCTCACTGCTTTTGTCTTGTTGGCTTTTGGGCACAGGAGGAGCAAGATCAACGAGAAGACAAAGTTGTCGCAGA
Source organism: Themeda triandra (assembly GCA_018135685.1). NCBI lineage: Eukaryota > Viridiplantae > Streptophyta > Magnoliopsida > Poales > Poaceae > Themeda > Themeda triandra. The sequence goes on along the minus strand of JAENPR010000606.1, from coordinate 259,358 downwards.
GCCTGGTACCCAACTTCAACATGTTTAAGACTTGTTGAATTATGCATTTTCATCAAATGGATTTGTTTTTTCATTTTGAGTCTCTCTGTGTGTGTAGTGTACCACCAAAGAAGGAAGAAAAGATACAAAGAGATATGAGGTCTTTTAGCAGTATTTGTTTTTTGAATCCTTCTTCATTGAGTTTTAAGAAATGAATTTTTTGTGTCAATAAGAAATGAAAATTTTTGACAGAGTCAACGATGCAAGAAGGTGAAGAAACTGCTCCACAACATCAGTGGTACGTTCTTTTCTTTTTCTTCTTTTTGCTTGGCTCGTTTCCTTACCAATCAGGCTTTTTTTTGCTTGGCTTTAATTTTTTTTTTTTTGTTTCGTTTTGTAGCATCAGAATGGTCTTGTGGTCTTCCACTTTTAGTTTAGTTGTAGGAATTAGGTTGAGGTCTAGATTCGAGCTAACTGACTAGCCGATAAAGAGTTTTTAGTCCGAGAAACCACAATCTCTTACTTGTAATTTAGTTTGTATGATTGTGTAAGCTTTAGTATTGAAAAAATTGAAGACAGAGAAGTTTGTGTACTGTTCATTGGAAAAAACTGAAACAGAGAATAAGTTCAAATGTTTGAAACATATAGAAACATCAACATCTGAAACAAGTTCCTATTTATGATTGGGAAATGATGTTTGTGAAATCCGGCTATTTTGGTACAAGGAAATAGCCGGATTGCATGTGTCTTATTTTCTGTCTATTTTGTGGTCTAAAAATAGCCGGCTATTCAACTGAGACAAAATATCGGACAACTGTGCATGTTCAATCCGGCTATTTTGGCTGTTTGAAATAGGCGGATGTGGGGAGGGGTTCAAATAGCCGGACGTGTGGTAGACACTTCCATCATAAATCACACACTACCAGCTGATCCTATAATTCAGGCATGGTGGGTGATGGATCCGGTGCTCAGCCGTTTACAACGAGAGGGCTAAGTCCTGACCACTCAATCCTAACTAACACTCTAACAGGTAATTTGACCCATTGTTTATGACAATTTAAGCTAGCAATTCAAAGTCAATGTTCTCAACCACCCTTCTAATTTCTCGATGTATAAAATTGATATAACACCAAATTATATAATAAAAATTAGTTGAATGTGCTAAAGGCTAAGTCGTAGAAATTAATTGCATGTTACTAAGAGTAAACATGTTTACATTTAGCTTAACAGTAAGTACATGCCCATCTAACCTAACACATCAAACTGCATGTTTGTGCTTTCATAGCTATAAAAGAGGGAGAGGAGGAGGAAATATGAAACGCTAGGTTTTCCAGCGCAGTGTGCTTTTATAGCTACGAGTGTATTTGCACACTGGTATGGACGTCGGCACAGGCTGCAAATTTAAATTGGGCCGAAATAATTTATACGATTCAATTCTATTTCGGGCCTCTCCAAAATCGATAAAAACCCATCGAATTCAGGCTTTCCGGCCGAATCCCAAATTTACTAATGGTTTACTGTGATATTTTGCAGTGATATTTTACTGTTGACAAGTCACCATCGGTTTACTATGATGTTTTACGGTCGACCAAGCGTTACAGATAATGTTTTCTCAATTCAATTATAATTGCTTTGAATCTCTCTGATCGGTAGTGATTCTGCAGCGCTGCTGCTGCTGCTGTAGCTGGATCGCTGTGCAATCAAGCAGCCACAGCTGCAGTAGCGGCTCCATAAGTGCAGCCGAGCACTCTAAATGATGGAAAATACTTTCGACAAACCATTACAGACAATTCAATTATAAGGATGGAAACTACGTATTTTTGTTTTTTTCTCGAATACGCAAAAGATCTACGTATTTTTGTATTAAGTAGAAGATGTTTTACATCACGCATGGACGCGTTTTGAAAGGATGAGATTTACAATAAGCGTTGCCTCCCCTCTCGGTTTACATATGGCGATTATTCACGGACTAAATCTCCTAGGTGGCACGTCCCCGCCTCTATCCAAAGGTCGGCGATGTGCTTGATCTTGGCGAGGAGTTGCGCGCCAGTGGCCGTGCTTCGTTCCGAAAGAATCTTGTATTCCTCTCTTTTCATAATTCCCATGCCACCAACGCGAAGAGGGTGTCCGCGCCCTTCCTCTTGGTTCCATGCTACCTCTGTCGCCATTGCTCCCACCAGGTAATGATGGTGCCCCCGCCTACCTATGAGGAGTCGACCCCCAGGATCGTCAGAATGGTCCACTGGATGTGTCTGGAGAAAAAGTAGGTGGTGGTGATGTGGTCGATGGTCTCCGGGTCTTGATCGCATAGGTAGCACTTGTCACACATATCAAGCCCGTGGCGGTGCCTCCTGTCGGCGATCCAGTGCCGTATCTTTTGTTTCTTAATCTTCTAAATTTGCTGATGATTATCACCTATTGCAAATTTGCCGTAGATATTTTTAAAGAAAATAGTTAAATATATCATCAACCTGCAACTTTGGACAGTATGTATCCCACGAACTCTAAAAAAGTAAAAATATATTTTTGGGTCATTAAGCTTCACCAAACCAACAAGTAGGGCCTCGGGTACAGGCAAACTCATGGGTGTGTGGCAAACTCATCAACCGGCAAGAAAGGGTGAATATCGGATAAGTAGGCAAAGATCTTTGGCACGGCTGTCTGCGTGGGAGGAGCCATCACCATCGCGTTCTTCAAAGGTCCAAACCTGCCGAGGGAATTTCTCGGTGACCCGCTCACGCTTCTGCGTGAGTTCAGCAGCGACTGGGTGATGAGTGCGCTCTTCCTCGTCGGCAGCAGCTCCTGCTGGTCCTTGTGGCTCACATTGCAGGTCAGTTCACTCTAACCATTTTGCCAGCAAAGAGTGAACATGACAGTAGCAAGTAGTCAAAGCCTGGTAATTTTAATGTTTTTTTAAAAAAATGGTAATTCTGTTTCCAGGGTCCTATCTGCGAACGGTACGTGGATCCTCTGTGCCTGTCGGCCTGGACCTGCTTCCTCTCCACCCTGCAGTCCGCTGTGGTGGCTCTCCTCCTGCTGCCGGACCGCAGCGCGTGGTGGATTCACTCGCTCTTAGAGCTCTCCTGCTACATCTTCGCGGTCAGTACGTGCCAGTGCCACTCTGTTTCACATACCATGAAGACGGAAGATGAGATCGAACTTGTTGGCTAACAGGTAGACTCGTCGTGAGTTGCAGGGCGTGCTCGGGTCAGGCGTGGTGTTCTACCTGCTGTCGTGGTGCATCTCCGTGAGGGGGCCCCCTCTACTCCGCCATGTTCACCCCGCTCTGCACCGTGCTCACCACCGCGCTCTCCGCCGCAATTCTCCAAGAAGAGCTGCACGTCGGAAGGCACGCTCTCTCCTCTGAAAGAGACAGACCTGAATATATACCTGATGGTTCCTTCAGTTCTTTGCCATTTCTCATCAAGCGACCAAACCTTTTTTGCATCAGGGAGTGATGATGCCAACAACTGATTCCTTTTTTCGGTTTCTTTGATGTCCATGCAGCTTGGTAGGGGCTGCGGCCGTCATCACTGGCCTTTACATCGTCTTGTGGGGCAATTGGCAAAGCAGAGGACGCCAGGATGGGTAGGGTACCACCGGCTCTGATAGGCAAATACTGCGCAAAGGCCACGGCGGCGGACGTGGTGGTGTTGCCGCATCCTCACCCATATTCTCAGCTTGACCTTGAGAACACTCTTGCTGCACCTCTCACGGCAGGCACGGAGCGTGCACAAGCACGCAACTGACCGAGGGAACAGAGGAGGTCGTTTCGATTGCTATGTATGTGGCGCTGTTTTGTGGGCCACAATTTAGATTTAAACACAGTTACGGTAATCAAATATCCAGTGGGACCACGTATCAGAAAGACATCCGCACCAAATACCATAGGGATGGTACGTTCCCATGTTTTTCCCCTACGTGGAAGGTATCAAATTATTGGTTAAAGCATAATGACTTCCAGCACATTCTTGAGGACAGTTGGGCAGATAATCCTGATCAGAATGATAGTGCAAAGATATTGACTGCAAAATTCAAAAAGTTGAGGAAAGACATCAGAGTTTGGCAGAGATCATTGCAGAACCTGTAAACAACAATTACAAATGTCAGGCAGGTAATATTATTCTTAGAAGTAATAAGTGAGTACAGAGATCCTAGTCTGGAAGAATGGAACTTCAAAAAAAATATTAGAAGAACATTTGCTGAGACTGCTAGAGAATCAGAAGGTCTACTGGAGGCAGAGGGGAAACATAAAATGGGCTCAACTTGGAGATGCTGGTACTCATTTTTTTCATGCAAGTGCAACTCTAAGGCACAGAGCAAAAATGATCAGTGCTCTGACAGATAAACAGGGGAATATTGTGACCCAAAGACAAGGACAAGGAAAAAATTTTATGGGAAGAATTTAAAGAAAGATTAGGGATTACGAGTTCGGTGAATTCACCATTGAACCATCAACACTTTACCAGAGGTCAACAGAGCTTACAAGTCTGGACTGTCCTTTTAGCAGAGATGAAATTGACAGTATAGTCAAAAGTCTACCAAATTACAAATCCCCGGGACCTGATGGCTTCAACAATGAGTTCACTAAAGCAGCATGGCCAAAAATTAAGCAGAATTTCTACAATCTGTGTGACAGCTTCTACAATAATGACTGCTGCCTTAGAAGCATAAACAGTTCCTACATCACTCTCATTCCAAAAGTGGAGACACCCCTGACAGTCAATGACTTTAGACCAATCTCTCTACTCAATACTTCAATAAAGCTTCTCACGAAGCTCTTGGCAAATAGGCTGCAACAAAAGATCATCCCCCTAGTTCACAGAAATCAATATGGCTTCATTAAGACAAGGACAATCCAAGATTGCCTTGCTTGGGCATTTGAGTACATACACTTCTGTCACCAATCAAAAAAAAAAAAATAGTAATAATCAAGTTGGATTTTGAGAAGGCCTTCGATAAAATTGAACATCAGGCAATCTTATCAATCTTGGAAGCAAAGGGATTTGGGCAGAGATGGATCAACTGGATCAAGAACATACTAGCCACTGGAACCTCCTCTGTGATGCTAAATGGTCTACCAGGGAAAAGACTACAATGCAGAAGAGGTGTGAGACAGGGCGACCCATTGTCACCCTTGTTGTTTGTTTTGGCAGCAGACTTCCTACAGGATCTAATAAACAAGGCAAGAGATCAGGGTCTTCTAAGTCTACCAATCCCAATGCAATGTGAAAAAGACTTCCCAATAGTGCAGTATGCAGATGACACCTTGATCATAATGGAAGGGGATCCAAAGCAATTATTCTTCCTGAAAACAGTGCTCCAGAACATCTCCAGCTCTACAGGACTGAAAGTGAACTACAGTAAATCTATGATGCTCCCAATCAACATGACTGAAGAAAGATTAGAGCACATGGCTAGAACTTTTGGTTGCTCAAAAGGGAGCTTACCATTTACATATCTGGGTCTTCCTCTTGGCACAACAAAGCCAAAAGTTTCTAACTTCTTACCCTTGGTAAGGAAATGTGAGAAAAGACTTGGGGGAATTTCAAACATGCTAAACCAAGCTGGAAGATTGCAGATAACAAATGCTGTTCTTAGTGCCCTTCCAACTTACTACATGTGCACCCTAGAACTACCTAGGGCAATAATAAAACAGATTGACAAACTGAGGAAAAACTGCCTCTGGAGGGGTACTGATGTGAATGGAAGAGGAATGCCAAAAGCAGCATGGGAAATGGTATGCAAATCTAAGGCTGAAGGTGGTCTGGGAATAATAAACTTAGAAGTTCAGAATCAAGCCTTGCTAATGAAAAACCTTGATAAATTTTTTAATAGAGAGGACATTCCATGGGTACAGATGGTGTGGGAAAAACATTACAATCGTGGAAAGCTGCCACGCAACACAAGGAAAGGGTCATTCTGGTGGAGAGACTCGCTAAAGGGGCTAGTAAAATTCAAAGAGATGGCACAGATTACTCTAAATGATGGGGTCTCATGTTTTTTTTGGAAAGATAGGTGGGGGGCAGAGATCCTTGAAAACAAATTTCCTCATGCTCACTCCTTTGCTAAAAACAAATTTATCAATGCCAGAGCAGTGTTTGATCAGGAAGACTGGACTGGACTTTTCAACCTGCCTTTATCTCAAATTGCTTTTGATCAAGCACAGGAGATTCAGCAAATCACTCAAGCACATATTAGGGATGAATCAGTGAAGGATACTTGGAGGTTCTCAGGAGGAAGCCACAAATTCAGAGCAGCAAGGGCTTATAAGGCCTTGATGGGTCATCAGCAGATTCACCCTGTCTTCAAATGGATATGGAAATCTTACTGTCAGCCCAAGCACAAGGTTTTTTGCTGGCTAATGCTAAAGGATAGGCTAAGCACACGAGATTTACTGAGAAGAAAAGGAATGAACCTGCAATCGTACAATTGTGAGTCCTGCTTGAATCCCCAGGTAGAAACTGAGCAACACCTGTTTTGGGGCTGCCCTTTTGCCCAGCAGTGTTGGGGGATCCTGGAATTGGAAACTTTGCCAAACGAGACCACAGTCCAAAACATTCAGGCAATAAAAGACCAACTCAGATCACAATTCTTCATGATAGCAGTCATTCTTATGAGTTGGATCATCTGGAAAGCAAGAAATGAAGTGATCTTTAACAACAATCAGCTCCCACTTCAGGAATGCAAAGCTGTGTTCTTCAGGGAACTTCAGTTGGTCTCCTCTCGAGTCAAAAACAGCCTGCAAATCCCATTTGCTCAATGGTGTCAAGATCTTTCTTAGATTGTGTGACCCTTTTCATCTTTTTTTTTTTTTTTTTTTTTGTACCCTGATCCCCCCCCCCCCCCCCCCCCCCCTTTTTTTCCTTCTTTCTACTTTTTTGTTTACGGCTTGTACCTCTTAAACTTGTTTCTGTTTAATAAATTTCTGCAAGGGCTTTTGCCCCTCCAGTTCAATAAAAAAAACTGTAGCTGTGAAAATGTAAGTGTTGCGTGCGATTCTTAAACTACATAACATAGGAATTAAGAAGTGAAGAACTGAATAAGCTGATGAGGTGTTGTATGCGACAAGGACTTTGGATGTATACAATTATACAGTAGCATAGCATGGAGTAGTATGTGGTGGAGATGCTACCTGTAAGACGGCGATGTCCGACGTGGGCCATTGGGGCAACGACGACGACGAAGAGAAATCGAACAAGTTTGCTTGTAATCGGTAGATGATATTATCAATTCATATGCGACACTAGCATGAATTGAGATCCAGCAGAATATTACATGCATGATTATTCGCATATCCGTCAATTCTCTTATGTCCACGATTTGGTTTGACCACGGAACTCCACAGAAGAAAACAATCAATCGGCCGTAAACAAATGCAAGAATGACGGCGCATCTGGCTCGTCAGAGCACGGGCAGCTGTCTAGCTGCTCGCTTGTCCGCGAGCGCGCGCACATGGACGCTCCTACTTAGCTGGCGAAGCGGCGGATCGAGTGGGCGCGCGCGAGAAAGGGGCGTCTCCCCAACCCACCCTCCACCCACGCGTGCTCTCGAGATCGCGCGGCAATCGCCATGGCAGGCGCCGGCGCCGGAGCGCCGTGGGTGGAGCGGTGCGGGCCGAGCATGGGGATGGTGCTGGTGCAGCTGTTCTACGCGCTGGTGGACGTGGCGCTCAAGGCGGCGTACGGGCTCGGCATGCGCCCCATCGTCTTCGTCGCCTACCGCCAGGGGATCGCCGCCGCCACGCTGCTCCTCGCGTCGCTCGCCACCAGGGGGTGCACGCTGCGGCCCATGGCCGTCGGCGCGCGGGGCTTCTCGCTCCTCTTCGCGGCCTCCCTAGCCACGTGAGTCATCAGTTAACTTGCAATGATCCTCGGTCAGTGCCTCCTCTGATTTCTGATTCAGTGGGAATTATATGGGCAGCGCCACAGGTCAATACTTCTACTTCCAGGGCCTCCACCTAGCTTCGCCGTCCATGGCAAGGGCCACCACCAACCTCGCCCCCGGCATCACCTTCGCCATTGCCGCCGTCATCGGGTACGTGACTGACTGCACAATATTCTCTTTCTTTCTGTTTTGTTTTCGAGGAAAGCTGGGACTGCCATTTCATTTATTTTTTGGACTAGTACTGGGCCAGAACACTTTCTTACTGGTGGGCTTATTTGCTTTGTGGGCCCAGTCGGCTCTATTGAAAGAAGGAACCAAGGCCTCGCCCGTAGCAGCCCAAATTCTTACTCCCGTCTTCTTCCGTCCGGCTCGTTTCAGGCTAGAGAAGGTGGACATCAGAAGCTTGAGGAGCGTCGCCAAGATCGTCGGCACCGCCATCTGCCTCGCCGGAGCAGTGTTCATGGCGTTCTTCAAGGGCCCACGTCTCCTCGGCGCGGCTCTCCTCTCGGCGACCGGCGACAGCGACTGGGTCAAAGGAGGCATCTACCTCGTGGGAAATGCTATCTGCTTCTCCATCTGGTACATCTTGCAGGTACACACTGATGGTTACAATGACACGACCATCTTGACAAGATTCATTCGACACGTCATCACTCATCACCGTGGTTATTTGAGGTGGCTCACCAGTGGCAACTGGCAACGTTGGTTTTCAGGTGCCGGTTTGCAAATCGTACCTTGATCCTCTCTCTTTGGCTACCTGGATGTGCTTCTTGGCGACCTTGCAATGTGCGGCGATGGCGCTCTTCCTGGAGTCCAATTACCTGGAGATCTGGAAGCTTACCTCATTCTGGGAGTTCCCCTGCATCTTGTATGCAGTAAGTTTCACCTGAATTGCTGGCCCATCATCTGCACTGCACATCGTCACATTGGTTTGAAAGTTTGAATTGCATTGCATAGTGAACTAGTGATAAAATTGAACAATTTTTGTAGGGTGTGTTTGCGTCTGGCGCCAACTTTTTCCTCCAATCATGGTGCATAGCAGTGAAAGGACCCCTCTACAGCGCCATCTTTACGCCGCTGAGTGCTGTGATCACAGCAATATTATCCACGCTCTTCCTCCACGAACAACTCCATGTCGGAAGGTATGATCCCTTCTACTGTACTATACATAGTGCAGCATAGCAAAGTCTGAACACCTTGCATCACTACTATAGTCACTACTCACTAGATAAGTATCAACCGCTCAATCGGCAGTGATGTCACTGATTCTTTTTCCTCTCTCTCGTGCAGCGTCTTAGGTGCAGTTACTATCATCGTTGGGCTGTACGTCGTGCTGTGGGGTAAAGCAGATGATACGAAGGGCGGAGATCTCCAATCCAGTGATTCAAAGCAGCTAGTAGATGCGGATTGCATCCCTGTCAGAGTAGTGACTCGAACCAATCTTTCAGAACCATTGCTACCGACGACGACATATGCTGATACTCGGTTATGCTAATGCTAATTTCTATTTGAGAACATGAGAACTGCATGTTCAAAACTTGTTGATGGTTCACTTCCAACTTTTCAAATGTGGGGATGCTATCGTTGGGAAAGTACCCCACTAGGAGCACACCCACACTATGGATGGCATCAGGTGGGGTAAAGTTAGCCACATTTGTACCCCCTGGGTAAGATTTTGTACCAGTACTTGCGACCCACGAGTACGCGCACCAACGAGTTATATTATCACAAGAATATTTGGAATTCTTTTTTTGAATTCAAGGGACTACGCCCCGGCCTTATATTGAAAATAAAAGACCATACGATTTACAGTGCCAATTCAGAGAATGCCAAAGTTGTCCACCAGGACTTAACAGATTACAGAAGCCAGAGTTGCCTCCACCAGCGCCAACTACCAAACTATACCAAAACTAGAAGTGAGACATATGCAGATCTTCATTTGAGGCATTTTTGTCTTCCTCCAGCTTCCTGCATCTTTTTCACTCCATGTTCAGGGACTTGTTCAGTTCCTGCCACCACATGGATATAGTCTGTTCACCCGTTCCTGCCACCACATGGATATAGTCTGTTCACCCGCCATCTTCTCCCCTTCAGGCGCCCTCCAGTTCTGTCCCAGCCAGTTCTCCCCCTCCTGGAACTTCACCTGGTGGTTTGTGTCCCAAAGGGAAGCCACAATATTTCTTTTGCTTAAATCTTGAATCTGTTGGAGCACCCTTGCGGCACTTCTTTCTTGTCGGTAGGACATAAAATCATCCATCTCTGTAGGAACCCAGCAATACTGAAAAGCCAGCAATACTGAAAAGAAGTATTTCCATATTTTTCCAGTTTTCTTTCTGAAAGCAAAGAGAGTTTCTAAGTTTCCAAGTAGCCCATAGAATTGCAGATGAAACAATATTCAGCACACAGTTCTTTTTATTGCTCAGCCAGAATTGACCAATGCTAGCTAAATCTTTGCCTATTTGACAATTAAAGTAATCTGAAGTAATTTTCCAACATTTACCAATCACCACACATTCAAAAAACAGATGCTGAATAGTTTCTTGTTCTGCACAAAAAACACAAGTCTTATCTCCTACTTCTCTTCTTTTTGCTAAATTGTCCCTAGTCAAAACTTTGTTGTTCATTACTAACCAAAGAAAGCACTGGACTCTAGGAGGTATTTTCAAATTCCAAACCGCTGGAACATGCACAGAATGTATACCTCTGAAATTGATAATTTTGTACAGGGACTGAGATGAATAAATGCCAGAGGAATTAAATTGCCAAATTAGTTCATCATCATTCTCAGAATCTAACTTTCTTTCCATTCCCAACCTTCCACTTGTACCCCATCTGGGCAGCTTGTGCTGCCCACATAAATCCTTTGAAGAAAATAGAACCCCCAATGGTTTTTGACTGAAACACATTTGGCCTAGCAGTGTCATACTTATAATCTAAAATCTCCTTCCACAGTTTCCCCTCATCTGTCTTATATCTCCTAATCTAGGAGGCTAATAAGCTAATATTGAGATCCCTAAAATTTTGTAAACCAAACCCCCCATACTCTTTCCTCATAGCCACTGATTCCCATCTAGCCAAATGATACTTATGGCAGTCTGCTGTGTCATTCCACAAATAGTTGCTCAAGTGAGTATTTAAAAGCTTAATAGCCCACTTTGAAAATTTTATGAAAGATAAAAGATAGATAGGGATACTAGCTAAACATGATCTAATCAGAGTTACTCTAGCTGATAAAGACAAAAGTTTTCCTCTCCAACCTCCAATTCTTTTCAAGATCTTGTCCACAAGGGGTTGGATGTCCTCCCTAGTTAAATTCTCATAATGCAGAGGAATGCCTAGATACTTGATAGGGAAATCACCCAAGGGGCAAGAAAAAATGTGAGCTATTCTATGTGCTTCTACAGGGTCCAAATTCATGGGCACTAATTCACTCTTAAGGAAATTGATCTTCATTCCTGACACTTGTTCATACCACATCAGGATGTGTTTTAGGTTCCAAAGGTTCTCTTCATCAGCCTGTGAGAACAGGATAGTATCATCTGCATATTGCAGTGATATAATCCCACCTACTCTAAAATCACTCAAAAGACCTTTAATCTTTCCTACACTAGCAGCCTTACTGAGCATCTTGGATAACCCATCGCCCACTAAATTAAAGAGGAAGGGAGATAGAGGATCTCTCCTTGCCTCAACCCCTTTCCAGCTTTGAAATACGAACTGTCTTCTCCATTAATAGTGATCCCAATGGAACCTCCTATGACAGTTTGCTTTATCCACTCTACAACCTTGGGGTCAAAGTTCCTGGCTAGTAACATATCAACTAGAAATGACCAGTTCACCCTATCATATGCTTTCTCATAGTCTAACTTCAACACCACTCCTTTTTCCCCAGATTGATGAACACTATGTACTACCTCATGTGCAACTACCACACTCTCTAAAATGAATCTCCCCCTAATAAAATTTGTTTGATTCTGAGCTACAATTCTCTGTATCACTGAAGTGAGTCTCAAAGTGAGTATCTTGGAAAAAATCGTAAAACTACAGTTAAGTAGACTGATTGGTCTAAACTGTTTGATATTAGTTGTATCACCTACTTTGGGGATTAAAGTGACTAAAGCATAGTTTAGTCTATACAGATCTAACTTCCCAGCATGAAAATCATGAAAAAGATCCATCAGGTCCCCTTTAATCACATCCCAAAACTGCTGATAAAATAGAAAAGATAGCCCATCTGGGCCAGGGGATCCCTCTGCATAGCAACTAAAAACTGCATCCTTAACCTCTTTTTCAAAGAAAGGAGCCACTAATGCCTTATTTTCTTCTGTTGATACCATATCAGCCATCTCCCAAAAATTCTCCCCTAACTTAATACCTGAATCTGGTTCTTTGGCAAACAACTTGTAATAATCTACTGCTACCTTCATAATTCCTTTTTTATCAGAGACATGACCTAGAGGAGTTTCTAAGTAATCAATCCTTTTCACTCTATTCCTTTGATTGGCTATTGCAAGAAAATAAGCTATATTCCTATCCCCCTCTAATAGATCTCTATCCCTTTGATCTCTGTCTGGCCTTAATTTCTTCCATATCCCAAATGTGTCCTAGTTCTTTCTCCACTTTTCTATATTATCTACTCTCCTCTTCATCTAAACCCCTCTAATCTAAAAGCACCTCTAGCCTACTAAATTCCTCAGTTAACTCAGCCTTAGCTTTATTCAAAGCAGCTACCTCATTAGCTACCCAGCCCCTGATCACTCTCCTCAAGGTTCTTACCTTAAACTACCACTTATCTATGCTTTTAGTGAAACTACAAGGAGTGTTCCAGGCTTTCTCCACTACACTCCTAAATGACTCTTTCTGTAGCCACCATTTCTCAAATCTAAATCTCTGTCACGCCCATTTTTAAGGACAAGAATGAGGCATATCCAAACCTCATGTGAACCCCCAGAAGTCGTCCACATAAGTTGACAAATCGAATAAATATACCATCTCAAAGTTTATTACATAACGAAAGAATAAATATCACATAGTCTTTACATAAATAGATAATAACGAAGGTAGACTCTCAAAAGCGGAAGCTTCAACACAGGGACGCGTCGACTGGTTGACTCAAGCTAATAATCATGGCGATAGCTCTCAATCCAATCCTGATCTGTTACCCATCCGGGATTTTCCAAGTAATGAAGTAAAACAAGTGTAAGTACAGCGTACTTAGCAAGCATAGTAGGGGGTATATGAAGCTCAAAAGGCTGACACTGGTTAACTGCATTAGCTTTTAGTGTATGTCATATTTTAGCAATTAGCATCAAGGTAGTGTTCCCATAACCACATGATCAAGTAAACATGATAAAGGTAACTTAAACATCATTATAGCATAAATCATAATTAATGGGGATGATCACTTATATTGCAATGTCTCAAGGCCGCCCTAACCATGGGCACAGACGACATATTGATTTAACTCTGCGCAGAGGTGTACCCTTTCCCCGTGAGTCGTGATTTGCCCTTTCGCCCGAGGGGATCGCCCTCTTAGTTCTCTACCAAGGAAAACCGGCAGGTTCACTATAAAGTTATGCATAGGTTCGTCTAACAAGATAGGGCCGCGGTCATCGGATGTAGGGAATCCCTCCTCCCAAAGTGGCACATTACCTACCCGGCTATACACACCATGGAGAAGCCGCCCTATACCCAACTCGCAATCCTCTAACTCGCTAGAAAAGGTCCTAGACACAACTAGAGCCAGAGCCATGTAGCTCCCACAGTGGCACGTTAAGTCCCATATGATCACATACAAATAAGTCATCTTTTTCAAGGTTGCATAATTAATTAATCATGTTACAGGATCATGGTAAAAACACTAGCATCACTACCCATAATGCATAACCCAAGTCTTCAAGGCAACGGTAATCAATCACTAGGTTAAACTCGTAGGATAGCAAGACACATGCATATGAAATTTAGTGATTTATGAATAGGACACAAGGATAGTCCTACTATACTTGCCTTAATCCAAATACTCCTGTGAACCTTGCTGGTCTTCAAAGAAATCCGGGCCTTCAACGAAACCCTCACCGTCTGAACGCAACCGCGACCAACAAGCAGCAACAATCAAGCATCCGATCATACATACACGAAGCAAACATATAATTATATTAGAACAGTACACCAAACAGAATAAAAAGGATAAAAAGAGTTCATATAATTATTCTATGCGTCGCTACGAGCACAAGGACATAAAGATCATCTAAATCGGAGCTATAACGGAGAAGATATGAGCTTTTGAATCTGGATGGCAATTCTGTAAATAGTTGAAAACGTATTTTTAAACTGAACAGAACAGATTACGCTTCCCAGAGGCGAAAGCGTAAACAGAACAGTGCGCAAAGGACTCTTAATGAAATAGATATGAACTCAGGGAGTTTTCCGCAAAAGTGGCGGGCGAAGGGGTATCGGCCATCTCTGGCCGTTGGATCCAATCTGGATGGACCAGATTAGAAGGCCGAAAAGGATGGGGTGACCCCGCCGGAGAAGATGATGTCCGGCGGTGGCGCCATGGCCGGCGGCGAGGTAAGCTCGCCGGCGAGATTGAATCGGGCCCTAGGAGCCTCGGTTTGACTCGGGGAAACTACCAATCGCAAGAGGAGGACGACGCGACCTCACCTGCGGAGAAGATGGAGGCCGAGGTGGACCGAGGCGAGCGTACGGCGAGCGACGGCGGCGAGCTTCGACCTGCGAAGTTCGACAAAGCACCGCGATCAGTACAGAGCATGAAAACGAGCAAATAAGGGCTCGGCGAGTTCGCGAGTTTGAGACGAATCTCGGCGACTTGCTCACGATGAAGATGAAGCAGCGAGACGACGAAACCGAAAGCGGCGGTGGCGGAAACTTGCGACGGCGCCGTGAGCTATGGCTTGGCATAGCTGCGAGCTTGTGTTAGGGTTTTCGGGGTCGCGAGGCGGCGCGGAGCACGGGATTTATAGGGGGCTTGGCTTGGGCGGCACGCGAAACGGGGACGCGGCTCGGGGTGGAGTCGGACTCGAGCAGAGTCCGCATCGAAGACGAGCAGGAGGTGGACGCCGACATGCGGGCCCCTGCTGTCGGTCACAGAGAGGAAGAAGGAGGCGGCGCTGGCTGCCTGGTAGCTTAGCTGGGCCGGCCCAAGGAGCAAGGCGAGCGGGCCATGGAAAAAGAAAAGGCCAGCGGCCTGGGAAAAGGAATGGCCATCGGCCCAAGAGAAAGGGAGAAGGAGAAGTGGCCGAGCTGGGCCGAAATGAAAGAGCAGGCCGGCTCAGGCCAGAAACCAGAAAGGAGTGAGGAGGAGAAAAGAAATTCTTTTTCCTTTATTTAAACCTTTTTAAAAGAAGTTTTGAAATGCTTTTCAAATTCGTTTTGATTCAAACCGAAATCAAACCGCACGAACAAAAAATAATGCACCAAAGATGAATGCTCACACATGCTTCTTGACCTATGATCAGTTTTAATTTTATAAAATATTTATTTGTCCCATGTTTAATGCTCACAAAAATGCATAAATAAATTAATTTATCTATTTTAAAATCATGCAAATTTTAGGGTGTTACAACTCTACCCCCCTTAAAAGAAATCTCATCCTCGAGATTGAACTGCTTACTCAAAGAACCACGGATATGCCTTCCTCAATTCCTCTTCTCTTTCCCAAGTTGCCTCTGCCTCAGAATACCGATTCCACTGAACTTTCAACATCTTGATAGTCCGACTCCTAGTAACTCTTTCTGCTGTCTCCAAAACCTTTACTGGAAACTCTTCATAAGTAAGATCCTCCTGAACTGTAAGTTCCTCTTGAGGTATTGTCTCAACCTTCGGCACACGCAAACACTTTTTGAGTTGAGACACATGGAACACATCATGCACACCAGCCAGTCTCTCAGGTAACTCCAACTGATAAGCCACTTCACCACGTCTACTAAGCACCTTGAACGGACCAACATACCTTGGAGCTAATTTCCCTTTCATGTCGAACCTCTTCACACTTCTCATAGGTGACACCTTCAAGTATACATGATCACCTTCATGGAAAACTAGCTCACGTCTGCGGGTATCTGCATAGCTCTTCTGACGAGACTGAGCCACTCTCAGATTCTCCCTAATCATCCTGACTTGCTCCTCAGCAGACCTAAGCACATCCGTTCCAAACACCTGTGTTTCACCAGTCTGATTCCAAAACAAAGGAGTCCTGCACTTACGACCATACAAAGCTTCAAACGGTGCCATCTTGAGACTTTGTTGGTAGCTGTTGTTGTATGAGAACTCTGCATAAGGCAAACTCTTATCCCAACTAGCACCATACTGCAATGCACAAGCTCTCAACATATCTTCCAATATCTGATTAATTCTTTTAGTCTGTCCGTCCGTCTGAGAATGATATGCGGTACTAAAATTCAGTCTGGTTCCCAAAGCACTATGAACTGCCTTCCAAAAGTGAGATGTAAATTGAGTACCTCTATCTGACACAATCTTCTTCGGCACTCCATGCAAGCATACAATCCTTTCCATGTACAGCTGAGCTAACTGTGGACCGGTGTAAGTGGTCTTGACAGGTATGAAGTGTGCTACCTTGGTTAGTCGATCCACTATCACCCATACTGAATCATAAACCTTCTGAGTACGTGGCAATCCCACTATGAAGTCCATTCCAACTTCTTCCCAATTCCACTCAGGTATCTTCATTGGTTGCAACAATCCAGCTGGCCTCTGATGTTCAGCCTTCACTCGTTGGCACGTGTCACACAAAGCGACATACTCAGCTACATCCCTCTTTAAACCATACCACCAATACTTCTCTTTAAGATCCAAGTACATCTTAGTGCTTCCAGGATGAATAGAGTAAACTGATTCA
This sequence comes from Themeda triandra, assembly GCA_018135685.1. NCBI lineage: Eukaryota > Viridiplantae > Streptophyta > Magnoliopsida > Poales > Poaceae > Themeda > Themeda triandra. The sequence continues at coordinate 242,614 of JAENPR010000606.1, read as the reverse complement.
TGTGCTTCTCACAGAATGGTGTCTCTAATGGTCTTCACCTCTGGCACACAAATCCTGTTTCCAAACCATAGTATACCATTCTCATCCAAATGAAATCCAGGCGCCTTGCCAATGACTACATTCCCAGCTATTTCCATTAACTTCTCATCTTCTAGTTGACCCTTGTATATCTCTTGCTCTAGAGTAGGTGTCACCTCTACCTCAACACTGTTAATGACCAACCCAAGATTCAAGTAGTTAAATTCAGCACACAACTCGTCAGTCATCATTGTTGTTTGAAGCTCAGTGTAACTCTTTCTACTAAGAGCATCAGCTACAACATTCGCCTTTCCGGGGTGATAATGCACTTCCAGATCATACGCTGTCGCAGATTCAAATCTGACTGAGTGAATATATACTTCAAACTCTTATGATCAGTGTAGACGTCACACTTATGCCTAATCGATAGTGTCTCCGATCTTCGAGCATGAACCACAAATGCTAACTCCAAGTCATGAGTAGGATAATTTAACTCATGCTTCCTCAACTGCCTTGATGCATATGCAACAACTCTCCCTTCTTGCATCAGAACACAACCCAAACCAAGACGTGATGCATCGCAATAGATAGAGAACTTCTTGCTCAAATCAGGGAATGTCAAGACAGGGGCTGTAGTCAACTTCCCTTTCAACGTTTCAAAACTGGCTTGACACTTATCTGTCCACACGAACTTAGCATTCTTCTCTAGCAACGCTGTCAAAGGTTTAGCTATCTTGGAGAACCCTTCATTGAATCTCCTGTAGTAACCTGCCATGCCCAGAAAACTGCGAATCTGACCCACATCAATAGGCGGTTGCCAATCAAGAACATCCTTCACCTTCTTTGGATCCACTGCTATACCTCCATTGGAAATAACATGACCCAAAAATGAAACTTCCTTCAGCCAGAATTCACACTTACTCTTCTTAGCATACAACTGATGTTCCCTCAGCTTCTGTAGTACTAACCTCAGATGCTCAGCATGCTCCTCTTCATTCTTGGAGAACACCAAAATGTCATCAATGAAAACCACTATGAACTTGTCGAGATACTCCATGAACACCTTATTCATCATGTACATGAAGTAGGCAGGTGCATTGGTCAATCCAAAGGACATAACTGTATACTCATATAGTCCATACCTTGTAGTGAAAGCTGTCTTCGGTATATCTGAGCTATGGATCTTCAACTAATGATAACTAGAACGTAGATCGATCTTGGAGAACACACAGGCACCTCTGAGTTGGTCAAACAAACCTTTAATTCTAGGCAGCGGATACTTGTTTTTGATGGTTACCTCGTTGAGAGAGCGATAGTCAACACACATACGCTGAGTCCCATCTTTCTTCTCCACAAATATCACTGGAGTGCCCCATGGAGATGCACTAGGACGTATGTAACCTTTGTCCAGCAACTCCTTCAATTGTTTCTTAAGTTCTTCTAATTCATCAACCCCCATTCTATATGGACGCTTAGCAATAGGTGTAGTACCAGGTAATAACTCAATAATAAACTCAATGTCACGGTCAGGTGGCATACCTGGCAAATCATCAGGGAAAACATCTGCAAACTCCTCCACGATCTGGTTCTGAGATGTAGCATCTTCTTCTACCAGATTCACAACTGCCACAGTAGGTGTCTTCTCCACTATAGCCACACTTATACGGTCCCCTTTTGGTGTTGTTAGAACCACAACCTTCTCTTTGCACTGTATCACCACTCCATGTTGCTTCATCCAATCCAATCCCAGAATAAGATCAATTCCAGAGGCACTCAACACAATCGGACTGGCAGTGAAGTCTACCCCCCTTAAAGAGATACTAACCGAAGGACAATATAGAGAAGCTGATATACCCCCTCCCGGTGAATTCACTAGCATTTCTTTCATGGCAAGTAGGGGTATACTATGTGTTCTAACAAATGCTTGTGATATGAAAGTATGCGAAGCTCCAGAATCAAAAAGAATAGTAGCGGGGATAGAGTTGATGCTAAATGTACCTAGCATAATCTCTGGCGTTTCCTGAGCAGTGGCCTCTTGTGCTGACTCAGTGGACACATGGTTGACATTCCCATAGGTAGCATAGGACCTAGCATTGCCACTCTGCTTCTGAGGCGTCTGTTGCTTCGGTGGGTTGGAGCAGTTGTTAGCATAATGACCAGGCTGACCACAGCGGTAACACACTAGAAGAGTGCCTCGAGTCCCAGTCTTGACATGAATGTTGTTAGGAGCACTCAGACGAGGTGTCTGGTTACCCTGCTGCTGTGGTGTGCGCTGATTCCCATCCTGCTGCTGGTTCCCATTGTTCTGCTGGCTCCCATACTGCTGACGTTGTGGATACCGGTTCCCCTGACTCACTGGTCCTTGGTACCTTTGCTGGTGGCCTTGATAGTTGGAACGGGAGCGAGTGTTGCTCCCATACTGCTGTCCTTCCATCCGCCTCTTCCTATCCTTATCCCTGCGCATATTGTCAAGTACAATAGCGCTATTCACCAGGTCCTAGAAAGTGGCATGCTTCTGACCAGCCAACTGCAGCCTCAGTTCATAGTATATGCCATTGAGAAAATGGCGCCTCTTGTCAGCTTCTTCTCTCACTTCATTGGGCGCATAGCGAGCAAGCTCATTGAACTTGTTATGATACTCGCTCATGGTCATGTTGCCCATCCTGAGGTTCCTGAACTCCTCTTGCTTCTCCTCAATCAGCCCATCTGGAATGTGATGCGCCTTGAAGTCTCTGACAAACTCATCCCAAGTGATGGCAGGAGCATTGTGGGGACGAGAAGCTCTGTAGGAATCCCACCATGTTTGTGCTCCTCCTTGCAGTTGTCCAGACGCGAAGAGCACCTTCTCCTGATCATTGCACTGAGCAAGCTCCAGTTGCTTCTCCACAGCACGCACCCAATCATCCGCATCCAGAGATTGGATAGGATGAGAGAAGAATGGTGGATGCCCATACATGAATTCCTTGCACTTGTCTCTTGGAGGATGATTGACTTGCGCTCCTCCTGCTTGCTGATTCTGGAAGTAGGTGGTCATGGTCTGCAGCAACAGTCCATGCATGGCCATCATCTGCTCTTGAGTCATTGGTGGCGGGTTGGCGGCTCTCCTTGGCGGCATCTGCATTCCAATTCATATAGAAACCATCATTACCAAAGTTCTGCCATAAGATAATGATTCTGAAATTTTCTGGGCGAGATGCAGTAACAACAGTAGAGGAAAACAGTCATAATCGAAGTTCCAGATATCCAATTCAGGTGAACTTTATATGGTTGGAAAGCTTATGAAGTTAGCTATGACTTGTATTCAGAACATTTTTACAGATTCGGTGATTAAAATTGCCAAAAAGAGATCGCAACAGAAACTATTTCTGACTCCCAGACTGCACAGAAACCTCAACTTGTGACCAATGAATCTCACAACTCAGAACAGATAATAACGTGATTTTTACAGCATTGGAAAGCTACAGAAGTCTAGTTATTGCTATAAAAATTTCACCAGATTTGCAGTAGCCAACTTCGAGATATGACAGAAACATTGTAGACTGCTCAGAACTTTCAGCAGAGGACAGAATCGAGATAGACCCAAAAATAACTTTATAAAAGACCCCAAACACTAATATGTTTAACTAAGGAACGTTATGGACAGGCCCATAACTTTCCAGCACTCATTACAAAAAGATTCAAATCACTCAATTTCATAATAACAACTCAACGAGCACACCAAAGTTCACTAGCACAAAAGACTCTTAGTAGACTAGATTAACAATACTAGCGACAATGATAAATAGGATGATCCTAGTCCTAAGGCTGAGGTGGGGCTTCAAACTTGTCATAAAGTCTTGCTTCTCCCCTGGCTTCCCTTTGATCATCTTCCTCCGTTTGCATCTTCCTGAACACCTTCTGAATGCGTCGCAACTCACTGCGTAACCAATCACACTTTTGTGCCATATCAAAAGCATAATCGGCCACCTGTTGAGCGGCGGGTTCCATCAAGCTTCCGGCGTTCTCCATGGCCCAACCTCCAACTTGATTCCCAACTGGTACATAGCGGTTGACGTCATTTTGAGGGCGATAACCCCGGAGATACACCCAAGCTCCCATGGCAGCTTCATCAATGCTTTGGTTCATAGTGGCGCAATGTGTAGGGTGATTAAACTCCATCACTGCCATGCTCCCTATCACTGTCTTTGAGGTGATGATCAAGTTTGTCTTCCAATAGGTGTCCTGCAAGGGATGATAGTACTCTACACAAGAGTACAGCTGTGTAGCTTCCCAATCCGAGTAGCGGTTGAGGAGCACTTCCTCCAAGCGATGACGGAAATTGGTATGAATGGCTTCAGGGAAATGAACTCTATAGAACCAACCCGTTGAGGGTCTTGATCTCCTCCTCCACCAGAGCTTCCTTGAGAGTGCAAGCTCCCATGAGACGGTGAACCTCCATGCGAAGATAAGCTTCCATGTGAAGGCGACCCATGCTGCACATCCTCATGTATGTCTTCCTCTTGGGCTTCCTCTTCATCACTACTGATGTAGATCACTGGCACTAGTTCTTCTGGGTCTTCCTCTTCTACTGGCTCCACTTCTTCTAGATCTTCCTCTTCCTCTTCGAGCGCAGGGGTAGGAGATGGCAAATGAGCTGGCGCCTGCACAGGTGCTGGATGGACATCCCTCTCATAATCACTATCCCAATCTGACACTGCACCATCCTTGGGCTCCTGTGGCTCATACACCGCACGAGGTGGGTAATATCCTCCAGTGGAGATGCGAGCAGTCTTGTGGTCACAAGTCATCTACAGAATTAGAGGGATTTAGATTAGAAACAAGATTTTCACAATAGATAAGATAGAAAAGCATAAAAAAAAAAGCAATTAACAAGATTGAGATGGAAAGCAAGAATTAAGTGAAACAAGAGAGCTAAAACGACCATTCTAACTAGGCTTGCGTCCTACAGTCAACAAGGAGCTGATACCAATCTGTCACACCCATTTTTAAGGACAAGAATGAGGCGTATCCAAACCTCATGTGAACCCCCAGAAGTCGTCCACATAAGTTGACAAATCGAATAAATATACCATCTCAAAGTTTATTACATAACGAAAGAATAAATATCACATAGTCTTTACATAAATAGATAATAACGAAGGTAGACTCTCAAAAGCGGAAGCTTCAACACAGGGACGCATCGACTGGTTGACTCAAGCTAATAATCATGGCGATAGCTCTCAATCCAATCCTGATCTGTTACCCATCCGGGATTTTCCAAGTAATGAAGTAAAACAAGTGTAAGTACAGCGTACTTAGCAAGCATAGCGGGGGGGTATATGAAGCTCAAAAGGCCGACACTCGGTTAACCGCATTAGCTTTTAGTGTATGTCATATTTTAGCAATTAGCATCAAGGTAGTGTTCCCATAACCACATGATCAAGTAAACATGATAAAGGTAACTTAAACATCATTATAGCATAAATCATAATTAATGGGGATGATCACTTATATTGCAATGTCTCAAGGCCGCCCTAACCATGGGCACAGACGACATATTGATTTAACTCTGCGCAGAGGTGTACCCTTTCCCTGTGAGTCGTGATTTGCCCTTTCGCCCGAGGGGATCAGCCTCTTAGTTCTCTACCAAGGAAAACCGGCAGGGTTCACTATAAAGTTATGCATAGGTTCGTCTAACAAGATAGGGCCGCAGGGTCATCGGATGTAGGGAATCCCTCCTCCCAAAGTGGCACATTACCTACCCGGCTATACACACCATGGAGAAGCCGCCCTATACCCAACTCGCAATCCTCTAACTTGCTAGAAAAGGTCCTAGACACAACTAGAGCCAGAGCCATGTAGCTCCCACAGTGGCACGTTAAGTCCCATATGATCACATACAAATAAGTCATCTTTTTCAAGGTTGCATAATTAATTAATCATGTTACAGGATCATGGTAAAAGCACTAGCATCACTACCCATAATGCATAACCCAAGTCTTCAAGGCAACGGTAATCAATCACTAGGTCAAACTAGTAGGATAGCAAGACACATGCATATGAAATTTAGTGATTTATGAATAGGACACAAGGATAATCCTACTATACTTGCCTTAATCCAAATGCTCCTGTGAACCTTGCTGGTCTTCAAAGAAATCCGGGCCTTCAACGAAACCCTCACCATCTGAACGCAACCGCGACCAACAAGTAGCAACAATCAAGCATCCGATCATACATACACGAAGCAAACATATAATTCTATTAGAACAGTACACCAAACAGAATAAAAATGATAAAAAGCGTTCATATAATTATTCTATGTGTCGCTACGAGCACAAGGACATAAAGATCATCTAAATCGGAGCTATAACGGAGAAGATATGAGCTTTTGAATCTGGATGGCAATTCTGTAAATAGTTGAAAACATATTTTTAAACTGAACAGAACAGATCACGCTTCCCAGAGGCGAAAGCGTAAACAGAACAGTGCGCAAAGGACTCTTAATGAAATAGATCTGAACTTAGGGAGTTTTCCGCAAAAGTGGCGGGCGAAGGGGTATCGGCCATCTCTGGCCGTTTGATCCAATCTGGATGGACCAGATTAGAAGGCCGAAAAGGATGGGGTGACCCCGCCGGAGAAGATGACGGCCGGCGGTGGCGCCATGGCCGGCGGCGAGATAAGCTCGCCGGCGAGATTGAATCGGGCCCTAGGAGCCTCGGTTTGACTCGGGGAAACTACCAATCGCAAGAGGAGGACGACGCGACCTCACCTGCGGAGAAGATGGAGGCCGAGGTGGACCGAGGCGAGCGTACGGCGAGCGACGGCGGCGAGCTTCGACCTGCGAAGTTCGGCATAGCACCGCGATCAGTACAGAGCATGAAAACGAGCAAATAAGGGCTCGGCGAGTTCGCGAGATTGAGACGAATCTCGGCGACTTGCTCACGATGAAGATGAAGCAGCGAGACGACGAAACCGAAAGCGGCGGTGGCGAAAACTTGCGGCGGCGCTGCGAGCTATGGCTTGGCATAGCTGCGAGCTTGCGTTAGGGTTTTCGGGGTCGCGAGGCGGCGCGGAGCACGGGATTTATAGGGGGCTTGGCTTGGGCGGCACGCGAAACGGGGACGCGGCTCGGGGTGGAGTCGGACTCGAGCAGAGTCCGCATCGAAGACGAGCAGGAGGTGGACGTCGACATGCAGGCCCAGGCTGTCGGTCACAGAGAGGAAGAAGGAGGCGGCGCTGGCTGCCTGGTAGCTTAGCTGGGCCGGCCCAAGGCGCAAGGCGAGCGGGCCATGGAAAAAGAAAAGGCCAGCGGCCTGGGAAAAGGAATGGCCATCGGCCCAAGAGAAAGGGAGAAGGAGAAGTGGCCGAGCTGGGCCGAAATGAAAGAGCAGGCCGGCCCGGGCCAGAAACCAGAAAGGAGTGAGGAGGAGAAAAGAAATTCTTTTTCCTTTATTTAAACCTTTTTAAAAGGAGTTTTGAAATGCTTTTCAAATTCTGTTTTGATTCAAACCGAAATCAAACTGCACAGAACAAAAAATAATGCACCAGCATGAATGCTCACACATGCTTCTTGACCTATGATCAGTTTTAATTTTATAAAATATTTATTTGTCCCATGTTTAATGCTCACAAAAATGCATAAATAAATTAATTTATCTATTTTAAAATCATGCAAATTTTAGGGTGTTACAATCTCTTTTTTCCAAAGGAAACATTGTTACCAGTGTCTAACACAAGTGGGTTGTGATCACTAGGATACCTATTAAGAGCTTGCACTCTGACTAAAGGAAAAACAGCATCCCACTGAGTTGCAACAAAAATTCTATCTATTTTAGATAAAATGGGGTGTTCCTGATTGTTAGTCCAAGTGAATCTCTTGTTACTAGGATCTAACTCTAGCAGGCCCATTTGTCTATCCAACTATTGAACCCATCTGCCCACCTGTGATTAATGACTCCATTACTTTTATCTTGACTAAATCTAACTAGATTAAAATCACCTCCTAACAAAATTGGTCCCTGCCATACTATCATTATAGATTCTAATTCATCTAGAAAATCTTGTCTCTGAGCATCATAGGCAGGACCATAAATGACTACTAATTTCCACACAAAACCAGTTTTCTTACAAGTCATCATGACACTAACAGCATACTTCAAAGGATCACATACCACCATATTGAACAAATCACTATTTGAACCTACAAGGATTCCTCCTGCTGATCCTTTAGCTTCTACATGATGCCAACTAAATGGAATGTTATTAGTAAGAGACTTCAAAAGTCCATCAGATAAAAACTGTTTCTTAGTCTCCATTATACCAACAAAATCAGCATGTTGCTCCCTAATTCTACTTCTTAAAGCAGGAATTCTATCAATGAGGCCTAAACCTCTAATATTCCAAAGGAGACCTATCATATTAACTTCTTTTTGTTTTTTTTTCTAGGACCTACAGTGGATCAACCTTACTGGTCATCCACTGCCCCTTCTTAATTTCCATCAAGCTGAGGCTTGTTCAGAGAAGACTGATTTCCATCAGCCTCTCTCAAATCAGAAAAATTCCTAAGGGAGCAACTAGGGTCCATATTTGAGCTATGTAAACCAGGACAATCCAATACATCCCTACAATTTGGAAAATCACACTTAGCCAGACTAGCATCATTCCTACTGCTATCCAACTTTACCATATCAGCAAGTAAACTAGGATTTCCATCCTTAACATGTAAATCAATATCATGAGCAATATTAAGTGAAGCATCCTTAGAGGTTTGAGTTTTCTTAGTACCTGTGTTATCATCTAGATTCCACTTCCTCTTAGCTTCCTGAGCCTTGTCTGACACTGTCTGCCCAGAATCCACATTCCTTGTACTCTTCCTTGTTGGCAAGATAGGCCCCCCACTGGTTCTTCTTGCTTTTCCCCCCTCCTTTCTGCTGCTTGTTAACCCCCTATGTCTTCTCATCTTCTTCACCAGTTTCCTTGTCAAAACTATCCCCAGAGCCTTCTTTCTCAGCCATCTTTTGATTTTCAATAGACCCAGTCATTTCCTTCCTGTTAGTCTCCCCTTCTTTACCATCCTTGTTCACAGCATCAGAAGTCTCATGATCTTCATTACTTGCTTCAGTGAAGTCAGCAGCAGTAGCTTCTTGGTTACCTAGAAAAAGCTTGTTCAGTCCTTTGCCTATCTCTCCTTTATCCCCATCAGTTATATCAAACACCCATTGATTTGGCAAATGAATTTGCTCTTCATCATCTTGGTTGTCTAGATTCAGATCTATCTCCCCTTCTTCTTCAGACTCTCCCCCATTGTCCAACTCCATTGCTTCTAGAAGTCCAGCACACTTCAAAGCTTCAGCATGTTCTTCTTGTGAAATCCCCTCAAAGTTCAACAACATTCTCACAGAACCACACCCTAGATTCTTATCACTACTTCCATTCAGTTTGCCTTCAGTGGGGTTCGCAAATTTCTCCTTTCTAGCTTCTTTGTTATTGGCATCACCACCTCGCCCATTAGCAGAGCTCTCATCTTCTAGACCCTGATCAGACATGTCCCCTTTGCTATTAGGTCCTCCACCATCATCAGATCCCCCTTCAGACCCCTCTTCACCTTGTGGGACTCCCTCTGCAGAAAACATCACCAAGTGAATGCCATCTTTGAAGACATACAATCTCTCTTGAGGTATCTTGGAAGGATCTTTGCACATCACTTTGACTCTGACAAAGTTGAAGAAACTGTCAAACAACTTCTGCCAATCTATTTCCACCAATCTGCCCAGACTAGAAGCTACTTGTGAGATTGATTTCCAATCCACCCATTTTGGTGGGATTCCCTGAATCAGTACCCAAGCACCCTGCAGAGTTGCAATTGGTTCTATTTCTCAGTTCCACACACTTAGAGAGCAAGCTACCCTAAGCCTAAGATCAAAGGTGGTCACATCTCCTATCACAATTTTCTCCACTTCTCTATGAGGAGGGAATCTCACAGTGTATCTGTCTACATCTGTTTTCCTCAGCTACCAAGCCCAATTTTTGTCAAACAGCCTTCTCAGCTCTTGTATTATACCTTCCTCATCAATCTGGCCAGATTCAATAGCCAGAATCCCCACATTATCTAGCCCCACCCAGTGCTTGAACCTTCCTTCTTGCTCTTCCACATCCACATAGTGATATCCCAGAACCCTACTGGCACTCCCAAAGTATTGAGCAGATGGTTGGGGTTTCTTCCACTCTGGACATGCCTCTACCACATGATCAACACTATGACAAATGAAGCACACTATTGAACTGCTACAATTGGAACTCATATGCCCTACTTGCCCACAGTTAAAACACACAGCATCGATATTGTTCCCCTTTGCTTGGTCAGCATTACCTTGTGATCCAGCCAAAAGTGGAGTGGAGCTTCCTCCAGAGCAGGCTCAGCAGGCTTGGATTGGTTCGGATTTTGCTGCTGAGGGCCTTGAATCTGCCTCCCCTGCTGACCCCGACCTCTCCCTCTGCCCTGATAGCCTTCTTCTCTCGGCCTCGGTCCTTCTGCCCTACCAAAGCCAGCTTGATGTTGAGGTGGAAATGACAGCGGTGGGATGGTGGGGTAAGCTCCGTACGGCAGCGGCGGTGCCGGGTGCCCATAGAAGGGTGGATGCTGTGGTGGGTACCAGCCTGCTCCAGGCCAGTTCCAGTCATCCTCCGGCCGTCAGCGCCCGCCCCCTCTCGTAGCCATCTGCTCCTTAACCACTTCAGCGAAACTCCAGTGTCGCTCGTCCTTCCAGAGATTTTGGGCGAAACTAATTTTCCTCGGCTCCTCAATCCATGAATCACCAGGACTGATAGGGTAGCAATCTGAAGGACCAAAGTTCTTCTCCCGCACTAAATCCTTCCTGACCCAGACTGCTCCACCCTCCCCTGACAAAACCCTAGAATTGGTTGGGGACGAAGCAGAGGTCGAGGATTTGGGGATAAACCACAGTTCTCCCCAGAAATCCTGGATCTCATCCTCACCTTCGTGCAGGTCATGGGTTTTGGGTTGCTCCAGACCCGCAACCCGCACCCGCGACCTCAATGGCTGAGCTCGCGCCACCTGCACGCATGCTGCTTCGCCACATCTCCCCTTCCCCGCTGAGAGGCTGACAACCGGGGCCATGATCCCCGCGCCTTGCGCAGCACAGGGTCGGGCTCCTCGTTCCTGGACTGGCGAGTCCGGCCGAGTCGCCGTCGACGAAGGAGCACCGCCCTTGTCGCCTCTCGACTCGACTCTCATTTTCCCCCTCTCTATTTCGTCAGATGGCCGTTCGGATATCCCACGATCTGATTTGATCACTCACATTCTCCGGCGCTGTTTCCGGCTTTCCGCACCCCGCGGCCGCGGCAACGCACCGCAATATTTGGAATTCTTTGTAGCTTTAGACTAACAACTAAAACGACGTACCCAATATCCATACACGTGAGTGGATTTTATACCCATACCCACATTTAATGACATTGTTTTGCGTATATATCTACGAGTATCCGCATCTGCACTATGATTCGTAAAAAAAACTACCAACTAATGTGTCAAAACCATACCACACAAATTCCCCAAGGGTTGCATTTTTTTTGAAAGATCCAACATTGTTGGCATATATTGATAATAAGAAGGAAGAAGCAAGCATCCGATTACATGTGCGAGGAGCACTCCCTAGAGTCACCTAGGCGACCTGGAGCTAATTAAACTAAGTGATTACTCGCTAATTTGTGTTACAACCGTTGGCGGTTTCAGAGCACTACACCCCGCCAGCGACCATTGCAATGCCGTGTCCTTTATGTCAGAGACCACCAGGTGAACTGGCCGCCGCTCCACGCGAAACAAAATTTCTGGTTCCAAAGACTCCATAGTGTTATGATCGCCATGGTGTGCGCTTTCCTGCCTCCCGTGCGGAGCAGCTGCTGGAAACATTCCTCAAGGTCTGAATACTCTTCCCAGTTCGAAGGCTGCAAGCTAGAATAGCAGCTCCAAGAGGCCATTAGCTGCCAAACTTGCCGTGAGAAGGGACACTCAAAGAACAGATGATGTGCAGTCTCCAAGTTCCGTTCACATAAGGCACGAAATAATTGTTCTTCCATTTTCGCAACGCTAACGCGTGCTGCGTCCAAAGTCTGTTTTGGAGGAGCAACGGAGGAAAAATTTGCATTTGGCCGGTGCCCGGCCTCCCAAATCAGTTGCTTGAATGCGGAGCGTACCTGGCCGGAGAACTGGATCATGTAAGTAGACTTGGTGGAGTAGCGCCCTGAGCTTTCCAGTGTCCAGGTGATGCTATCCTCATCAGCGCTGTCCAGGTCAGGTTGATGCAGCTGGATGAGTGTGCAATATCGTGGATCCAAGCGTCATCTCTTATCGCAGCAAAAAGAGTCCTATCCTTCCGACGGTTGTGTGCATACAAACTCGGGAACAGGTTGGCCAGTGTCTGCCCCTCGATCGAGCTTGAATTCCAGAAGGAAGCCTTCTTCCCATTTCTGACGGTCACCACTGTTGCTGCATTGAACAGGGCTGTGTCGACCTCGGCCACTGGAAGCTCGGTTTTAGCCCATGGCCGCTCTGGGTTAGTCCAAGCATAGGGCCCTGCTGAAAAGTTCGAGGTTGATTAATCCAAGTCCTCCATACTCCACTGGTTTAGCGACCGAGGTCCACGCCACCTTGCACTTGGCCCCAGTGATTTCACAAATAGATGAGCAATCACAGCTTGGGACTATGAAAGTTGTGGATAAAGTGTATAAATAATTCGCCGATACAGGGGTTGTCAGGACCGAGGGTGAATTTGTATGCCGACGACCTTGTGCTTTTTGTCGGACCTATTGCCGGGGACCTGGTGGCGATCAAGGCAGCCTTAGACATCTTCGGTCTTGCATCCGGCCTGTTCGCCAACTTGGACAAGAGCATAGCTACCCCCATGCACTGCTCGGAGGATGAGTTGGCTAGGGTCTTGCAGTTCCTTTCCTGCCGGATCGAGGAATTCCCCTGCCGCTATCTCGGCATACCATTGTCGGTCTACAGGCTAAAGAGGTCGGAGGAGCAATATCTCATTGATAAAGTGGCAGCCAGGATCCCAGGCTGGAAGGGCAACCTCCTCAACGTCGCGGGTCGCTACGCGCTGGTCAAGGCGACTTTATCGGCCATCCCCATCCACACGTCCCTGGCATTGTGTCTCTCACCATGGGCGATTCGGGAGTTGACAAGCTGCGCAGAGCTTTCCTGTGGTTCGGTTCTGATAAAGTGGCGGGTGGTCGATGCACCGTGGCTTGGCCTGTCGTCTGTCAGCCCACGTACCTGGGCGGCTTGGGGGTTTCTGATCTGCGCCGTGCCGGGGCCGCGCTCCGGGTCAGGTGGGTCTGGAAGGACCGGCGGCAGGGAAGGTGGCCGAAGCGGTGTGACAAGGATGCGCTGGCGGTGTTCCATGCGGCGACTGTCATCACCCTCGGCAACGGCGAGTCAACTTTCTTCTGGACCAACCGTTGGCTAGACGGTAAGAGCCTGCAGCAGCTAGCTCCCGCGGTTTATGCCATTGTGCCAGCAGTGAGATGGAGGACAACGGTGGCCAGGGCGCTCCCGAACAACGCCTGGGCGCACCATGTTAGGGGAGCGCTCACTATGCAGGTGGTGGTCGAGCTCGAGACCATTTGCGACCTTCTTGAGAATGTCGTTCTCTCCAATGAGCCAGACACGTTCGAGTGGGGACTCTCAGCAGTCGGTTCCTACTCTTCGTCGTCGGCATACGGGGCCATGTTCTTCGGCTCTTCTCAGCCGGTTGGTGCCCGGAATATCTGGAAGACGGCCGCCCCGCCAAGGGTTAGATTCTTCTTCTGGCTTGTTATGCACAGGAGATGTTGGACGGCTGAACGACGGCGGCAGCATGGCCTCCAAGACATTGACACTTGCGTCCTCTGCGATCAGGAAGCGGAAACGATTGATCACATCTTGGTGGGATGCTGCTACTCCATGGAAGTCTGGCACAGGTGCCTCTCCAAGTTGCACCTCCAGGGCCTAACGGTGTACAGCGACGAGACGGCGTTTGAGTGGTGGCTGGCCAGGCGCAAGGACATTTATAAGTCGTTGCGGCCGGCGTTCGACTTGTTATTTTTCCTTGTTGGTGGGGCCTTTGGAAGCAGCGGAACCGGCGCACCTTCGACAACGTTGCCACTACCCCTGCGCAACTGGTTGAGGAGACTCTACAGGAAGGACGCGGTTGGTGCACGGCGGGCTTCAAGAAGCTGAGGCTGCTGCTAGATCTCCTGCCCTGAGTGTGTTCACTTCTTGTTTAGCGGATTAGCTTCCATGTAACATCTTGCTGAGATCTAGTAGTGTAGGCTGTGTGGTCTGGTAACCTCGTGTTGTCTGTTGTCAGTGTTGGTTGTACCTGCTACTCTTTCTTCTTAATGCGAAATGCGCCCTCGGGCGTCGTTTAAAAAAAAGTGTATAAATAATGTAGGTTTATCTATTATAACCAGAAAAGGTAAGCATGCAGCTATATGTATATTGTGTAAACTGACACAAGCAAATCACTATATATTTCTTAATTAAACACAAAGATACAAAACTCACGTCAAAATAGCGCTATTTTGTTGGTGACACACACATCAAAAGAAAATGAATTCACGCACCAAAACAAAATGTGTACATTACTCATGTGAAAAGGGGAAATAAATACTAGATTTGAGGTATAGTTTCAGGTTATTACTTATCCGCATTGCTGTTCTTACTAGACAGTTGAGAACCCTCAAGAGTAACTCCATCCTGCTGAGATGCAACAGCTTTACCAGCATGGAACTTGAGAAGAGGATTGGTAGTCGAAGAAAGGATCTCCCTTTCCTTTCTGCTTAATGAAATACGTGCAACGGTATGGTCTCGAAAAAAAATATTTGGTTGCTGAAAATTTGGACGAAATTGTTGTGGGGGTGTTTTCTTCTTCTCTTTTGGTTTGGTTCAGTTTTTTTAGAGCAACTCCAATGATTTTGCAAATAAGCTTGGCATTCTTTTTTTTAAAAAAAAAAATCTAAAACTCTTCTATCCAACGGTTTGGCAAATGGGTTTGCCATTTTTGTTAAGTTGGCAAACACCATGTGATATTTGGCATAAATGCCAAACTGCGGTTCGCTTGGCAATTGCCCTCGCGTGCTACTCCTGCGGTTCGCTTGGCAATTGCCCTTGCGCACATAATTTTTAGTTTTGCCAAATCAGTAATGGAAAACCGTTGGAGATTGACACTTTTTATCTTTGCATATTTATTTGGCACTTAGCAAATTTCCAATTTTGCCAAACAAAAAATATAAAACTGTTGGAGTTGCTCTTAAATAATGGAAATTGTATTTCCACCTTCAGTCATCCTCTTTCCATAATGCATCAGGCCAAATTAATACAACAGCGAAAAATAAAATAAAAAATAACGGAGGGAAAAAGTATCCCAACAAGGAACTCTAATAGACTTACGCGACAAATGATCTGCTGTGTGATGTCAACTCCACAAGAGTGTGACAACCAACGTCGAGACAATGCCGCCACACACGTCTGTCAGACCTAATAAGGGTACTGAAAGATCGCTGGACACCGACCACTTTGAAGACCCTAGATGTTGTATTCTGGCAACAGCACAAAGCACCTGGTGTATACGCAAAGGAGTCACCATCTCGTTGTCAGCAT
Organism: Themeda triandra; assembly: GCA_018135685.1. Classification (NCBI taxonomy): domain Eukaryota; kingdom Viridiplantae; phylum Streptophyta; class Magnoliopsida; order Poales; family Poaceae; genus Themeda; species Themeda triandra. Next base: position 226,953 of record JAENPR010000606.1, on the reverse strand, counting down.
CAAAGCCAAAAACCTAGGAAGATCCGCATGAAAGACGACGCCTCCAGCAAGAAAAGTGGCGCCCACAGGCATCACCACCATCGAAAATGGTAGTACCGCCATTGCCCACCAATCTATAACTCTTATATAAACAAACCCCACTATCTAATTCTCGGGAACGTATCATGTGCAAACTAAGCAAGTTGTGCAAACTTGTAAACTTTAAATCAAAGCCACGAGATACTCATCCGATGGATAGAGGCTGAGATGGGTCAGTTTTGCAATTAAGCACCCGCCGGCAAGCACGCTAATGACGTTTCTTTGCAAACTCCCCTTCAAAACCCCAAGTCCAGAGGCCGACAGAACATATTCTCTTGTGCCGCCGCCGCCGCCGCCATGGAGTCCACCCGCGCGCAGCAGCCATGGATTCGCTCTGCACGAGCAGCGGCAAGGATTAGCCAGCGGTGCTGGTCCGTTCACTCGAGAGATAGAGGCGATTCACCGCCGCCCCTTCGCCCATGCAGGTATGTGGAGAAAACAGGACACAGAGCAGTATATACAACTATAAAAGGAGCCTCTGATGTTGGTCTTGCTGTTGCGGTTCACAAGGATCCAGTAACACGAGAATGGATACTTGAGGGAGGTGCACTACTTCTTGCAGATAGGGGCATTTGCCTGATTGACGACTATGACGAGTTTTACAAGATGAACGATCAAGATAGCATCATGTTCTGAAGCACTGAAGCACTGATTTCACCAACTACGAACAAGCAATCCTGAATTCTGAACAAGCAACCCTGAGCGGTGAGGTCTGCGCTGGGGACAGCAGCGCATCCGAAACCAAAGTCCCCGAGGCCGCCGGCAACGCAAAGACGCGGCGAAGTTGAGGCGGGTGTGGCAGAACACCATCTCCATCCGGCGAAGCTTGTGCGGATGGCGAGCACGCGCTGTGGCAGAGCTCCATCCAGCAAGCACGCACCGCGCAGGCTGCGCAGCCGGCGGGCCGGCGGGCGTCACGAGCGGCTCAAGCGCGAGAGCGGGCGGGCAGCGTGAGTGAGAGCGTACCGGCGGAGGTCACGAGCGCTAGCGGGCGTGGCGCGAGAGGCGAGCGGACTGGCCTCCACGAGTCACAGCCGTCGCGACTCGCGATTCAGGGAAGACGAAAGAGGGGATCGGGAGGAGGGCCCAGGGGGCTTTTGCAAAACGAACAGAGAAGGTGGCGGGCGGTTTTTTATAAAAATAGTCAATCTCTCTCCCTAGGCATCAGATGAGGATCCTATGGCCTTGATTGAGAGTTTGCAAGTTTACATAGCTTGCTTGGTTTGCACCTGATACGCTCCCCTAATTCTCTCGACATACAACACGTCCACATCAGCATCCCACTATCAATCCCATTATCTATTTCTTGACATGCAATGCGTCTACCTCATCAATCCACTATTAATTGCTACAAGCAATTTATCTTGGCATAAAAAGTGCACACTATTCTAATATATTTTTATTCCTCTTTTATACCCGCGGCAACGCGCGGGGAATTCTCCTAGTTTCCAAATTGTTACGTCATTGATTGCCGCCTCCGTCTTGATCTGGCCATCATCGTACACGCCTAGGCCGGTTGTCACCATTGCACGAGTAAGGCCGCCGATGCCCAGGCACGCGACAGCTCTGGCTCCGCCGAACCCGCCTTCGGCAGCGGCGTGGCAAGACGTCGACCGAGTCGCGCGGAGGCCGATCTGATTTTTGCGGACTCCGCCAAATCAGGTCAGGCCAAATCGGACGAGCCGCAAACGGATCCGCCGCCCACGCAAGCAAGCGCCATCGCTGGCCACCCAGCTTCGCCCCTCCTCCGTCGCGCCAGAGACATGGTGTCGCCGAGGCAAGGCCCCGCCGCCACCATCCTCGTTTGCCGCCCGGGCCTCCCGGTGACGCGCTCCGACAACGGCGAGGTGGAGAGAAAGGGATGGGGAGAGGTGGTGGCGGCGGCTAGAGTTCCGCCCCGAGCCACCTACGCAAGGGCGACGCGAGGCTCCGCTAGTCAAAAAGGTCCCAAGGTCTGGTTTAGTAGTGTGTGTATTATGATGTGTTTTTTACGATCACGCCATGGCGCGTTTTTCAATGGTATTTGGATGTTGAAAAATTAGATTTAGGATTATGTTGCATTAAAAAGAAGACTTTATTTTTGGTAGTCAAGGCTGCCTTCGAACTGAGGTACATGGAGTATCATCCAGTGAAATGTCCCGAGTACAGTGCTGGCTTGCTCACTTCAGTTTCTGCAAAATCAAATCATCAGTCTCAACCCCTCTAGATATTTCCAGCCGCACCAGCGATGCTCACCACCACTTCTGGAATCAGAAACAACAACCACATTTACACATTTGCAGCTGTATCAGTATCATGCATCAGTCCACGTGTTCTCACAATCTACTAAAGTTACTCGCTTGCTAGCCCATACAAGTTTATAGCATCCTTTAGGAATGGTTTGGTTTGATGAATCATTGCATTCTAGATGAGATAGTGTATCATAAATTTATTCTATAAATTTTGACAAAAAACTTCTTTACAAGTACTAATTAGAAATAAAATGACGATACTTCAATTCATTCAATTTGCGAACGGGGAAAGTGTGAAGTACTTCATTCTTTGGACCAAACACCCTACCTAATATTGAATTGATCACTGTCTCTAGTATTTGACACTACTAGATATTTCTCAACTGACAGGGAACGTAATGGAAGATGATGCCATGGATCGGACCTAGTCCAATTTAAGCATGCCTTCCCACTAGCCAGTATCACCAAAGACGACAAGCAAAACAGTGGAAGTGGAAAGAGGTGGATATTTCCGGAGAAACGTTACCTAATACCTCTCATGGTCATGGGACACCACTGGACCACAGCTTTCATGTCGCTCGTCATGGTTGGAAACTTAAGCCTTTCGTCTTCCTTTCTTTGATCACTTCATTGTGGAAAATGGTACTACAAGTAAGGAAGGGTCAGTAGCAAAGGAAGCGTCAGTAGCAACCTAGCGAAACCGTGTGATAATGTGTGGAGGACAGAGATAAGTTCAATTGTTTCAGAACGGGAAATGGCAGTTAGCACAATAGCTTGAGGTAGTAGGTAATTTCATTGAGAGCAAACAGAGTTTAAATTCGACTCAGAGCGCTTGAAAAGAGCAGTTTGCTAATCCTCTTCCGTTTTAGAGATGAGTTTTAGGATATACTGTATATATCTTGTGGGATGTGCTGGTTTTTAATTTGGTCCGATGCATCCTCGGAAGATGATGTCTGAATCTTGACAGTTGACGCACTACAACTGTAGAAATAGGTGATGCCGTGCCGTATCATCTAGTCTTCTTCAGAATAATACAGGATCGTCGTTGTTTAATTTCAGGCGAAGAAGTTTCGAAAAGAAAGTGAAAAACTGAACAATCAAAAGGTCAGGTCACTCGGGAAAAAGCCTAAACGAAAGTAACTGGTGAAATAAAGGCATCCATATATGAAAGTAACAGTCTGACGAATCAATGAGCAGCGTATACAAAACCTACCGCTGATATGATCATAATAATAGGATAATAATGTAACTAGGAAGACGATGGTGATAATAATCTCCAAGACCTGTACAGACCTACATCGAGCCTACTAAAACATGTACGACGACAGTGACCACACAAGACAGGCAGCAGAGCACTGAGCGTGCAAGATGGTGACAGGGCTCGGCCGATCGAGCCCGGGCTCTGCTCCAGCGATGGCCGGCGATGGTGGATCAATCAGGCGTATCCGCCCTTCCACCCGCCGCGGTAGGCGTTGTCCCTGCGGTTGTTCCTGAAGGCGCAGCAGCCGACGGAGTAGACGATGATGATGAAGACGAGGAAGACGATGCAGACAATGGCGGTGCGCTTCCAGTCACGCTTCACCGTGGCCACCACGCCGGCCTTGCACGACTGGCAGTTGTAGCAGAGCGACGAGTTGCTCCAGGCAGTGCAGTCCGGGTCCGTCGAGTTGGTGGTCACCGACGTCCAGTCCGTGCCGTTGACGTAGGTGAAGCCGCAGCTGGTGGGGGGCTTGCAGCAGCCAGACTGCAGGGAGAAGACGTACAGATACAGGATCAGTATGACTGACGATCATATATATGAAGCTAACCATATACTGTATTATTTTTGCAACAAAGATCACACAATCACATTATGTTTCTTATTAGATACAAGTAAAATAATTTAATTTGTTGATGATGGTTCCAAATGGAACAGTATATATATAAAAATGATTGAATTCTTCAACCTAAAAGTCCGGTGAAAGTGCACCAGACCGTTCAAATGCAGGCATGTGCTAGTGGCTAAGAACGAAAATTCCTGCTCCAATAATGCAAAGGTCAGAGCATTGGGAGCAGGTACTATAATAGTTGATTTGGACTGAAGAAACCGCTACATAATACTAGCAGCCATCCTTTGACAAAATCAACGCTAAGTCTGATGCACTGTTTTTAGATTGTACAGTTCAAACTATGCACGTCTGATGAAGATGCACAACCGTACAAGTAACCATCAGCCGGCCCTAGATACAGGTTTTGCGTTGCATAATAAGCTAAACATTTTTGTCTTAGTAGTGTTTGACATTATCAGATTATCTTGCAATGTCACATCACAGTTCTCAACTACTATAAAAGTAAGAAAACGACACATGAAAAGATGATCTTCTTTAATCTGTCTATTCATGGATGCAAAGCAGGTGACAGACATATGGATAACAGATTTTTATCTTAATGATTAAGCACATATAGACGTATACTACTGAAAGAAGAAAGAAATCGATCGAATTTTGACGTGAATTGAATAATGCAAGGCATAATTACCTCGATGGGGGAGAGACTGGACGCCATGAACTGGGTGAAGGTCTCGTTCTTCTCCTGCAGCTTCTTGCAAACCTTTGAATCCTGGAGGCAGCTCCTGATCCTATTCCAGTTCTTGCCGTTCTCCACCCTCTTCTGCAGCCAGTTCGAGTAATCCCCGAGCCGGTACTCCTTGTACCCGCGCCCGGACACGACCTCCCCGGCGCCCTTGTTGGTGACCACGAACGCGAAGACGGTGAAGCAGAAGAGCACGACGATGAGCACGAACATGGCGAGCAGGTACACCCAGAGCAGCCACGTGACGCGGCAGCACGCGCCGATGAGCCCGGCCAGGGAGACCACGAGGAGGAAGACGCCGAGGGCGATCACGGGCGCGGACAGGTAGCGCTCGCACTCGGTGCCGTCGGCGCGGTGGCCCAGCCAGATGCCGGCCCCCAGGATCGGGACCGAGAGGAGGAAGGTCACGAAGTTCAGGATCCCGATCAAGTTGTTGCTCAGCCGGAACGCCATGGCTCCGATCCGCCGCCGGTGAGGGTTTTGTTTGGGAAGGGAGTCGAGAGGGCACGATGAAGGAACCGTGCGTTTTTTTGGGGTGGACACGGTGCGGTTTGATGGTTTTGGGGGGCGTGGTGGGCGGGCGTATTTGTAGGGGGATTTGGAGGGGCGCCGAGCCGAATTGAAAGGAAGGAACCGTCGAAAGTTCGTGGGGTTTTGATTTGGGTGGAGGAGGGGAGTTGGAGTGGAAAATGGTGCGCCGTCGTGGAGTCGTGCACAGGGACGCGAGGGAGAGGAGGGAGTTGCACGCGCAAGCGTATTGACCGGGCCACCAGGGCGGTTTGTTTTTGTTTCGAATTTCAAACGTGTTTTGGATGATAGCCGCGGTAGCAGGGCGAGGTCTGAGCGAGTAGTAGTTGCGAGATTTTTCAGGGTTTGACGCGTTCGAGCACTGGGTCGCTGTCAATGAACGGTCGCGGTCTTCAAGTTGGTGACGACCTGTAGCTGCAGGCAGATAGAGAGATACACGAACAGAACACACACGCACCGCGTGAACGGCCGCCGGCGGTGAGAAAAACGGATGAAAGTGACAGAGCAGGTCCCCTCGACGCGCTGAAGCTATCCTTCCGTTTTCTCCTGTAGGTTGCGTCGTCACTTCTCGTCGAGACTTGAGCAGCTACTAGCTAGTGCAATCGTACTGGAGGTGAGACCTGGCAAGTCACGGTAACCGTGACAGCAAATCCTGATGACGATCGCTTGCAGATGCAGGCGCCGAGACCGATCGATGGGCCTGTCGCTGAACCTTCCTCTGTTCCTCAAGTTCCGCATGAAGCCGTGGTGCTCGTGCTCCCGTGCTTGGCTGCGTACGGGTCTCTGAGTCTGACCACCAGGCGTCGACGCATGGCAGCCGGCCGGATTTCGTGTAATCGTGTTCTTCTTTTCGATCTGGGGGTTTTGTGTGCAGTGCCCTGCCACGCGCTGTCGACCGGGAGCACGCGCTGTCGTACGGGAGGAGGCGCGGCACGGGTGCACACGGACACGGCCGTGCCTGTTGTTGGTGACATTTCGCGTGTGCACTCGTCCTAGCTAGGCCTACTACGCAGTGTAAACAGAGTGATGCTTTTTTTTCTGAACATGTAAACAGAGTGATGCTGCATGCATAACGCGCAATCTGTCTAAGGCCTCAGGATTAACTGTTGCCGCTGATTGTGATGTATTGTTGGGAACCTGCTCTTTTTCCCTTTTTTTTTTGAAATTGGGTGACTTCTCATTACTCGACCGCTAACAAATCGCTAGCAACGATCACTGATACATCATGAGGTACATAGGAGGATATCACTTCCTCGCCCTCATTACATCGATAACCCATCTCGGCCAGCTTATGAGCAACCCTATTACAAAGTCTACACGTGAATTTACATTCAAATTGACTGAAATTCAAATCCACCATCAGCTTAGCCTCACCAATTAACAAACCGACGTCTGAATCGTCGTATTTGTCAGAGTTGATTGCCTTCACTACTTCTTGCGCATCCATCTCTACTATGACTCGACTGGCTCCAATGTTCACAGCCATATGTAGACCTTGCAGACAGGCAATGAGTTCAGCTTGGAAACGGGATAGCAAATGGTCAACCTTCCCTCGCCATGTTGAAACTACATCGTCGTCCCAATCTCTAATTACAACGCCTCAACTCCCGGCTCTGCTCTCATGGATGAAAGAAGCATCGCAATTGGTCTTCAGAAGGTCCTCTCGTGGTCGCACCCAGTGCTCATTCCTTCGCCGCGTCGTCTGGGATGAATTCTGCCAGCCATCAACCATGATCTTCTCTTTAGCATAGAGTTCCACACCTCGGGCTAGCACCTGGGTACACCGCCGTCTCCCTTCTCCTCTGACCAAGTTCCTTTCTGACCATGTATACCAAAGAGCAACGATCATCATGTATTTCCGTTGCTCCGTGGCCCTCAACACATGCTCGAGTGCCTTGGTCACCGGTCGACTTTGAACCAAAATGCATCGGTCTGCTTCCAGACCCAAAGCTCGCCAATGGTCCTTGTTCTCCTAGGACATTTCGCATATCATATCCTTTGGTGAGAAAACAGTGAAATTTGGCCCATGGAAAGATTATGTGTTGTGGGACATTTTGCATATCGCATCCTTTGGTGAGAAACTATGAAATTTGGCCCATGGAAAGATTATGTGCCGTTGGTTGTGGCACAACATTTGGCCCATGGAAAGATTAAGTGATGTGGGTTGTGGCCCAACTTGACAAGCTTAGATTATGAGGAAAGTTTATTAAACCTTCCCAAGGCTATATATAGCCAAGTCCGATATGCAATTCTTATTGTCCCTACTTTCACATAGATCATCGAAATCCGACAATAAATAAGTCTTTGCATGAATTTCATTTGCATGGTTATCTTCTGCTTGAACTAGATAATTTATACAACAACACATCATTTTAGCTTTATTCAATTCAATAATCAACTTTCTGTCCAAACACTTAGAAACTCATTATCTTTAATCACGTTCAATCATCCAAAACCCACTAAAGAGAAGTTACACTTTCACAACTCCACCAAGGTTGCTTAAGACACTTAGGGCTCCTTTGGGTGGTGGGGATGAATGCACATGGTTTTCTTCCCCAAAGGAGATTCTCCCCCTGCACATGACACCCTTTTCCCATCGGGTGATAGATTCCCCATGTCCATTTGAGAGGCATGGGGATTAGAATCCCAGACCAACTAAAAAAATTAGAAGATTTGGAAAAAAAACCAAAGATTTCAAAAATGTTGTTGGAATTTAGTAAATCAGCACCCTTGTGAATTTTTATGAGTACTCGTATATGATTTGACTTGATTTAAATGTCTAGATGATGACCAATTTTTTTTTATCATTCTTATTAGAACTTCACCACCTTACTCAAGCAGCAAACTGAAAAACAACAAATACGTACAAGATATCTCTAAGAAAAATATCAACAACCTTCTAATTCATATTAGTCAAATCATTATTTTTGTAACAGATTCATATTGCACTTAAACCAACCAATTTATTTAGCCCTTTCAATATATTATCGGACAAGAACATATCATTTATAAATTGTTGGTTGCCATAGCTACAAGGCAAATTTAGAAACTAGAAAGAAAATTGGGAAGTGGGAAAACTAGGAAAATCTCAACAAAATTCATGATGTTCTAATCTCAGCTCACTTCAACAACCTAATGTTCAACTAAAAATGAAAATCTTTGTTCACTTTACCACTCAGTCGCTGCAGCTAACAAGTGAAGGAAGCATATCACCTACTACTAATCGCCATGCTTTTCTGGGCGAGGCAACACGACATTGGGAAGTGGATCGAGCGAGTGCCGAGGAGACAGCAAAAGAAATAAACGGGTCCAGAGCAGTTTTTTATGATCTTCGTCGATTGACGCGGATAGTAGCTAGAAGGCACACACTTTTTCTAGCACTCGATGATTCCAAACGAGCATCAGGGTTTGATGGGGAAGCGGAGGCACATAGGTTTCTTCACACATGGATCGGTTCGGTATATCCCTGCAGGTATTGGGTTATCCAAACTAGCCCTCAAGTATGTAAACATAGTAACAACGTATCTAGGCTCCAAAGTAAAGATGGGGAGGGACAAAGCTCTCGGACTGTCATTAATGAGTTCCTGCAATGCAACGACTGAATTAGAGGCCCCTCTTTCTTGAAGACGTTTTGACCATTATCGTATACGAATTCCATCATCCTTTGCGAAGGGGTGGACTAGGTCGAAGCATGGCCCAAATCTCTTTCACCGGCGGTGGCGCGTCAAGGTGCATGACCAGAAAAGAAGTCGAAACTCGTTGATCCCAACACATGCATCCAACAACAGGTCAAAGACCTCGAAGTCGTTCCCTCTAGATTCAGTCACAGCCTCTCCAGCGAGAGCAAGAAGGCAGTCGCAGAGCACCTCGGCAGGTCTCTGTACACATCTATCAATACACATCCACAAATAAATGGATTGGATAGCCCACACTTCATCAAACACAACATGTCAACGTGTCGGAAAACAAATGCCCACTATGCACCAACCAAGGGACCCACTGTTGACGGTCGTTAAGTGCCAATTTTTACCATCAACGAGACATGAGAAAGGACTAAAATATGTTCACCAACTAGATATAGGGGTTATACTGACAGAATTCCACGAGTTTTGGTGAATGTCTGTTTTCGCGGGGTGTCGTGTCACCTAAAATACCCAAGGAAGGCCCACATGTCGGGTTTACATAAAGATAACTGGGAACCGGTGAAAATTCTGTAATCTGGAAGGTTCGAGAAGGCTCGGACCAAACGGGAGCCCGAACCGGCTCGGTGGAGAGTCGGCCGACTCCACCCTAGAGTCGGCCGACTGGCCACTTCAGCCAATCGGCTCGGCCTCGCGGATCCCTGTTCCACCGCCTTTAAGGATGAATAATAATCGTCCGTTTAGGTCGGTTTGATCCGAGGGCTGCGGTGCATCCTAGGGGGCTATATAAACAAGGCCCCTGGCCCCTGGAGGAGGCATCCCTAAAACCCTAATTCATTATCTCCCAGCGGGATCAGAGTTGTAGAGGCGTCCCTTGAATGGATGACTTCTCTTCTCTAGAGAATTAGAGCTAGACATTCCAATGTAGTAGATTAGATCTAGATAAGAGTTAGGGAGAGCGAGCTACGCTCCGGTCGGAGAAGTCTTCGGAGATTGGTATGTCTTTGTATCTACTCTTTGTAAGACTTATGCTTTAATATATTTATCTTCTCTATTTACTTTTATGCCTATCTTGTGATTGTTAGTATAGTAGTTATGCTTTAGTATGGGATCTTCGCCGCATCGAGTGCTCTAGTTATCCTAGGTAATTAGAGTAGTAATTGATAGTGTAGACATGGTGTCTAGACTAGAGGTTACTGAGATTGCACCCAATCCCACGGATTGTTGTGGTAGCCCTGTGATCGTGACAGTCCCCGACGGTCGTCGTATTCCACCTCGTTCGGGTTGGTGTTTGTAGGACCGTAGTCGGAGCTTCCTAGCCCCCTTCTCATCCATTTCGTGGCTAGTGTTCGATGTCCCCGAAGTGCTATTGTATGATTGCTATATTTATCCATCCCCTGTTATCATAGAACCAAAGTAATAGAGAAGAATATAGGAACCTTGATTTCTCCCGTTGTCCTCTCAATCTAGCTAGCTACTCATTTATCATAGAATTCTCATGTGTGCTTTATTATTTATATTACCTTACATATATATATCATTTACCCCTGCTTTAGTCTAGTTGGTTTACTAAGTTAGTAGATACATGATGGTGAGTTATCGATTCTTTAACCCTTGCTTCCCCTGTGGTAAAATATAAATAACGATACCCGGATACTCCCGGTAAAATGCTACAATGGTAAGTTCGTAAATGCGCTAAATCCTTCATATTTTAGTTGCACTTAATTTATACCAACAAGCATTTTTGGCGCCGTTGCTTGGGAAGCAATCGGTGTTAAGTTTTTGATAATGGTCTTGATGTCTGCTAATTTAGTGTATCACTAGCTTTAGTAGGATTACCCCTTGTTCTCGTTGAGTGTGGAATAGACAGGACAAAAGATGTCATTTCGACCTTCCGACAAGCTTCCACAAGACATTGAAGAGCCCAGGGTCCCTCAACATTCAACTGGAACCCTGCCATCTCACAGGTTTGTATATACATATATACTATTCTAACCATGTGCAGATTGGAGAAAATGTCGTCATCAAAATAGGTGATGAACATAGATGCCGCAACACTACTCACAAATTTCATCCTGTGAGTCATGGTAAGTATGATCAAGAATGGTGAGATAGTCTTGCTCATGGACTTTAAAATTATGAGTAGTTATCTTTTAAATTCTTGCACCTCACTACATGTTTACTTTTAAGAATTCATGCATCCACTCCACTCTTTTATGTTTGCTCATCCATTGCATGTTTAGTTTCTTGTATTCATTCATACGTTTTGCATCTAAAAAGAAAAAAAAAATTCCTCACCATGATCATGCTCTTTCATCTCTCGTACGCATCCCTTTTAGTATAAAAAGATAAAAATATTTCTTGTGATCCTGTTAGAAGACATTTGAGTTAAAGAAGTTCTAGACAACCAAGGCTTAGAGGTTTTTATCACTAATGCTTAATCAGTTCCACAAGCTTTGTTGTCTATTTGAGCTTCACAGAACATAAAGGATCAAGAAGAGCTAAACAGTGAGAAGGACATCCAAATCCTCATGTCGGAGTGCTGCCCGCGACACTTGAACACCGTCTCAAACAAAGCAACTATCTACGAAACTCCGGGAAGACTAGAACATCTTCATTGCCTGTCGCTATATCCAGGACTATGTCAACATCCGGCTTGGGGGAGAGCATCCCCCGTGTACCAAGCTAAGTGTTTCCAACTTATCTATTTTATGCCTTGTTAGAGTGTGCTTTGTTAAAACAAATAAAAAGATGCATAACCTTAGAAACCCAAAAAGATTTATCTTTTCTACTTTTGGAGAGCTCTTATTAACTGCCTTTAAGTAACCCCCGAATAAACTCTACATGGAGATGATGAATAGTTGCTCTGCCGTAATTCCTTTCAAGTACCTAGTTTTCAACCTTGCACTCTCCCGAGTTTTGGACACAACCGTTTAGATTTGAGATTTGCTCGAACCTAAAACTTTTGGGTAGCAAACACTTGATCTAAGTCTAGGTGGTTGACGAGTATGATATGGGAAGGTTTTGAGCCGCTGTCCATCTTGTTCTTAGAGATACTAGAGTTCTGGAGAATTTATCTTTGAAAACATTAAATTCCTGCATGATGAGTTCCTTTATGATGAGAGTTCAAATTTCTACCACAGCCATATATTCATGCTTACTAGATTAGGAAAAACCCATCTGTTTATATAGACCATATTGTAGGCTTGAGTGTAGTATTTTTAGGCATTGAGTGTGGTTATGCTGTGGACCCATAAGGAATCAGTCATGCACCTAAAGTAAATACTATGTGCTCTCCATCCATTGATCTATGCTAGTTCTGTCCTCAGAAGCATGCATCCATTTTATAAATACTACATTCATTCTGTGCTACTTCGTCCTAGAAGTACCACCCACATATAGATCCACATCCACCACATATTGTGCTATCTCTACCCTATAGATATGCACTTATGCTGCTCCTACCCCGGAGTACGCATTTCCCCACATATTATGTTGTCTCTACCACGGAGATACGCACTTATGCTGCTCCTACCCTTTGGAGTACACATCCATCCATCCATCCATCCATCCACATATACATACGCCACTCATTTCACTTCATCCGAAAAGGTTCTACTCCTATCCCGGGAGTGAACATCTAGAAATAATCATCGCCGTTCCATTTGCCTACATAAAGCTCCAGTCATTGTCATTTCAAGTTATACACTCCCCGTTGCTAAAGTTTCATTTTTAGAGGATTGGTTGCTCTAGTAAAAAAAAAAAAGAGAGAGAAAAAAAGAAAAAAAAGAAAGAGAAAGAAAGAAAGAAAGAAAGAGTAGCCAAGTCCTTCCTTTCAAGAAGTTTCAAAGTTTCCGAATAAAGGGAGTCATGTTATGCCCAAAGGAGCAAGTGTAGAAGTAGATGTTCACCAAGTGATCACTCCTCATAATCATTTCCTTATCATCATCATCTTATCATTCATCCCATTTCCTCAATCACATGCACATATGACTTTATTATTATTTTAGTTCCTATTGGATCCATGGTTTAACCGTGCAATATATGCAAGTGAGTTTGAGTGTCTCCCATAAGCTCCACATAAGCCTATTAGAAAGAAGGGTGAGAGAGAGAAGACACTTTTCACTATGCCTTAGTTCCACAAATACCATATATTTTGAGAGAAGAGAGAAGGCATACACTACTCATGCCTGGAGAGGATCCAGAAATACCACAAATGAGAGACCTGAAAGGTTCATACAAGGAACTCTGAGTTTTATTTGAAAATCTTGCAAAAACTCCAGAATAATAGTTGATCAAAGAGCGAGAAACATGGCGCTTGACTTGACTATTCTATCTTTCAACTACTCAAGACCCAAGTGACGGTTACAAGCCCCATGGTGAAAGGTAATATGAGTAAGTTTTGAGTCAGAATAGTTCACTCTAATTCGGAGGAGAGTTCTTGTTTGAACATGTGTACTTGTGAGGAGTGAAAGCATAGTAGTAACTCCGATCCATCATCGAGTTTATCTTTGCTCGGGGACTAGCAAAAGGTAAGCTTGGGGGAGTTGTTGACGGTCGTTAAGTGCCAATTTTACCATCAACGAGACATGAGAAAGGACTAAAATATGTTCACCAACTAGATATAGGGGTTATACGGACAGAATTCCACGAGTTTTGGTGAATGTCTCATTTCTCGCAGGTGTCACCTCCTACCGGGGGATGGACCCAAATGGTAGAGAGGGGTCGATTGACCCCCCAATGTCATTCCACTGACTTTGTGCATTTAGACATGCAACGAAACACAACTTTTGTGCATCATTACCCTCGATTTGATGGTGGTTTCAAGGGAGGAGGTGAAGAGCACATGGATCCACGGGTCCACCTTTACACACATCTACACATAGAGGCTCACACCCCCAATATCCATTTATGACTCAATCTCCAAGTAAGGAGTGGAATAGCTACAATTTATCCTTAGTAGTGTTGGATAACATAGTATGAGAGTTAGAGAAGAGTAGTGAGCTTCGTATATTTCCCTATTTAGTAAGACTTTGCTTTATTCAATATATTATTTTTATTTCTCTACTTTACTTGAGTCTTTACTTTATACAACATTATACTTTTTATTATTATTCAACAAATTTGTATGTTGCCTGACAAAATTTTGCAACCTGTCACCTGGACTTTTAGCCATTGGATCTTTGTGGAATCTAATCTGCTCCCTCCATTGTTCTTTCTTATTTTGTCTCGTTGGTTTATGGGTCCCTCATGTGTTGTTTTTAAGTGTTATCTTCCTCTTGCAGTTTATGATTATATTATTTACATTCATTTTTTTGTGTAAATTCCTTGTATTATTGGTGTAACTCCTTTGATATTAGGGTTTTTTTTTTGAAATTTGTGTCTTATTTGTTTTGCCTTTTGAATTTCTTCAAACTTATCTTCCATAGAATAAATTTGTTTTTGATATTTGAATCTATAATTTGTCTATCTTATATGTTTTCCTCTCGTGAATTTCTTCCAATAATGCCGAAACAAATTTGGCCTTTGATATTTGATTTTTTCTTTAGTTTGTCTGTCTTCTATGTTTTCTATTTGAATTTCTTCCAAGTGGCCTTCCATAGAACAAATTTGGACTTTTATATTTGAATTGTTCTATTTTGAATCTTTATTCCATATATTGAATAATTTAATTTGGTATTTTATCAGTTTTTTTTTTTATCTGGTCCCTTTGATTTAGATCCCGTGGTAACGAAATTCGGATGATGGATTCGCTTCTGCCACCGGAATTCTTTCCCGAGTGATAGAGGCCTTTAAAATACCTAAGTTTATAGTAGATAGACTCTTATTATATTGTTTTTGTGGTATATCTTAGCATATAGTTGTTGCATGCTAGATTGTGGTATATCTTAGTCTTTACTTTTTGTGAGCTCATCCTAAAAACATAACTTTCATGAGAAATTCTACAATGGGAAATTTATATGAAAGTAGTATAGAAAATGAGATCTACAACATTGTAGTTTATGACCTTTTCATTTGTGGTTGTTAAGATACCTAAATTGTTATAATGTCTGTATTTATACTTGTAGAGATAAACATTATAGGCAATTGCTCCGGTACTCCTCTTTCTAAAAAATAGCACGAATCTCAAAGCAGTCCATTAAACTAATTAATCATTTTCTTATTGATTTATTGCCTGGGCCACCGCCGGGCTCAACCCAGCCCCGAGTCCAGCCCTTCGGGCTCTCACAACCGGCGGTCTTGGCGAATCTCGTGCGCTACATTACTTTGAGTGGTAGATGATCCGGGAGTACCGGATCACGAGTGGCCGAGGCCAGTCCCGCATGAGAGAAGGCTACCCCGAACGGTAAGAACTTCAGTCAAGAGCGCGTACATGCTGCACGAGGCGGCGCGGCTGGAAGGATCTCGTAACCCAAAGTTCATCTTCCAAGTGTTCCACGACTCCATGGCCACGCGGCGACGCGGCGTTGCTAAATCGGCGTGGCCAACCGTGTACATGGCCATGGCATACATGGATCAGTTCGACCGCAGACCGCGACGGGGACAGGATCGATGGTCGAGAACGAGGCCGAGGGCGTTAGCGCCTACACGGTCATCATATGGTCAGTCTCCGGCGTGAGCGCCTACACGGGCGGGATGCGGGTGGCAGCGCTGCAGGCAGCGCGCCGCGGTCATGGCGCACGTTGTCGGGACCGCGCAGCCAAGGCCTATGGCACGGAGCGCGCTTGCCAACTACGACGACGTGATGGCGTGATGTGGGTAGGGCGCCGCCGTCGGGGCCGGGAACGGGATGCGTCCACGTAGTCCAAGGAGGTGCGGAGCGATGTGAGAGTTGTAGCCGATGGGCTGGGCTTGGTTGGACGGGTTGAGCCAACCGTAACTCAGGCAATAAATCAATAATAAGAAAATAATAATTAATTAACTTAATGAGCTGCTTTGAGATTTGTGCCATTTTTTAGAAAGAGGAGTACCTGAGGCTAGTTCTCAACATTATATTGATTATTTTAGTATCACGAATAACTTCAAACAGAAATGTTGTGACTAAAAGGTGGTAGATTTCATCATTAAAAACAATTCTTAATTTCTTATATAAGTTTTATCTTCATATATAACTATATAAAAAGTTATTTTTTGAAGATATGCTATATAAGAGTGTGAAAAAAGTCCCTCAATTTAATTAGTAGCTAGTGCAACATATTTTAGAAAAAATGAACATTTTCATATAACCGTGTATAGTGATAATATTTATATAATATTGTAGATACCTAAGAGGAGTAGATTTTAATTTATAGTTCGCAACATTATTTTGAAGCCATCTTTGTACAAAAATAATCAAATAATTCTTATATCTACAAATGCATATCTGAACATTATATTAGCCTTTTATGTATCTTAACAACCTCAAATTTAAAAAGGCATGAATTACAAAGTGTAGATCTCATTTCTGTCCTCTACAACTTGAGCACATATTTTATCTTTATCAAGTTCCCATATAGAAGTTATGATTCATTAAGTTTTTTTTTCGAAAGATCCATTATGATTCATTAAGTTGAGATGGTAGAAAAGAAATTCCGCCAATGGATTGGTAGTAATAGATATTTCGCCAATTCAATTGACAGCATGTAGTTTTGGCCAATTCATTAAGCTAATTAAAACTAGGCTCCGGAATCAAACCGAGAAGGGAGAATAGGAGAATGCAGCAGTAATTTTTAATTGAATTAGCAAACTTTTCATAAGATGAGTTATCTAATTAACTTTTTATAAGTTAGATGGTAAAATAGTTCAAAAATAGACTATAAGTTGTCTTTTTTTTTGTGTGAACAATAAGTTGTCTTGTTTAGATGTGGTATAATATTTTTAGCAGTTGGCAACCTATTTTAATCTAATTCTGAGTTATCTCATTGTTTTTCTCATCATTTTCCATTCGATTTATGACTGGTTTGTGTATCTTTTTTCCTTCAGATTTAGTAAGAGCTCCTTGCTGACATGTTGAAGCCTAATTGTTTATAGAAAGTGATTAAATACAACCAAGAAAAATAACCGGTTGTTAGTAGCACCTAAAAATTAGGAATAAAATATATAATCTATACACTATAAGAAAAGTCGTGTATCAGCATTTGTATGGGTAGGTAATGGGCACTTTGTGAATGACTTGTACCTGATGATGAATGTCTAGACAAGTTTCTCTACCACGTAGAAGAGAAGGAGAGTTGGTACTTCCTCTGTCTTAGAATAATTGTTGTTCTCGTTTTTCTGAGAAATAAATTTGGCTAATTTTATTATATTAATATTTATGGTACATGATTAATATCATTAGATAGATTGTTAAACCTATTTAATAAATTTATTTTAGAGATACAAATGTTGCATGAATTTTAATCTTTACAAATCTAGTCAAATTTACAATATATGAAAAAAATAGTAAATTTGGGATGGTGAGAGTAGGTAGGAAGATCTAGCAAACAACAATTATGACCCACAAGCCAGTGCGGCAGTAGATCATGTCAAGTGAGACCTGGTTCATATACATCCATAGATTGGCGTCGGAGGCTCGGAGCTAAGCCACAATAACATGCTAAAAGGAGCGGCCACAACTAGAGGACCGTGACAGACTGACAGCTAATGACATTCGTATGCATGACATTGTTATCCCTAACTAATTAATAAGGCGCCCAATTGAGATGGTAATAATTATTTTGTTACCTAAGATGAAACCGGCAACACATATCAAGCAGTTTAGACCGATTTACCTGCTGAATGTGGTGTATAAGATCATAACAAAGGTGCTGACTATTAGACTCACTGAGGTAAAAAACAGAGTGGTGAGCCCTTTTCAAACAGCATTTATTCCAGGCAGAAATATATTGGAGGGTGTGGTAATTCTGCAGGAGGTGCTGCATGAACTAAAGATTAAGAGGATGTCAGGAGTTATTCTTAAGTTGGATTTTAAAAAGGCATATGATAAAGTCAGTTGGAAATTCCATGATGAAGTACTTGAAAAGAAGGGCTTTGATCCTAAATGGATTAGCTGGATCAATAGAGTTGTGGGGGGTGGAAAAGTCTGTATTGATATCAATGGTGAAAGAGGGGAGTATTTTAGGAGTTACAAGGGCCTAAGACAGGGTGATCCAATGTCACCACTATTGTTTAACTTAGTAGCTGATGCTTTTTCAGCAATGCTTACCAGAGCTAGTGAATCAGGGGTGATTAAAGGCCTAGTGCGACACTTGATACCTGGAGGGTTGTCCCACTTGCAATATGCAGATGACACTGTGATTTTACTTCAGCACAGTCAGGATAACTTGCAAAACATAAAGATCCTTTTAGCATGCTATGAGCAAATGTCTGGGCTGAAGATCAATTATGATAAGAGTGAGATCTTTACAGTAGGTCTGAGTGAAGAGGAACAGAATAGAGTTGCAGAATTCCTAAGATGTAAGATAGGGTCATTCCCTATGAAGTATTTGGGACTCCCAGTGAGCATAAACAAGATATCTAAATCTCAATTAAGGTTTGTGGAAGACAAGATTGACAAGAGATTGGGGACTTGGCAGTGTGAATTTCTTACATCTGGGGGGAAATCTACTCTTCTTGAATCATGCCTGTCAAGTATCCCCATGTACACAATGGGAGTATACTACTTGTATGAAGGTAACTTTCAAAGGATTGATACTATCAGATCAAGATTCTATTGGCAAGGAACAAGCAAGAAAAGAAAATACCATATGGTCAAATGGGGAGCTTTAGCCAGACCTAAGGAGTTTGGGGGATTAGGATTCACTGAAATCAGAACTATGAACTCATGCCTGATGGTGAAATGGATCGATAGGCTGGAGAGGGGAGACACCAGTCTGTGTTGTACTTTACTGAGAAAGAAATATTTAGTTGATAAAAGTATCTACCAAATTAAGAGCAAAAAAGGATCACAATTTTGGAGATCATTATTAGACTTAAGAGATGATTATCAAAGAGGAAGAATTGTAGAGGTTAAAAGCGGGTGTCAAACGAGCTTTTGGCATGATGTGTGGCTTGGGGGGGGCTCCACTAAAGATTGAATTCCAAAATTTATTCAAGATTTCTTTGAAACAAGAGGGTAGTGTAGCAGAGATGTGGGCACAAGGAGAGTGGGACTGTCATTTCAGAAGAAGATTAGTGGGTGTTTTGAGGGACGAATGGGAAGAGTTAAAGAGTTTACTTAGCCTTGTAAACCTAACAGAGGGGAGAGATGTAGTTTCCTGGGCATTAGAACAATCAGGGAGATATACAACGAAATCCCTCTACAGAGCTATACTGTCGGGTGGGGTTAGAGATATTAACATGATGACTATTTGGAAGAGTAATATACCTTTAAAAGTAAAAATCTTTATCTGGATGGCTTTACATGATAGAATAAAATCTGGGGAACAATTGAAAAAAAAAAGTGGGATGGTGATCCTAAATGTATACTCTGTGATGAATTGGAGACTGTTGATCACATTTTATTTCAATGTCCTCCTGCTGCATTTCTTTGGGCTTTTTTCAGAGATAGCTTTGGGTGGTCTCAATCCCCAATCAACTGCTCTGATTTTGTGTATGAGTTTGTTAAAGATTGCCGAGGTGTAACCAAAAAGATGTTATTACACATATGTGCAGGAGCTCTTTGGGTTCTGTGGAAAACCAGGAATGAGGTCGTCTTCAACAAAAAGGTCATGGCGTCTCCTAATGCTATAATATACAAGACCCTGACAATGATCAAGGCGTGGACACCGCTGTACAAGGACAAGATGAAGCCCAAGATTGAAGAAGTTATCTCGGTGTTGACGGCGAAGGCGGCGGCCATGGAGTAGCTGAGGACAGCAAGAGAAGATGAAGTAAAAAGACCATGCAGATCAACAAGCAGCAAAAAGATGGAAATCTTAATCTCTGTAATCTTATTTTGCGCTTGCTTGATGAACTGTAATAAGGAGCGAAGAAGTTATACCTTGTGGTTGCTGGCGCCTCCGAGCCAAAGTTTTGGTTCTGCGCGTGGTAGAATAGGGCCGGAGTAGTGAGCGTCCAATTAGGAGTTTTATTTTGAGTTGTTTGCTGTTCGCCAATGTAAAACTGGTATCCCCAGTCCTCGTGATCGGGTGTTCATTACGCTTTCAATAAAGCCGGGTGAAATGACTTTGATCTAAAAATTGAGATGGTAATAAAAAAAAAACGCCCTGTTACACAAGTTTTTTGGAAATTTTACTAGCCGTCATCATTCATGGGCTAAATAATGGTTACCATGTTTGTAAAGAACACCGTACTGCGCCCGTTCCACCCAATGTGTGAGGATTTTACCAGTTAGCAAAACCACCTATCGCATGCTAAGGTGAGTAAATTTCTTCCCTATATTCCTATGTTCTGAATGTAGTCGAACAGATATTTCGTGCCAACATGCATTTCCTAGTCACAAAAATTTGAGACAACACAACAAATTAGAACTTGAAATGCCAAACACAAATTATTTCATTTAATGAAATATACACCGTAGGATACAACATGAACATTTGTGACTTCAAGGGTTTCCACCAGAGTTAGAACCATGGCCATACCCCTGCCCATTCCCTACACCCACAAGCCCATTGCCTGACCCACTCCCAGCCCCACTACCCACACCATACCCAGACCCAGACCCGCCCCCACCACCCTGCCCATACCCTTGCCCACCGCCAGAGCCCGCCGAGGAGCCGGCCCCCGATGCAGTCGACCCCGTAGACGATCCTGCGCTCGATCCGGAGGACGAACTAGCCCCTCCAACGGATATGGACCCGGACCTAGACCCGGACGTGGACCCCACCACGGGCGCCGATCCAGACCCGGAGCCGGACCCAGACACGGACACACCTCCGGTGCCTGCCCCGACGCCGAGCCCCAGCCCGAGCCCGAGGCCCAGCCCCTGCCCGTTGCCACCGCCACCGCCGCTGCCGCCCAGGCCGATGCCGAGGTCCTTCCTCGCCACGCGGCCCTGCGCAGTGAGACAGCAGGACAGGGTGCACACCAAAGCCACCAGCACAGCATTTGCAGCGCCCCTGCCGCCTCCTGCCATCTTGCTCTTGAGTCTTGATCTGCAGACGACCGCAGGCACTCGAACACTCCGGCTAGCTAGTTCGCCGATGCGGAAAGCCTCCGGCGTGCTGCCCGCTTTATATAGGAGCCGGCGCGAAGAGGAACGGGACGGGGACGACAGCTTTGGCCGCGAGACGTACCGCAAAGCACGTGCGATCATGTGGTCAGAGCGAGCGTGGAAATGGAGCAGCGATCATGGAGCTAGCGGGGTGCGTGGTACTGTGCCAAAAAGGCGATGAACTTTGTGTTAGTGCGAGGGGTGGTTGTGATGACGGTGTGCGCTGAAGCTGCACGCTTGCGGGGAGAGATCAATATGCACTGTGTGGCCGGCCGGCGTGCCGGGGATGGCGCGCGGTCTGATCAGCTGTCCCCGGCGCTCCCCTGTCGAGTCCGTGGTCCGGTGTCTTGTCACCGTGCGCGAACAGAGGTGGAAGGTGCTTTGGTTGGCTGCCTCATCTGGCCATGTAGAAAGTTCGAGATATATAAGGGCATGGCTGCTTCATCCATATACATGGATTCAATGAGTTAGGCAAAGTTAGGCGGATCAGTGCAAGCTGTAGTGTAGTGTACATAATGGACTACGCATCCGGCATTAACCGGACGGTGTTGCATGATGTGATGCTCCGGTCCTGAACTCCTGATCCTGATCCTGATCCTGATCGAGTCCTCTACCCGGCATTAACCGGACGGTGTTGTTTCATGATGTGATGCTCCGGTCCTGATAGGCAAGTTGGTTTCAGTGAGCAGTCGTCACTGGCACTCTGGCAGTGTGTCGTCACTCATCGTCAGGATATAGTGCCATAGACCATATAGTGGCCTACTTCTAGTATTTGTTAGTTGGATCGTTTCTATGGCCGAGAAGCAGACTAGTGTTTATCTGTTATGTGAGAAAAATATTGTATCATGCCTGATAAGTAGGGCTGATACATTCAAGAAAAAAATATATATAGTTCATTATGTGTCAATGCGCATATTTAGCAAAGTTTATTGAAACAAAAATCATAATATGAAGAGAAACACGTTATTAATTGGTATTAACCTATGGGTATATGTGTCAATTTGAGGTTTTCCTTAAGTTGTTTTTCTTTTGAAATTCACTATATTACATGCATATGGGGAATTTTCGAAGTCACTTGGATTCAGGGAGGCGGACAAAGATGGAGGAACTCGTCTAGAGAGAGGAAGTAATTCAATTCTAGTGTTAGTGCTAAAAAATCAATTCTAGTCCCTTTTAGAAGAAAGGAACAAAAATGGTGAAACTCTAGAGAATTCAAACTCTATAGAAAAAAAAATCAATCCCTTTCAACAATGAATTGAGTTTCTGTGAAATTATTATAAAATGGCTATTTTCTTAGGATTTTTACTAAGAGGTTGAATCTCATATAACGTTTGCATTATGTCACTCTTTTCCATCGGATTCTTGTATTTGTTTTTGCTGTGCCATCCAAAACTTTGATCTTGGCCCTAGTGCTCACTGGTTTTAGTAGTACACATAGTGAGAAAGTATGCAACCGTCTTAGTTAGAGCAAGTATAATAGTGGACTGCAAGAAGACTAAATACTGAGGTGGGTGAGAAAAGAGAGAAACTAGAAGAGGAGTAGACTGCAACCAGTGAGAGAGACAAGTGGGGTCATATATTTATAAGAAAGAGTAAATCATTGTATGAGTGGACTAAGATGTCGGCTACATGGATCTATACAGTTAGCAACAGACTGTATTATTAAACTTGCTCTTACATATTGCTGAGTGCATCTGTCAAATCTCTCAAGAAAAACATAATTCACATTCTTCAAATGCACACGCTCACTGTATATACTAATTTAAAATGAGTATGGAGAGTGAGAGAATTATGACTTTTGTGAGGCAATGTAGATTTGACCAGCAGCAGTGCTGACTAAAAAACGGCAGGCACCGCTAGCTGAATCGACAAAGTCCTACCGTGTATGAACTACGAACCAAATGAAGAAGAAAAGGCACATGATTGATCTGTTTGCGTGTCAATAGGCACAAACATATCAGCTTTGCACAGAGCATCAACTAGTCGTCCCACTCCCACCTGCACCAGTAGTCATCAACTTGCTTGAGGCAGGTAAGCCATTGCCATTCTCTCCCAATCACAACTTTATTTCTTCCCCACTAGTAACAACTTTACATCCCATATGGGCCGCCGCCCAAACGTGTCGAACAGAGCTAGGGAATAGCTCGCCGGCAGCGATTAAACCAGCCGCCCACTACACAACATGCATGGCCGTGAGCACGCACGGCGGTCGCCAGTCGCCACTCTGCTGAAACTCTCACTTTGCTCGATCGTTCAGCAAAGTCAAGGCACAGCTCGCGCGCGGCCACATGTACGACGCACGGAGGTTCCAGAGCGAACACGCGCTCGATTCAACCACACCACTCCGAAAAGACCTTATCACTAACATGAATGGAGTCGTCTGAACTCCTGATGAACTCCTACTATGATCGAATCGAACTATATATAGATCCCAGTGGAAAGCTTGCATCGCACATAACAATATAACATAGCAAACTGTTTGTAGTAAGCTAGGCAATACAGATCAAAGACATGAAGGCCATTCTTCCACTGTTTGTACTACTTGTGGTTGGCGTGTTGCTTGCACCAGTGGGGGGGAGCCGTGCTGCTCGGAAGGACCTTGGCATCAACCTTGGCAATGGTCTCGGGATCGGGATCGGTCTAGGAGCAGGCGTTGGTGCCGGCGGTTCCGGCTCTGGCTCTGTCTCTGGTTCAGCATCCGCGTCTGGCTCTAACTCAGGGTCAGGGTCAGGGTCTGGCTCGGGCTCTGGATCAGGATCAGGAGGTCTGGGTCTTGGTCTTGGCGTTGGAGTCGGTATAGGTCTAGGTGGCGGTGGCGCTGGTTCAGGCTCAGGATCAGGCTCATCATCCGCGTCTGGTTCAGGCTCTGGATCAACATCAGCTTCTGGTTCTGGTTCTGGTTCTGGTTCTGGCTCAGGAGGGGGGCTTGGGATTGGACTCGGTGCTGGAGTTAGTATTGGATTAGGAGGCAGTGCTGGTTCTAGATCAGCGTCAGGGTCCTCTGGAAGTAGTTCAAGTGCCGGATCAAGTGCTTCATCATCTGCAGGTTCTGTTTCAGGCTCCAATGGTGGTTCACAGGCTGCGTCCATGGCAGGATCAAGTGCTGGGTCTAGTGCAAGATCAAGCGTAGGGTCCAGTGCTGGATCTCGAAGTGGGCAAGATCACCATTGATATGCATGTGTGTGTTACCTTGAAGACCTGTTTGGCTGTTTCTCTAATAAGTAATCATCTCTGGATTAGCTTAAAGACATGAACAACAATTACAATTACGTACTGATTTTACGTTCGTTCTATTTCACTGAACAAGTTGTGTTCAGATACATCAGTTACCATGCTGAAAAAAAGATACATCAGTTACCTATTAGTGTACCATGTTATGCTATCAAGTATACGAAGTTTTAGAACGTGTTGGTTTCCACAATTTTCGTACAAAATGCATCTTCTTTTTGTGAATTGGGCGTTGGTTTTTCTGAAGGTGAAACTAGGCAATGTGCTCATCAACAGCAACTCAATCTCTCAGTCTTTAAGTGATTCGTAACATAAATTATCTACATCTAACTTCATATGCATATATATAGAAAAAAAATTGATTGTTTTTATGTATAACCACATGGGAAGCTGCTTTTAGACGGTCAAGATAGGCATAGGCATTTTGCCGGGCTTTTGAAGTTGGAGGACTATAATTTCTGGTATTCAAGTTCAGGCCTAGTTCTTTTTTTTTTCAACTGCCTTTTCAGTAAGGAAAAAAGGGGGATTCGTAACCTCTGCAGGTCAACTGGAAACTGCCACTGTACGAAACGAAGGTGTCAGCGCTGAGGATGATATTAACACGAAGTAGGAAGAAGAACAGACTAGCACTAGGTTGATAAGGCTGACAAGTAAGCTTCCACTACTAATCATACATGCATCGAGTAAGTAGCAGGATCAAAAGCAAGAGCTTCCAGATTGTTCCAGTGGCCTTGTTCCATCACAGCACACGTCTCTTAAATCCCCACACACACCCGCCATGCTCTTCCTATAGTGTCAGGCCCATCTCCTTTTGCACCGTCCTTACTCCACTACTGCGTTATACGCTCTAACAAGACACCAAGAGCACCACTCCGCAATTCAGCCATCCAATGGGCACACCACCACAAGTTTAGTGCCACCAATAAGCCAGGCAATATTTGTGAAACCCTGCTTTTGGGTCCTATAAATGCCACAGCTCGCTGCGTCTCGAGCAGCAGGAAAGACCAGGAGTTGAAAGCAGATACATAGCATATTCTCCTATAGGATTTCTAGGATGATGTCTCGATCCACGATCACAATGGCCATTTTCCTTGGCATCACCGTGCTTGCTGCCCTTTCTCTCACGTCCGAGGGCCGTATTGCTCGGAAGGACCTGAGCATCGACCTCGGCGGCGGTGGCGGCGCTGGCATTGGGATCGGTACTGGGATTAGCATCGGCATAGGTGGTGGTGCCGCTGGCTCTGGCTCTGGCTCAGCGTCTGGGTCAGGATCAGGCTCTGGCTCGGCGTCAGGTTCCGGGTCCGATGCCGGCGCTGGCTCTGGTGCAGGATCGTACGCTGGCTCTGGTGCAGGATCGTTCTCTGGCTCTGGAGCCGGCTCCGGTGCAGGGTCAGGAGCTGGGTCTGGTGCTGGTTCCGCCGGTTCGGGTTCGGGTTCAGGTTATGGCCAAGGACAAGGTGCAGGTGCAGGTGCAGGTGAAGGCCACGGCCAAGGATCTGGGTATGGCGAAGGGCACGGGTCGGGCCAGGGCCAGGGTTCTGGGTCTGGCTCGGGATATGGTGAAGGATATGGCGAAGGTCATGGTCAGGGAAGTGGCTTCGGTCGAGGATCTGGCTATGGCCAAGGTTCCGGCTCCGGCCAAGGATCAGGGTCCGGCTACGGTGAAGGTTACGGCTCTGGCTCGGGCTCCGGTCATGGCCAAGGCTCTGGATACGGTGAGGGTTCAGGAAGTGGATACGGAGCTGGTACAGGCTCAGGCTACGGCGAGGGACATGGCTACGGATACGGCTCTGGCTCTGGAAACGGCAAATAAAGATGGTGAACACCGGCTCACTCACCAGTGTGTGTCTGTATGATTGCCACTGTCAGTTCTCTGAACTCTGATGTCTTCTCTCTGTACACGCGACAAGCTATGGACAAATAATTTTACTGTACGCTCTTGTTTACCATATACATGTAAAACTGATCAGTTGCCACGCCACTCTTATATGTTTGGCAATGTCTAACTTTTTCCTGGCGTAATCCAGACAGTACCTGTGTCTTGGAAACATTTCTGTGACAGCCTCTGTTATCAGTTCACGAGCTTTATCATCTGAAGCCGTTTTGTCAATGGCAGCAACGTGGGCATCATAAAAATCTTTCATTTGGTGACCCCCTGCAGTGCTTTCAAGGTCATGTTTTATATGAATTAGAAGTGGGGAAATACTGAGGAAGCCTACTGCAATATCCAGCGCTTGAATAGACACATCTTCAAAGTGAGCGTGCTTGCAGAGTTCAGGATCGAAGTACCATTGAAGGCTTTCCTCAAAGTACTTAAAAAAACTCATCATAAAATTTGGATGAAGGCTATTGCAGTTTCAGAATCACACATCAGTGCAACCAACTTCCTATCCACTGTCAATTCATAAGCTCTGATGTGGTACAATGCTAACCGCTCGTACAACTCAATGAGCTCCTCAGGTTCGTATTCAGATTTCAGAACAATAATCACGGTCAGCAGAGTCGAGGAGGGCTGCTCTTCCTTGTTTTCGTTTGTACTTTTCAATGGCATGGACACCATTTTTTTAGAATGATGTTCATCTTGCTGAGGTCCACAGAAGGCGTCATGTCAGATTATTGTACATCTTCAAATTCTTCTCCATACTCGTCTAGCAAAATTTTGCCACGATACCGAGAAGATGGTTTGGCTAGCTCCATCATCGAGTTTGATACTATCTGACCAGTCTATCTTATCCATTTTCATATGTAGATTTGAGCAGCACAGGGCTACTAAAAGCAAATGCTTCCTGTTACTCTATTGAGACTCGGAGTCGAATAGATGCTAGTTCCTGGACAGATGCTAGTATTGTTGCAGTTGTGTTTCTGATGTAATACAATATTATCATTCGAGAATTGAAGCGTTCTTGTACAACCTTTTGCATTCTTGTTTTCAAAGGTCTAGGAGTAGTTTATCTGACTGCCTAGTGTTTCGTCAGTTTGCCTCCCCTTTAATTCTGAATTAGCGTGTAAGGGGAAATTTTGGTTTCAAAGTGTTTCAGGTAGGCACAAGGAAGCTAGCCTCTAACCTGCTGTCGCTCTAGTGTATGGCCTGGTCTGTTAAGCAGGCAACTGCCTGTCCCTGATGACATGTAGGACCTGGACCTGCTGCTTAGGTATTGCGTGCAACTCACTATGTTTCCGCTCTAAATTGTTGAATGTTCTGAGAAATTGTTTCATCCGCTTGTATTTTGGTGGCACGGTATTGGTTCGTTGCTGCTTTTGAGAAGAGTTGGTAAAACTGTTCAATCCATCCAAAAACATTGCAGATACATATATATAATAGCAACTTAGTTTTTAACCAGATCACTAGCACTTGGTTTCAGAAAGTTTGAGATTTCTCAGAAAGCGACACATAACAATATGGCATTGCGACGACACATGATATATCAGTATGGCAATGCACTATATATTATGCATGCATCGTCAGTATGGCAGCAACGACACATACGTACGTACGCAGACGTATGTACGCAGCTGGCCGCGGTTCGATCCACGGGTAACCGCGGTTCGTGCGGGCCAGGGTGGGAACCGATCAGGTTCGATCCTGAACCTCTTTTACGGCTGATGGGTCGGGGTTCGGGGACAGGAGCGCACCGAACCGCCGCCCTTGCAGGATTACTCACTCGTGCAAAACTGCCGTCGTCTTCATCGCGGAAACAGAACTGAGCGATCGACCAGCGTCCAGGCAGGGGAGAGATGGAGAGGTCTCACCGGAGGTGAGGTCTAGCGGTCGCCAGACCTTGCGTGGATCCCTGACCCCGTCCATCGCTTCCGTTCTCGTTTGCCGTCTCGGGCAACAGGGCGCAGTCCTACCACGTCCCACGTCCCAGAGATCAAACGATCGACCGGGCCTGGCCATGGCCGACCTCGCCGCGACATCCCGGCGCCCAGCCCTGTCGCCATCTCCACCGCCACTTTCCCTCCTTCTCTGCGTGTCGCTGCTGCTCTTCTCCGCTACGGTCCAGCAACCGCCTTCCACCGCCCATGCCCAGCAGCAAGCAGTGCCGCTGCCGCAAGCCCCGGACCCGAGGTTCATGTTCGGCTGGCTGAACAGCAAGCACTCGTTCACGGCGGGCGACACCGCGGCCATCAAGCTGATGACGGTGGACCACCCCGCCGCGTCCGCCGCCCGGTCCTCGCTGTCCTTCACGTTCTCGGTGAACGGCAAGGAATTCAACAGCACGTACGTCACGGACGTGGCCTTCAACGTCGGCGACGACCCGAACGCCTGGACCGTCTCGTTCGTGCCGCTGCGCGCGGGAGGAAGCTTTGCCGCGTACATCGGCGAGAAGCAGTTCATGCCCGCCGAGTGGCCGCTCACGTTCTCGGTCGCCCCCGCCGGCGCGCACCCGTCCGTGTCGCGCGCGTCGTGGACGTTCCCGGGGCAGCGCGTCGTGGCGGGCTCCAGGGTGTTCGTGTCCGTCGCGCCCCGGGACGCCTTCGGCAACGCCATCGCGCGCGGGCCCGACATGCCGGGATACTTCAGGGTGTCGGGCTCCTTCCTCAACGGGTCCGCCGTGGAGCTCTTGGATTTTCACTACAACGGGTGGACGGACGATGGACACATCGGCCTCGAGTTCAGGTTGAATGTTGCTGGCGACTTGCTGGTGCATGTTTATGGGGACAACAGGGAGCTACGTGATTCACCTCTATTCCTTACAGTGAGTCCAGGTTAGACAAGTACCTCCTCCTATATGTACTTGATTGAATGAATACTCAAAAGCATAGAAATAGAAATAAAGTTTTTTGTTCACCTTCTCCTGGATAGATAGATATGTTGTAGAAGGATATGCATTTTTTTTTTGGAAATTTCAATAATTCGTCGATGCATTTTACATATGCCAGGTGTCCTTAACATAGCAGTAAGCACAATCAGCTGGAAGCATGGAATCAGTTCTTTGCAGCTGTCTTCCAAGCTGGAGATGTTCATATATCAGAGAGACTCCTTTGGAAATATTGTTCCGGAGATCCATCCATTCGATGCTCAAGTAGTTAATAAAGCCACAAAGTTGTCCATCCCAATAGTAGATCTCGCGATGGAAGCGGTAGCTGATGGAGTGCAGCTCCTATCTTTTAAAGTTGTAGAGGCTGGACAATTTTCCCTCACTGTTTTTGATGCTAAACTGGACGAAAGGGTTTCCAACAGTGAGCACATGTTTGATGTTTTTGTAGGTATGCAACTATATATACTCTTTAGTTTGCTCATCAAGATGCTCGATTCCTGATCATGGCTGATTTTGCTATGTTGCTACTTTTAGGATATTGTGATGGATCAAACAGTTTTGCAAATGGGTCTGGTTTGGCAAATTCTACTGCTGGCTCAACGTCATCCTTTTCTGTTTTCTTGTTGGATCACTACAGAATCCCTTCTCCAGTTGAAACTGCAAGGCTGCAAGTGAAGATTTTGGGTAAAAATGCCACATCTTACGCAGACCCAATCATAACACCTGCAAGAGAACCAAATGGTAATGTTGTATGTTCATTTAGCGGTTTAGCCTTCTATTACCTTATAAAATTCTTTTTTTTTTCAAGATGATCCTTTTTAACGAATCCTAAAATTATTTTTTTGGCTTGGATGTTGAATAAATTCAATGAGACGATATCTAATGAAGGAGAAAATTCTATCAATTCAGGATCTACTGGCCACCAGCAAGTACCCTATTCTTCTGCTTAATTTTAGTTGGTACAGATAAGTCGCATGATCACTGAAATTCTATATGTTATTAGATCATTGCTGGGAATTCAAATGTGCAAACCAGTATATTTAATGTTTCATATACTCCTCAAACTGCTGGGGAATATGAAATTTGGGTACTGTGTGGGAACATACTGCTAAATGGTGGAAATCCATATCCCATGACAGTTTTTCCAGGTCTGGTCACCTTTCATATATGCCTTTTTCATCGATATTTTCACATTCATGTAATGCATGAATTCACCACTATATAGTAATGCAATTGTAATTCTTGCATTCTGATACACTGGTGCTATTTCACTTGTAATGTACGTAGTATGATGATCCAAACGGATTATATTCAAGTGAATTATCAAACAAATTGGAAGTTGAAATATTCATAATTTTAGTGAATTCCAATGAGATTCTTCAGCGATTCGAATAAAGGAAGATTACCTTAAAAACAAGCCGACTATTTATGCAGCTTGCATACAATCAACTAATGATCAGCTTCTGTCTCATATAGATTGACCTCTAACTTCCTGTACCATAACTTGCCCTTTTTATAGGAGCGACCGAAACGTCTTCATCAAGTGTTGTGAAGTTTGAGCTCAAAGTAAAATTATCAGTTGAAAATGAAGTTGTTGTTCGACTTGTTGACTCATTCATGAACCCGGTGGTGTCTTTCAAGTCAAAATTGAAATTTCAGCTGATATCTGCAAGTATCACAAGTACCACTAGTTTTGTGGCAAAAGAATTTGTTGAAAACGAAGATGGATCATATACTGGTCGTTATGTGGCAATGGGTCTTGGTTCATATGGTATATGTGTTCTTTATGAGGATAAACAGCTGACTCCATGCCCATTCGACGTCACCGTTCTTGCAGGTAATTATTTTTCAGTCGGTACTGAAAGGTTCAACACATAAAAGAAAAGAAATTGGTCACATGGTTTTTTGAAAGCAAGTCACATGAGATAGATAGTTAAGCTCTAGTGGGCAGAGCATTAACTGTCTCACTATATACTGAAATATTTTGACCATTCCCAACTCTGATGAACTGTATCTCTTTGCAGATGAATACTTTTCAGATGTTAAAAATGATACTGTTTTAGTGTGGGAGGATGAATCCATTTCCTTTGATGTATTGTCAAATGACCGCATTGCAGGAAGTAAAGTGGAAATTGCTAACTCATCTTCTGTAAGTTAATGCCATGAAATATGCGATTCTTAATTTTTCTGCCTCGTGGTGATGGTCTCCTCTCTTTGTTGTTATACCTGTCGTTAACCCTTGCAGCTGCACATGCCAACCATCTTAGCCGAGTTTTGACAGTGTCATTGTTGAAGAGTTTTACTAAACGTTGCTTCGAAAACAAAGGAACCTGTGGTAGCAAAGCATTATATTGCAACTGACTTCAATTTATAATACTATCTTTGAATACTTTGACCGGAGACACATGCCAGTTCTTTTATTCTTTTAGATAATGGAAAGTCAATTCTGGCCTCTAGCTACATTTTGGCAATGCACACATCCCAGGCTTTATGACAAATGTTCAGCATAAAACTAATGTCAAGTAGAAAATAGGAAGTTATAACATGATGGATAAAAATCTCAAGCATTGCAAGTGTTTGTTAACAGTATTAGAAGAAAATATCAAGCATAATGTATCCTAGTACAAATATTCCTACGGAGTACTTATTACTTTATTTTCTCATTACTTCACATTCTGACTTTGATGATATCCCTTTTCTCTGAAGCCACTTCATGGGTCACTCCTGCAGTCCAGGAAAACCTACCGTTACACACCTTTCGAAGGATTCAATGGGAATGATTCATTCTCATATACAGTATGTGATGAGCATAACAATGTCGTCACTGCGATAGTCTTCATATCTGTTCTCTGTAGACCACCTCAGTTCATATCTTTACCCGACAAGTTGCATGTTACTGAAGATACAATCAGCCCACTATTTGGGTAAGCCATAAGTGTCTTCTACCTAAGTATTGCATAATTGTACTTAGTTTTATTCTTTATTAGCTATAAGCATAAAGTTTGACCTCTTTTGTTCTCTTTCTAAAGTAATCAAATATGTGTATGTTTTTGACAGTGAATTTCCAGGGATGAAAATGGTGTATTCAGATACAACAGAAAATATATCTGTTATAGTGACAGCGCAGTCCGGGAGTGTGTTTTTTGATCCAGTGCGGATTAAACTTCAACAGCTATCTGATAATGTACTTTTAATCAGCAGCAGAGGTAGAGGTGGCAAAGACCTGATGTTACAAGGAACGATAGAAGTGGTAAATGATGCACTACAATTTCTGCTGTACAGTGGGTACTAATCAAGATTCTCTCTCTCCCTGGTCTTGTACAAGCACTATGTTTTACAAAGATCTTGCTAGGCCTTTGCGTATGATAACCATGCATATCAATATGTGCAGAGACGAAGACTTCCACGGAAACGATGTTATATCTCTAAATGCCTCGGGCAGAAATGGTGCACGAAGAACTCAGTTCCCAACCTTCGTTGAACGAATCAATGATCCTCCAGTGATACTTGCTCCAAGCTCAATTTTCTTAAGTGGGAACCAGTCAATGGAAGTACATAAATTATTTGATAAGCAGAGGGATACATTTCAATTTTCCATTGTTGAACCTGATCTCCACAATTTCCTAGGTACGTACTATATATGAATTATATACCGTTTATATATGATATGAATATATAGACTGTTCATGGTGTTGCTTATGCACTATGCGAAAGAAAAAAACATTCACTGATGTGGACTGACATATTTTTATCTTGTAGGGGACAACTCTTCCTTTTTTCTAGTGCTCTCGCTAGAAGTCTTGGAGGGAACGTTAACCACCACCTTGCCGTCCAGTGCCATCGCCACTGCATCGATGAAGACTGAAGGCGTTGACGGTTGGCAGACGCTTCAGACATATGTGACCATCGCGAATCACTTCGAACTGAAAGCAACTGCCATCAGGTTCCTTGGGAGCGTGCAGGATTGCAACGATGCAATGCAGCAGTTGCATTATCAAGTAAATCCTGAATCATCATATTGTTCGTTTTGTCACATTTCTTGCCTATTTTTACAGCAGATATGACTTTCTCTTACAGGGTCCAGGGCATGGAACAACGTTGTCCATCACTGTGAACGACCTGGGAAACCATGGATGCTATCCTGACTGTTTAGAGAGAATGACGATGCCACTTACCACTGCCAAGACTATTCGTCTAGTTCCAGTCATCAAAACAAAACATGTGAACCCAAGGCGAGCTATATGTAAGTACAACTGATGATATTCCTGGGGTAGAAAACTGAAATTCGATATAGTGTGGAGCTCATTTTTATTTTGTGCTGCAATTATTTTCAGTGTTTAGATGGTTGGCAGCAAGCGGGATCGTGATAGTGCTATGCCTTGGCTTTGTCCTAATGTGTTGCCTATGCAAATGCATGAGAGCTTTAAAGAGTGGGCGAAGATATAAAATGTATGGTAAAATTCGCACAAAGGAGCAGGCCTCATTTCGTCAGCATGTGAGCATGTTACTCTTTGAAACTTCCATATAACACAATCAGGGTGGTCTGAACAGCCTTCATTTTGACCTTTTGGCATCCTTTTTTTTTTTAGAGGGAATTCGGGGGGAATCAAAACGATTCCCACCTACTTTTCATTCACAGGTGCTCGGCAAGCCGAGCGGTGAAAGGGCGCAAGCGCCAATCCTCCACACAATATCTTAGAGGTACAAAGGGGGTGAGAGAGAATACAACAATAACGACACCAACAACAAACTAGCAGGAGAGGAGAAACAATAAGACAACCCTAGGGTAAGTAAAGACACTAGCCGAGAGCCGCTAACCAGTCTCCGATTTGCGCCACCACCGAGCGACATACTCGCCGATTTCACCGGAGCCCTTGTGACCCTCACCACTCCTCGTAGCTACGCCGCTCCGCTGCTGCCCTCCACTTGAGACGCGAAATGTGGAGTGGAACGAACAGTGGAATGAGGATTAAGAGTGGTAACAGACACGTAAACCCAAGATCACCAGACACGACGACCTCCATTTGCGTTGATGGTGAGACATACAGCACATCCGGGCCCCCACCCGGCATAAGATTTTCTAAGCACCATCAAGGAGAGCGTCGACGGAGCAGAGGTGCCAGAGGCGGACGCTCATCGAAACGCCGGCAACAACAGACAACCAGGCCCACACCCACCCAAGAAGGGCAACAGCATGGGAGAAGAGGAAACGAAGGGAACACCAGGGCGGCGGCAGGGGCTGGAATCCATCCATCCTCCACAGTGGTGCCCTCAAGAGGGTTACGACGCCGTCGACACCGCCACCACCGGCTCTAGATAGCTAGAGCAAGGTTTTCACCAGGAGGAGGACCAACCAAGCCATTGACCGGGGACCTATATCATCGACGCCTCCAAGGAGGTAACGGCGCTAGGTAGCGTCGCCGCCGATCGCACAAACATAAATGGTTGTGCAAGGCTTTCGCCTAAGGTCCCCCACCGGCGCTCCACGGGCGCGCAGCCCCACCGCCGGCAAGCCCGCGGCCAAACTGCACGCACCGCGTCGCTGCTGGCCCTGCAAAGAGACACGAAGAAAGAAGCACGCGCACGTCGCCCCACCACCGGCGTGCCCGCGGCCGAACTGCACGTCCCACTCCTTCTCCGCCGCAGGGCCTCCGGCTGAAATCCACTTGCGCCCGCCTCCAGCCGCTGCACACCAGGAGCCTCGCGCCGCCACGACAGGACAGTAGCAGGCAGCCACGGCCCGCCCATGCTGCACCTGCTCGATGCCGAAGGAGTCACTGCCGGCGGTCGCCCTTGCTTGAAGTAGAGGCGGCTCAGGAGCACACCGCCGATGGCTCCCAACACCAGCATCCCGCAGGTGAGCGTCGCCAGGAAGAAGTGCATCGCCCTGCCGCACGGGGGCGGAGCATCCTTGCTCGCTCCCATCTTCGCGGCCAGCACGCCCAGCAGCAGCCGCGGGGGGCCTCGGCGGCGCCACCCCCGTGCCTCGCCGCGTGCGCGGATCCGGGCCACAGCCCCGCAAAAGCCGGCGGCGCTCCCGTGGGCGTCCGCCTCCCCGCCGTACCCGGCCACGCGCACGGCGCCCTCGCGAGCGCGCGCTCCAGCTGGGACCAAGTCGCGGGGGCCCTGCGGCCCGTGCCCTGGCTGCCCGCCGCAGCCAGACCAGGCCGCCGCAGTCAGGCAGCCGCCGGTCACCACCGGCAGCGCCCGCGCCACCAAGCACTAGATCCGGGGTGTGGGACACCGAATCCGGCCTCAAGTGCCCCGGATCTGCCGCCCAAGCTCGCCGGCGGCCACCCTCACTGGAGTTTTATTTCACACATTGGGAAGGAAAAGAGAGGGGGGAGACGACGGGAATGGAGGCGGCGGCTACGAGGGGGCCTTTTTGAGCTCCCCCGCAGCGGGCTGCCGCCGCCGCTGGCCGGAGCCGCGGCGACGGCGGCCGGAGATGGCTGGAGGCGGCGGGTTTTGGAGGTGAGGGGCGAGTCGCCCCCGAGTCGCCCGGGGAGGACGACGCGGGGGGGGTCGGGTCCAAGGACAAACCTTTGGCATCCTTTCTGATCGTTCTTTTCTCTATTTGCTCTTGTAGGAAAAGATGGGTGCTTCACCATCGCAATGCGAGGACGTTGGATATTGCACTGCTACTGCAACTGTGCCCCAGCTTGGTGCAAACAGATCCAGTCTTCGTCAGAGGTAAGCAATGTTATCGGCAAAAATTCACATGTTTCTGTTATGACTTTTAGCAGTCAACGCAACACAGAACTCCAATTGATGCAATTTGCAAGTGGTTCAACGTGCATAAGCAAAGCCAGATAAATTTTAACAAACTAATCAAAAACCATTCGTCAGTAAAGAATCAAAATATTATATTTTCTGTTTTTAGAAATCACGAGTCCCCTAATTGCCATTCTTCTCGATATTCCAGGTCTCCACGTTCATGCAAGCAAGAACTGGAACTCCAGCCAGTCTCAGGGACCATAAACAATAGAAATGAAGATAGCCTTCCTGTTACAGACAAGGACAAATAGGCATTTTATAATTTACCAGTTGTCCGAACCCAAATTACCTTCTGCAAGTCCCAAAAGCTTGTCTGATGCCACTGAGCAAGTATTTGGTGTAATAATTAGGAGTGTAGCAAAATGTGAATAAAATGGGGAAATAAGATGAGTTGCGAGTAAATGTTTTATTGACATCCACTACAGATTGTCAGGGTTTAAGGGAACACAAGCATGCGGCTTCTCAGATGCTTCATTTTCCTTTTAAACGGCAGACAGAAGCTTCCACATACAGGCAAAAGAGTCAGTCAACTACTCACATGACTGACATTTCTGTGGCAAGTCAGGAGAATGACTGCTAACTTGTTGCTTGGTCTACTGCATTGATGCATCATCTGGTGCTTCATTCATATTTTTTTGAAACAAGGTGCTTCATTCGTATAACACAAGCGAATGCAGCAGCAGTCCACAATCCTGTCACGTGGTCTCGCACAGAAACCATAATGGGGTACTATGGCTTGGTACTCCACTGAGTGAACTAGGACGTACTGAACAGGCTTGCTGGGACCTACAACATGGAATTTCCAAATCATTACCCCAATTCAACAATTTAATATATCAGCATTCGTTCCTACAATAACTGTTAGAAAAACCATGAAACAAAAGTTACAATTATTTGACAAGCCAAGTGAATTCCGTAGAGGAAGTTCAAACTACCTTCGCATTGTGTGGCATGATCTTTATGTCATGAGGTGGATGAAGCCAAGATTCAGGGGCATATGATAAGTTCTCAAGCCTGCTCGTGTAAATATCAGCGTATTGATGAATGTGATAGGCAAATGATGATTCCCTTCCAGTGTCTGTAAGAAATGTTGCACCAAAAGAGCTATTGAACAAATCTCGCATCCCAGATCGGCATTGTCGTCTTTCTGCATTCAACTCATCGAGCAATGCTCTATAGACTTGGCCTTTCTCGGTGCTAACCACGGTTGCGTGGACTTTCCCAAGTAGATCATGTATTATACTCAATTTTGCCTGCAATACAAGATATATCGAGTACATTGGTCAGCATCCATGTGGATGAAAATTCATGAACAAACTGCATATGCATATGTGATGACAGGAACCAATCATATGTATCAAATAAACAAGGTAAATACCATCAGTGTATCTATAGATTAATTAGTGGTGCAACTGATTGCATGTGTCATGTTTTAGATTTTGCATAACAGGAGGATAGAGCCTAGATTTACCAACCCCAGTGCCATACAATATGTCACAAAAGAAATAACAGCAGAAAGAAGTGTCTACAGACTGAGTCGCCTGAACCAAATCCTGCAAGTAGAAGGTGAGCCTTTCAAAGTGTACCGACCAATAGTGGACAGTTTCCTTCTTGCAGTTCCAATCTTAAGAGTAGATATTTGTTACCACCTATGGATCCAAAATCCTTGTATTTTTGGACAAGGACATATCTCCAAAACATTTGAGAGATATTGGTAGTAAAAGTTCTAAAAGCTCGTCCAAAACAACAAGAACTAAGGAACTGGTATAAAAACTTAGCTGTGTAGTGTGTACAATTTCATTAGAAGTACCAGCTAAGTGTAAGAGGGACAAAAATAAAGTATTAGGATATCATAAACATGACAAACAGATGATACAGTGCACACCTGTTGGAATCGATAGCTGTCACCATTTTGGATTTCTATTTCATCCTGAAATGACAAAGCATGGAACATTGTCAAATCGTACAAAACATATTGTATGAAAAAAATAGTGTGATAAAGTCAAGAAAATCCAAATTCCAAAGGAGAATCTTAGGGCACGTTTGGTTCGTTGTGCAGCTAGTACAGCACCAGGCCCTTGCCGGCCAGGATCGATGCATGCATGCAAGTTTGTTTGGTGGCTATCTGCGTTCAACCAGGATATAGACAGCTGGTGAATGGTTGGGCAATTCACGCGCACCTCTCCTCTCTCATGCGTGCAGCCTGCATGCTCCCGTTGCACGCCGCCAGCCAGGCTGCGAGAAAACAGAGTCCAAATCCGTTTTTTGGGAGCCTGGCTCCGGGGCCTTAGCTGCATGCGAAGGGCCAGGTCCAAGGATGAATGCAGCGATCCAAACACCATAAAACTGCACCCCACGAGTCAGGCCGGTCTAGATCAAGGCAACCAAACAGGCCCTTAAGGTTTTTTAAAAAAACAAATACAGATGAGTTCATGTTCTCTAGTAGCATATCCAACATATTCAAGATCAACATAACATAGGAGAATACTATTTTGAACATTTCAATACATTTCTCTTTATTTTGATCTATTCTCGAATCAAAACTTCTTTGGTACCAACACTCCAATAGGATCAAGGTAACCTTAGATTGAGATATTACTAGTGACTAGTCAATAGGTGAAGTATGAAAAATGCTACTCCAATAGGATCAAGGTAACCTTAGATTGAGATATTACTAGTGACTAGTCAATAGGTGAAGTATGAAAAATGCTAAAGCAGTGGCAATGCTCCAGTAAAAAGAAAAGCATCTACCTCAAGTTCTCGAATTACAGCAGCTGTTCGCCAACCAGCTTTTGAAGGTCCTCTTAAGTCACTCAAAAGATGGTCACCAAAATATATCACCTAATACAAAGCCCAAAAAACTGAGATGAGAAATTTGAATGACAATTTTCTGAAATTTAGATTTGGGCAGTCCATGTTTGTGTGAGCAAAGATCACCTAAACTTATGTATTCAGTCATAAGTTTACTCCAATATACTATATCGAATACAGCAATAATCAAGAAACATAATCAACATTCGGCAGATGAGCACAAAGGGCAAGCAATTTTTTTACTACTAGCTTCCACAATGCAAATGGTATTATCAACTATATTTATTTATATAACTTGAAAAGACACGTATCGAATTAAGGGAGAGAAAAAAGAGTAAAAGTCACTTGAACAGAAGACAGCTGAGAATACAGAAAATGATCCTTCTTTAAGACAATTGAGAATACAGAAATCGATTCTTCTTTAAGTTGAAAAATAACCAACCTCTGGGCCTCTCCATTTTGTGATCTGCAGAAATGATTTCAAACAGCCATTGTAGTATACTTGATCTGGCAGAAACTTGTCAACTGCAGTAAAAGCTAAGGTGTCCTTTTGAGTGTCATACACCCTACAATACAAAATATCAACCCAGAATTGAAGCAGATGTGATAGTGCAGAACTTAAACAAAATAACAATAGAAGGAAAAAAATACAATAACTGGTGGCAATATAGGTCCAGGTCCTTAAGCACCTGTACTTACTAACACTACTTTCCATTAATATTCAAAGTAGCAACAGACCTACACAGATGCATCAGTGCCAAAAAAAATATCAATAACATTTAAGCAAGAAGGATCCAAAGTAATATTTTCTGGTTAGTAACACATAGATGCTCAACAGAACCTGAATGGGTGATCTGAGTTATAGAAAGTTGGTTTATTTGCATGCGCAATCACAACATCAAACAGTTCCCTCCAGGAATTTCCATCAAAATGTTGGTCCTGCCCAACCAAATTGTGAATAGTCATGAAGAGAATATGTGAGTAATCAAAAATATTTTTCATAATAAGCTGACATGATACATTCTACTTCGAATAACTCACCAAGAAAATTACAAGTAAGACACAAAATTAATAATCAAAAGAGTGTCATACTCCATACCAATGTCCCCTGTGTAGTAGTAGTAGTATAAAACAAACTCTTATTGAATGCTAGAAACAAAGAAAGGATGTATTATGTATATGCTAAATAGCCACTTAGGCATCAAGAATATGTGTCAAGGGCTCAAGGCTAGTGCATGGAGTGGCTGGCATGTGTCAAGTTAAAACATGATTTCATATTCTCAAACCAAAAGGCAACCCTCAAAGAAAAGACATACAAGGTCAAGAAGGACCTCAGAAAATAAGAAAAAAGGTTATATCTAAAAATATATAATGTTATTCATGAACCAAATAGAAATCTGTTGTGGTTTAAAATCTTGCCTTTGGGTGATAAACAATATGGACAAAACATACAAGCAGATTTAAATTTAGAAACCAAACCTCTAGCAAATAACGCATCCCTCCATCTACAAAGTAGAAAGGTGAATTAGTAAGAAGAAATAGCTTTTTCCCTTTCTCTTTAAGCATCTTCAAGAAACGGAACACCTGGCTCTGCAGGTCACAGGTGAGGCAACAGTCTTAGAGATAACATATCAGTAAGAATGTCAAAAACAAGAAGCAGCATAAGGTTAGATCATTAACATATCAGTAAGAATGTCAAAAACAAGAAGCAGCATAAGGTTAGATCATTGATATTTAAAACTTCAGATTAAAAAAATCAATAAAAGTATGCCACCTACTTTTTTTATCAGAAATTTCTGAGGCTCAGAAAGAATTTGCCTGTGAATTAAGCCACTTCTGTGAACATGCTGAATCGATTGGTTTACATCCTCATATACGTAAGATGGATCAAACTCCAGTTTTGCATCTATGAAGTGTTGAACAATATCGGCAATCAGACATGCCTGTGAAGAAACGATCATCCCATAGTTAGAATATTTTTATTTTATTTTTTTTTTTTTTTTTTTTGCGATCGGGCGTTAGAATGTTTTATAGAGGCTAGAGGGAAATAAAAAGAAGTTCCACTAGGGTCACATTTCCAGAGGAATTGCAAATAGATCCACCTTTCTTTTGTGTCATAGATTAGTTCACTTCCCCTTCTAATTCAATAGGCCTTTTCCAAGTTTCTCGTATCACTTTTGGTTTCTATTTTGGTTAGCACTACCAGAGATAGGTATGGAATCTTAGGGGGTGGGGTTCCTGGAATAGAAGGGTGGATTCATTTCCCTTTCCCTTCACAACTGATATGGTGAAAAAGAAAGCCAGTTTAGTTGCATGGTATGATCTCAGAGAAATTACTCAAATTAAAAACATTACATTACATGTTATTAAATTCAATACATAGTAGCCCTAATCACAAATATGTGATACAGCATTGTCTATAAGTGCAAAACATCACTCCACATGGCAGGTCAGAACTACATGCAGAGCTACATGCCCTTGAAGAATGATCTAACACGCATAAAGTTGATATATGAATACAGAACATACAGAATATAAAATATAATTAACCTATGAACAAAGCATTAACCATATACTGGGTGATAATATGGTGGTCTAGTTGACGGAAGGCTCAGATGAATCCAAATGTACCTCACTAAAACAGAAGACATCCATCAGCCCAACAAGTTGACGAGCTTGATCTCTGCCAATATGCCGTGTGCCATAGAGCTCTTTTATCTCACTCAAACTCAGCTGATTAAAAAGCATTAAGATAAAGAAATTGTATTAATAGGCTGGCAATAGACATATTTTTACAGAATGTAATTATTGTTGGAGAAGACACAAAAAGCATAAACTATCTCATAGAAACTCCTTAAAGTATCAACATGTGAATTTTTCAAAATAAACTATCAACATGTGCAATCTATGTTCAGATGTATTTAACTAAATACACCAGCCAAAGTTTGAGTTTAACAGTTAATAAACAATAGACAAAGCAGTTGCTCATGAGAAGAGAACCTACATATATACATATACATATTCTATTAATATCCCAAATATGTAACTAATGCATAAACCAAATAACAGTCAGCATTAACCAACTTCTAAATATAGTATGGAAAGAAACTCAAGTTTGCATGAGTTACTCTTGCAAGTTGGATTGGATAAAACATTAAATTTTGAGATCAACAAACATCGACATTAAGGCAACCTATCACATTGTGTGAGCCTAAATGGTTGTATATGAATTAATCCAAGAATAATTAGGGTGTTCACTGCAGCTACAGCAACTGTTGAACTGCTGAAAATTACTGTCGCTCAATATTGGAAACGCGGCAGCCACAGCAGCTGAAAATTGCAGCGAACCAGACAACATAAAAAAAACAAGGCTAACAAGCTTCTGAATATACATCTTGTGAATAAAGGAACTAAAGCATGAATAGTAGTTATTTAAGTTGGATGCAAGTGGTTGAGCTAAAAAAGGAGAAACAATAAAGCAGAGAGCACATTACCCTCTGCCGCCCAAAGAAGCAACCATCTGGTTCAATAGAGCCGAAGAAATCGAGCTTGAGAAGGCACCCTTTGAGTCTGTCATAGTACAGACCCCTGATGGGGAAGGTGCGGTCATACTCGTAGTGCAAGCAACTCTCCGGATACTTCAACTGCAGAAAACATCAGGTCTGCTTGGTGCTCAGTTGCTCACAAAACACAAGCGCAGCATTCTTGCAACCATGTAATGATGCCATGGCACCCAAGAAACAGAGGAAGCAAACCTCATTGACCAGGTGCTTTTTGGCAAGATCGTAGATGAGGCACTGCAGGTGCTCGGAGTAGTGCGACAGCGTGTAGTCGTAGTCGAAGCCGTAGACCTGGAGGTCGTCCAGCTTGACGTTCTTGTTGACGTAAATGCCTGAAACCCGCGAGCCAGGGCCAGCAATGTTAGTAAGAGTCTGAAAAACCAATCTGTAAAGCAAGACCGGCAGGAGAGTACAGGGAAGCGAAAAGGCAATCAAAGCTCTGCTCGCGACCTTGCGGGTTGATCTTGGGCATGTCCTTGATGGCGGCGGGGATGCTGAGGTAGTTGCGCTTGGCGTCCTCGAACTCGCGGCGGATGCGCTCGATCTCGTCCTCGCCGGCGCCCGACCGCAGCGTGGTGGAGAGCGTGCAGAGCGCGCGCAGGCCTGCGCCCGCAGGAGACCGAGGAGGCGCGCGGACCCGGTCCGCAGTCAACCCCGCCCCCGCAGCGGCATTCCGTCGAACGGCTCCGGTGCAGCAGCCTCGCGAGGAGGAGGACCGCAGCGCCATCGCGGCAGAGAGCGCCGGCGACAGGAGGAGGCCGTCGCGGTCCAGGAGGCGTTGGCGTTGGCGGAGGCGAGCCAGCGCCATCGGGGTGCCAGCCGCGGTTTTGTCGGTTGTCGTCGCCGGCGTGGAGACTGAGGCGGGAGACGGCTGTTTTTCCTAGGCGCCGACGGGAAAAGGTCGCGCTCGCCTCGCTCCGCAGTTGCACGGGAGAAGGGGAGAAAAGGCTGACACGTGGGCTGGTGGGGTCGCGCGGCCTCTTTTGTGCTGCGGCCCATTTATTTACTTATATTCATCCGGCTAAGGTTGGGGAGCAACCAGCCATGCCACGTCGCCCCCTATAAACAGTACAGTACGTATAAACAGTAACCATTCATCCGGCTAAGGTTGGGGAGCAACCAGCCATGCCACGTCGCCCCATGAACAGTACAGTACGTATGAACAGTACCGTATGTATGAACAGTACCGTATGTATGAACAGTAATCGTATGTATGAACATTTTTTTTTTTTGCTTTTCCCACCTTTCTTTCCTTTCTTTTTTTTTTACCTTTTTTTTGCTTCTTCCCTTCTCTCTTTCTTCCCCACGGGCCCGGATGCGTGAGACCCCGTCCTACAGTAATTTTTTTGTTTTCCCATCTTTTTTGTTTTCTTTCCCTTCTTTTTATCCTTCTTTGTTCTTCCCTTCCCTCTTTTTTTCCTGCAGGCCTAGGTGCGTGGGCCCACGGTAACGCGCGGGGTCCTTCTTAAGAACAGTGCTCCGGATAAACAGTCAGGCCTTCACATTTTTCGCACTGCAAGTTATAGCGCGTACTATACAAACCCGGTAACATGAAGAGTACGAGACCCGTTAAATAATTTAATATTTTTTCCAAAATAATTAATAGAGTTAGTTTCCTTAATTCAATTGCTATAGAAGCTTTAGGTAATTTACCCATACCACGCATAAAATAAAATAATTTAGTAATTTAACCGGCTTTACGCTCCCTAGAATACGCCATTTTCATATTTTCTTACACATTTATTATTTATCCAAATTTGCTCAAATTTTGTACAAACCATAACGAATCAAATAAAAATAAAGAAAATACCAAAACAACTTTGTTGACATCTATGCAACTATCACATATTTTATTTTAATTTTATTACTACGGATGTGGGTCTATATTTCTCTAAATTTTTTGCAAGTAATTAATAAAGCTGATTTCCATAATCCAGTTGTTATGGAAGTTTTATGATACCTTACCCATATCACACATAAAATTAAATGATTTAGTAAATTTACCGGCTTTACAATCCTAAAATATATATATATATATATATACACATTCGTCTACATATAAAAATTATACTAATATAAAATAAGAGTCCATCAAATATAGTATCTGTAAAACCATATGCGTTTGCCTGCCGACACGCGCAATGGCGCGCGCAACTTACTAGTAGGAAAAGGAGGCCAATGGCGCACGGCGCCCATAGGAAAAGGAGGGGATAGGCCACGGAACTGGAAGACACTGGTCATTGCTTTTGCACACCTGGGCCACTCCCCATTCTCCATCCCACGAAGCTGCGTCCTTCTACGTTAAAGTTTTGGAATTTGTGACTGTACCTTCTGGAATCGTAGTTGAATGTTTAAATTATCCAAGTTTATGGATAGGAAAAGTTAAAACACCAGTTCAAATCCTGGATGAAAGTTTCAAATCCTTGTTGGGAAGAACTAGCGACAGAACGTTTTATCTGTAGAACAGGCTCATCTAAAGTTGAAGCCCACCCTAACCCAACACACACCCCACCACACACACATCTCCCGTCCTCCGCACCTCTACGTCCGGCCGTCCGGCCACCACACACACATACCTCTAGTCGTCCGCGTCCGCCCGACTCCGCATGGACTTCCTCGACTTGAGTCCGAAACGAGTGGAGGAGGCATGCTGCATGCAGACTCGGCCACCGT
The DNA here is from genome assembly GCA_018135685.1 of Themeda triandra. Taxonomy (NCBI): domain Eukaryota; kingdom Viridiplantae; phylum Streptophyta; class Magnoliopsida; order Poales; family Poaceae; genus Themeda; species Themeda triandra. The sequence continues at coordinate 181,959 of JAENPR010000606.1, read as the reverse complement.
TCGAAAACGACGAACGTTCGAGTCTAAGCATTACCGATCCTTGTTTGCCCAAGACTATCACAAAACGAAAACCTGGTTCCTTTGGTCTAGTCAACATAAGCTTCGGCCTTCCCTGTAATGCAGCATCCTCCTGAAAAACGCATAAGCAATTGGAACTCAATCCACTTAAGACGGTTTCCTAATTCAAACCTTGTTTAGATTGCAAACCAAAAAAAAAACAACTTTTACACTGTAGCATTTTCGTTTGTATTTGGCAATTGGTGTCCAATTATAGATTAATTAGGTTCAAAAGATTCGTCTTCTAAATTATAGTTAAACTGTGTAATTAGTTATTTTTTTGCCTACATTTAGTGCTTCATATATGCGTGTAAAGATTGATGTGATGGGAAGAGAGTGAAAAAAATTGTAATTTTGAAGGGAACTAAACAAGACCTCAGAATTCAAGTGTTAATAAATATATACATGTTGGTAAACCTCATAGGCACGTGACCGGTGAAATGGAGTTGCAACAGATATGGCAAATGAATACTTACATGGGAACGAGATCTAGTGTGAGTGATGCTCAGCTTTCCAGTCCCTGATTCAAACTTCTTAACCAATTCAGCAGCAGATACATATGCAGTTGCTTCCTAAGAATGCCCACAGGATTCATATCAGTAACACTTCATCTTCAATTTTATCTCTAACCAATCCCCATTAAACTGGAATACTTAGTAGCAGGAGAGGAATGTTTACCTTCACAGAGCACATATCCTCACGGGACTTCCTCAATTCATTGCTTCCAGCTAAATCAGCTCTCCCCATATGAGACAACACCTTGTCTTGACATTTAGTGTCTGAGCACAAGAGCAACAAAAGAAGGAAAAATTACAACACACCAGTGACATGAATATTACAAGTTCGTCTCCATTGTCATTCCCTTACCTGTCTGGCTCTCCCATCATCGAGTTTCTGCATCTTTTTACCGCCTGGTTCTCTTGTGCAATTTCAGCGCCAGCGCTGCCTGCCTTTCCAGTGCTCAAATCTCGACCACCCCTGAAAAGACAACAGCACAGACAAAGATGAGCTTGAATCTTACTTGATCATGTTCCTCTTGGCACCCGTCGAAGCAGCTATAGGACCAGCTCTGCGCATGTTCACCTCCGTCTTCAGGGTCATGTTCTACGTGATGTGCTGTAGTTTCTAGTGTCATCAGATTTATTCTATCTACAGATATGTGAGTGGTAATTCTTGTGGGAAACATTGATGCTAGTTTATGTTCATGGTGTTTTTGTTGTGCTTGCCTGCATGTCTGCCAATTGATTTGTTTGCCCTATTCTTCTTTTCTATCCAGGTAGGTGGCTCACATCCTCGTGTGTCTCTGTTTGTTTGGAGCCAAGTGTCTAGAAAGATGGAATTCAACACCGAGAAGCTTCAAAATCTTCATATCATCTCCAATGAGGAGTCGGAGCCTGTTGTCATCTTCGATACTGATGATGTCGATCCTGAGGATGACGAGGACACAGAACCCCAAGTAACCCTTGGTTTCGTAGTGGAGCCAAAGAAACCAAAGGACTTTCAGTATCTTCTCCCACAACATTTCCCTGTAAAGCTGGTGGTACTCCAGTATGACACTAGAATTGCTTTAAAATTGGACATTGATGCTGTTGAAAATTTTGTTTGTGTTGAAAGTTTATGTTTCTGCTCATCAGGCCTGGCTTGATCCTGTGAATTTGCCATCTGGCAAGTCAAGCAGCTGTGACTTCTGTGGCAATCCACTGCATTTTGTTCTCCAGGTTTGGTTTTGTTTCAGTTACAATAGTAGATGTACTGAATTGTTTATGTTCAGGATTGGCAGCCAACTTGGTTGCTGATGTGCAGGTTTATGCACCAATTCAGTCAAAGGAAACTGCCTACCATCGCACATTGTTTTTGTTCATGTGCCCATCAATGGCATGCTTACTCCTGGACCAGCATGAACAGGAGAAAGACAGGACAGTAAATCCTAAAAGGAGGTAAAGAAAATATATATTTCTTGACTTTAGTGTTTGAACCTAAATTTTGTACTTCCTATTTTGGTCACATGGAGTAAACTGAATTACAGTGTCAAGGTTTTCCGGTGCCAGCTGCCCAAGGACAATGCATTTTATCAACTTGAAGAACCTGAGGGGTGCGGTGAAACCTTTGAATCACAGTGTGCAGGAGGTAGCTTGCTGCTAAAGATTTTTGTTCTGTGCATAGTCTTCTCATTTAGCCACAGTATGATTGTCTAGGATCTACAATTTTGGGATGGTAAGGTTCCTCTTGTCAGCGTAGTGCACTACAATTATATAACTCTTGGATATATGGTTGTAGAATGGAGAAAGTATTCATGAGTTTGTGCTATTGCCCACATGTTTTAGTGTACATGGTCAGCCCATGTCCTTGTTTTGAACTCTCTAATTGTTTTTTCCCCTCAAATTTTTCCCGACAGCTACTAAGATTAACCACATTTTCATATTTCTTTTAAGAAAACAAATTTGCTTGTTGATTGATTGAGAATTCATTTATTTATATTTGAGAAAAAAAAACAGATTGAAAGGGCCCTCCTGGGAATATTAATAGATCGTATCATTCATAAAAGGATAGTCATACGTTTTGCACACATGCCTGAAAGTGTGACAATATTTTTCTAGTACCTTACTACTTTAGCCATTCCGTATGTGCCAACATAACTCCTAAGTCGAATTAGTAATACTCATAGTAAATTGTAAGCAATTGAATCATGTATTTTTGATTGTTTATATTAGGAATGCGACCTCGACTATGCCATTGGTGTGGTACATGGAAAGGCAAAAGATGTTGTCGATGTTGTAGGAAAGCATACTATTGTTCCAAGAAGCATCAGGTATACACTAATCAGGCAATCACAGTGCTGTTCCAAATTGATCTATTTAGATCTGCTGCTTGGATAATTAGAAATCACTGTTTGGAGAATCACATAAATGTTCTTATTCAGGAATTGCATTGGCGCACTAGTCACAAGAGTGAAAGCCATCAAGTGCTTTGTTCACCCAATGCTTCTAATTCTAGCAGATGAAGGGAGAGTGTGCTCATTTATTTCATATAGAGGTCACATCTGGTTTCCTCATGAACTTTCTTTGTGTGCGAATGAATATTTCCAGTATTTGATGCCACCTCATGGCCTGAATATATGGTGGTCTATGAACCTGAAAAGACACCCTGTTTCGATAATTGTAGTGGCAATACGTCAGAATTGTTTGTGGTACATGGGCAAAACAAATCAGATGAGATGCTTTCATTGATGGACGAGTTTGAGGTATTTGTTTTCCTGCTATGCGTTATAATATTTTATTTTTCTAAATACCAGTGTTATTCTTTTTATTTTAATACAATTTTTTTAGGCTGATGCTGACAACAGATGTTGGACATCTTTTCTGGACCGTATCTCGAGGGACCAGCAGCAACAACAACAAGTATTGAGGTGGGTATTGTGCCTTTTACTGCATGGATTTGTTATATTCATCATTTTGATTTAGTCAAATTAGTAGAGTTAGTCTACTGAACTGTTTAATATGCTGAAGAGCCACATGCTTTCAGCTTATCTACAACCTTTTTTATATGCAATCACAAACCATGATCTCAGAATTTGAGCAAGGATTAACACATCAAGACCTTTATCTTTGTTATATGGTTCGTCTGCCCCAGAGACCTATTTAGGGATGCTTTTCATCTTCATCGGGTGCTTCCCAGATTCAGCTGCATTGAAATTTTTATCTGATAACTCTTAGTGGGTTGGACTCTGCAATGTGCATGTGTAGTACGATGGCTGTTTGGTGTTGATGATCAAGACCACACTTTTACTCATACCTAAAGGCCAAAGTATGCTCCATTTGATTTTCTGTACTGTAATCCTTGGATATTCTTGGCTCTATATTTCCCCCTTGCCAAGCTGCATCAGTCTTCTTTGTAGCGGAATATATGTTCTTTTGTGAAACCCTTATGATACTTATCATGTCGATAGTCACTCCAATCATGTTCCTTCTTGACTTTGGATGCTTAAAATTTTTCATAATTAGATCCATACCTCAGTTCTGCTAGATTTCAAAAACTTGGCTCTGTATTCCTTATGGTTCTTATCTCTGCTTCAATCAGCAATGTTGTTGAAATAGGGCTACCTATCAAGTTATGAAACAGCTATAGGATTTGTGGTTGCTGGTGTTGGCTTCATTTTCAAAGTTATTTTATTTATGTGTTGTTTCGCCTTCATGTCTACTGTTCTATCCTCTTCTCCATCAATCACACCTCCATCGTCTGTACCACTTGATGCTCTTGAACACTTTAATGCTATATTTTTAGTGCTCTGTTGAAATGAAATACTACATTTTAATGCTACACCTGTGGTTACTGAAATACTTATTTTACTCCAGCAGTTTCTGTGTCACTGTCAACATTTTGTATAAATTAGTTCTAATTCTTCCGTTACAGTACAAAAATAGTTATCTGAATTTCCTGTTCTCTACCATAATGTCTGTTGTTTGTTATGCAGGTACTGTGGGGAGGAAACGGCAAAACCTCTTTGGGCCGTGTCATCTGGATCTCTGACTAATGATGCTGCTATCCCATTGTGCATCTACTGTAATGGTCCACTTTGCTATGAATTTCAGGTTGGACTGGTTTCATTTTCTGATATAACTGTTTTCAACCCGAAAAATACTTCGTTCATATGCATGCCTTGTGACCTGGCTTTTTCTTTTCGTGATGAATTATTTCTTATGCAAACTATCTGCTCCCATTGTAACCCTACTAGTCAATAATTCTTGTCATTTTTTTCACAAAGAAACTGGTCCTTTAGTAATACTACAGACATTAGACTACTATGGAGGCACACTGCCACCCTCCATGCATTCGATCAAGAGGCAGGTAGGGTGAGGAAGAAAATCAACGCATTAGGCAAAGGTGCCATGATCTTATTTTTCCTTAGGTGCAAGGCATTAAAAAAAATGTGGTTGAGGAAAAAAATCTATGAATGGCATACATTTGTGAATTTTCTGCTTTTGGGTTGTATTTGTAATATGGTGGTTCATAAACAATCTTCATTCCAATGTGTATACAGTTAATGTCACAACTGCTCGACTACTTCCATGTTGAGAGTGAACCTGACCCCCTTGATTGGACGACAATAATTGTGTACACATGTCAAGGGTCCTGTGACCGGAATGTTAGTTATAAGGAAGAATTTGTGTGGGTTCAGTTATGTCCGCCCAAGACCAAGAACAACCTACCGTATCAGTTTTCCTTGTTTTGTAATGTCACCCCAAATCAGCACCTAAAGCTTTGCTGCTTTCACTTTTTCATTCTGTAAGTATCTGAAGTTGCATGATTTTAGGTAGCTTTTCTGCACTGCTACATGCAATTTTAGCCAAAAAAAAAACGCAGTATCTATGTGTGCCATTTTACTAGATTTAAAATTTGAGTTTGTCAGGATAGATATCCAGATAATGTCTAAAAAGCACACAATGACACAATGTACTGTATATGTTCCTCGAGACATGTTAAAGGCAGGCCTTGGCTGGCAAGTAGCTAGGGGGGCAGTCGCCCTTCTTTTAATAGGTAAGCCATAGTCTTTCCAGTTGTCAGTAAACGCCTGATTTCGTGAAACATGGAATTGCGTAAGTTGTGATATACTTGCATTATTATATAGTATAGATTGTTACTGTGGTTTTTTTTAATTTTTTTTTCACTTGATACCTTCATATAATGAATGGTTTGACCTTTGTTGTCAGGTAACCAAGGCCTTTCGTCTCGTAACATTATTCGGTCTGAGCTATAGAAGCATGTGCATCTGTCATGTTACCAGTTGTAAAACTCTCCAGTGTTCGCTGGTTGTGTCCCTCCCCATTTGCTGTTTCTTTGGACATCCCGGAGGCAATAGCCAGTAGGAGCTGTTGCGGTGCGGTGGGTGGGAGATAGTGCAGGGAAGTCTCAGTTCGCTGACATTTGAAAGCTGTGTGAAATATTCAGCAAAAATGCTGGAATGGTAACAACTGAAACTGACCACGCGTCCCGGAAACCTGGCGGCCCATCGTGTCGGTCGAGGTAAACCTGGCAGCCCATCTCCGCGCGTCCCGGAACTCAGCCCAACCAAACCAGGTGATCTCCACATCTGTGTACCAACAACTCTTGGGTTCCCAATTGCCATCATGCAAACCCATCTGTGTGTGTATTTGATGGAACTCGACCCATTTTCGAGACGGGGACTTCACCCGTTTTTCACCGGGATTGTTGGCGGCTAGGCACCAACAAGGCTACAACACGTACAATTTGGGACTTGGGCTGTATCATTTGACAGAGTGGGTCATGGACTCATGGTAGTATTTTTGGCACGTTTCTAGAAAACAATATTTTTCTCTTAAAAAAAAAGAAAACAGTATTTTATTCGAAAAAATAGTACTTTTGGCAACGGTCCAAAGTAGGCACGAAAAATATTTTGATCCGTGTTAGCTTGGTAGAAGCACGAGAGTTGCACGGTGCGGTTTGTTGTTATGATCGAAACAACACGAAAATGGAACGTACGCAATATCTCCCTCCATTCCAAATTATAAGGCATTTCAAGAATCTTGCAGAATCAAAATTTTTTAAGTTTAACCAAAGTTATAGAAAAAATATAATAACTTGTGACATCAATTAGGTATGCAATGAAAATATAAGTAATAGAGAATCTAATGGTACTTAGTTGTCATCATAAATATTATTATTTTTCATATAAATTTGGTCAAACTTGAAAAAGTTTGACTCTCCAAGATTCTTGGAATGCCTTATAATTTGGAATGGAGGGAGTATAATATAATAATTTTTTGCATTTGCTATATATATTACCTCTCGTCTGATTCTTAAGTAGATTATATAAAAATTACCATAAATTTTCATAGAAAACAGTACAGAAAAAAGTTGTAGACAGATTAAAAAAATAAATAAAATATATTCCAAGGGTTACTTGTCTAGCATGACAAAGAGGTATGCCAACGTTTGCCATTAACTGTTCTTGGACCCAAACAATGACTTCTTGTACACAAGCTGACATAACCTAACTTGTCTCACGATTCATGAGCTTAACTTGCCTCACGTGCCTAGAAGTCATGACCCGGAGCGAGATCGTGATCCGGAGCGGCGTTAAGCAAGACCACGCCTCTACCAATATCAATGTGACCGATTGATTCATTGGATAGTTGGCTTGATCTACAAAAGCAAGGTGAATGGATCACAAGATAGAGTCTAAAAGGGGTCAATGACCATAACCAATTAATTAATTCAATTGGTATTGGTAAGCTCAGTTGGCCTAATCGTCACATTAATCTTTTTTAATTTATTGATCTTTCTATTTTCTTTTGAATAATTATGGTTGCTCGTAATTTGCAAGCACGTGAAAGTAGATCAGAGCATATCATATTTTGAAACTGAACATAGATAGATAAACTAAAAAGCATAGTTCACTTGCAACCTTATTTATATAATTGAAATATTGAATACATTGCCAACATCCTTAATGTGTTATCATGGTAGTTTTATGTCTGTTGTCTTATCTCGAGTCGTTGTTGGTACTTGACTTGATAGTATTCATGATCCATGACAGAAGAAAACAAATACTCTCTCCGTCGCATGGAGTTTGACGTTTTTGACTTTTGGACTTCATCTTTGACCATTCGTCTTATTTAAAAATTTTAAGCAAATAATAAAATAAATCAATTAATATTTAAGTATCTTCATTGATAAAATAAGTCATAATAAAATAAATTATATTTAGATAAAAACTTTGAATAAGACGAATGATTAAATAAGATGGCACGAAATCCAGAGTGTCAAACTCAACGGGACGGAGGGAGTATATTTAGATCAATCGTCTGTGCTACCAAATTTACGGGAAAGGTTATAACCTTTAGTCATGCATATCATCCATCTACGTGGATGCCCCCTTCAAATAAGTCAAACAAATTCAGTGCCAGGCAGTCATATGGCGCATCCGGCCAGAGGGTAGGGGCTGCAGCTTCTGTGTCCCCTTTGGGTGTCCCGATCTGTGTCCCCTCGTTAGTGGACGGCATCCGTGCGCTTTGCTTTAGAGATGTGGGCCCTGTTTACTATCTCACCGCATGTTGAAAACACAGAACCGCCGTAAGCCGATCTGTCTTCCCGGCCGGACGCGTGCGGGGTGAAGACGAAAGCACCACCGGAGAGCTCAAATGCGATGGCCCTTCGTCGTTGTCGCGTGCAGGTGCCCGCCCGCGGTGCAGAACCCGTTGACGGCAGCGGCGGCGAACCACAGTCCACAACACGGTCGCCTCCTCTCGACGAGCAGATCAACTCGATCTGGAATTCTCGATGAAGCCGTCTAGCTAAGCGGGTAGTCATGGTGGAATAGTTACTCGATCGACGCCGGCGGTGAGCGTGCGGGACCGCGTGCTTGTTGACGAGCACAGTGGCAGTCACCGAGGGGGGTCCCGAGCGTGCCGCCGTCGCAAGAGCGTGCCACCACGGCCGTGGATCTCCTCGAGGCGATGCTCGTCGGAACACAAGAAACAAACGCCACCAGCCAGGTTGTAGAACACCACCAGCACCAGACCCGACCGAGCATGGCTGTGAGACGGACTGGACAAACGGCTCCGTTTTTCTCCTAGCGTGGGAATATGGACGAGAAAAAATAGGAGGTGCCGATGGCCTCCACGTGTCCGGGGATACGGATGGGGACGGGGACACACAAGCTGGGTAGGTAGGTAAAGGTGCGGCCGCATGCAGCCGCTGACTGCTGCGTCGTCGTCGAGAGCAGCATTGTACGTGCGGTGGTGCCTCCTCACCGCCGCAAAGGCCGGACAAGACGAGGACCCAGGGGAGTACATTTTAATTTGTTGTGTATAGCTGCGACACTGTGCCGCTTGAATTTGACGCCCAATGCAATGCCAATGCGCGCGTGGAGGACATGCATGGCCCCGAAGTTTCGCTGTGTGCGGCGCTCGAGTGTGGACTAGCTACGGTGGCGAGATGCCGGCAATGTTTGTTGGGCCTGGATACGCTTCTCTTGTCTCAAGAGAAAAGCGCTTTTGAATTGGCGAGAGCACACTACGGCGGCTATAGCCTAGTGTTGATGATCGTGCTGATCCGTACGCACAGCCGCCCAGCTTGGCCGCTTAGGGCTTGTTCGGTAGTGCTTCACGAGTTCACCTCCACCTACACATAGGAAGCCTTCACCAACTCCTTTTGGAGTTTGGTTAGCCAAAGCTGCTACTGTGGGCTGGAGTACTGTTACGTCACAGCATTATAGAGGCCAAAGCACCGGAAAGCATAGGCAAGCAAACACTTCTTTACGACATAATAACTGCTCTATATATGCACCGACGGAGAAATGCTTACTCAAGCGTTACTCCCTACTCAATTAAGCAAACGTTTCAAACCCTGAATGCACCTTACTCAGTAGTTAGGTGCATTTGGTAGGATGCAAATTCTATGAGAAAAGTTCCATATCTGTATTCTGTTTATTAGATTAGAAATATCTTTTTGCTAAAATGAATTAGAATCGATGACAAAAAAAAAAAAAACCTATCAGATTGTTCTTCTTCACCATAGATGAAAACAGTGATTGAAACGTTTGTACGTGCTCCAGAAAAAAAATCACCACACTAAACAGACAAGAATGTGATTCCTGTAACAAAACGGTGGCAATTATTCGCGCATGCCCGGTCCGTGATCCTGGATTCCTGGAGCCGAGAAGAAGCATGCCAAACCCTACTGGAATGTTTTTTTTTTAAAAAAAATACCCTGCTGCAATGTTGTGTGGCTGTGAATCGTCCCTGCTGCAATTTTTTTCTTTTTGAATTTACCCTGCTGGAATGTTGTGTGGCTGTGAATCGTCGAGGAGCCAAAGCAAGGACAGAGCAGAAGCAGTGGCCAACGCACAGTGTGGTCCATGTTCTGGGAGGTGCACGTGAGCAAGCCGACGTGACCATACGGGAGATGCCTGCCAATCAGAGCCGGCGGACCAGGCCTGACGGCGACGGCACGTGGGGGCCGTGGCGTGCGGTCCATGCACAAGCCTCCGGCCCCGGCCGCCACGTCGGAATCGAATCCACATCGGGCGATCGCGATCGGCCACGCACGCGTCGCGCTCCCGTGGCCAACTGCGGCCAGGACCGCCGGAGACGTGGCCGGACGAATCTGATTCTGACTGATCGCGTCGCGTCCTCGTGATCGCGGCGGCATCACGCATCGCGCGATCTCGATGCGGATCCCGGGGAGCCGAGCGCATCCCATCCCGCTGGATGCTGACGATGCAGGCGGCGGCTGAGCGTGCGCCCGTGACCTCTCCACTCTACTCCGACACTAGCATTGCAAAGTGTGGAGGACACTGGACACCATCTCCTCCCCTGCCATCGCCCACGACGCATACGCATGGCATGGCATGGCAAGGCCAGGCATGAATCATTGTGAGTGCTACTTTCCCGCGTCCTCGCACCGTCGCACTCGCACCATGTGCCCCGGCGTCTCGTTCTCGTCTGTCTGAGATGAGATTCTCCCTAGTGATTTCCGAGTAGTTCCTGCTGCGTAGCGTGCATAGTAGGACTAGTCACTCGTAGTGAACGAAAAATGGTTTGTTTACTCGCGCCTCGCCGGTAAATTACAAACGTTACGGTAGTGAGCACCTAGCGTTTGCAGATTCGTATCTTTTCTTTGGTGTGTCTTGCTTGCAGAAAGTCAGTGGTGGGCCACGGACGCACCGTCACCACTTATCACTCGCGCTACCGGACGATGCTCCAAACAAACTCCGCTGATCCCGAGGCTATATGCTGCTTTCCCTTTGCAACAACTGCAAGGAGCCGAGGCAAAGGCGGAGGCCTGCGTAGCGCCCAGACCGTACGACTTGCGAGAGCGGCCGCCCGTCCTCGAGCCTGCCGCCGCCATGTCGCTTTTGATCCCCGGCCTCGGCTGCCCCCTCCAATTATTCCGCCGAGATAGAGAAAGCGTACGTCACCAAAAGCGGCCACTGTGACTGTGCTGTGTGGCTGCGCCGCGCGCTCTGCAGTCTGCATTGTTGCACTTTGCACTGCGGGCCACTGCGGGCACTTGCACAGTCCGCAGCTCTTGTCTTCTTCTGTTTTTCTCTCGGCGCCGTGCGCCCGTGCCTCCCGTGACCGGTGAACATACGAGAGTAACGGGGCCTGAACGAGACAGTAGTAACCTCATCGTTGTCCCCGCCAATTGTGTTTTCTTTTTCTTTCTTACGCCCCTCTTGGTAAGCACCACCACGACCACGACTGTACGTACACAAAAAGCTGCTGTAGAGTCAGTGCCTATCCTACTAGTTTAGCTCAAAAAACTTTAAGCGATAGACTGACCAATTCACTCCAACATTAATCTTTCTGTGTTCATATGTTCTCAACATTTAATTTGCGTATGTTATTCCCGAAAAGCAACGATTACAGGTTAGAAGAGTTGGTTCGATTTTTTTTTTTGTGTAATTGATCTAGTTTAACTCTTAGACTCAATAAGTATGCGTGTAACTTTTTTAGATTTATTTTAGAAAAACATGGTTATTTATTCTCATCAATGTTCATATGACGAGTATGTGCATATATATGTTCAAAGAAGCATATGCGCAAGGTTCCATTTGGAGGCGCTTCATGATTCTAGTTTAAAAAACGATCCAACCCTTCAAAAAAGACGCACTTCTGAACCAAATTCTCCAACCTATGATTTTCCACTACACTATTTTAACATGCAATCAGAATATGCTCTGGTGAAGCTAGGAGGATAAATCTTTGACGACCTCAGCTCCTCTCTATAGTCCTCCTTTGCCCGACTAATCATCTTCTTTGTATTGATACTTCTCTTCCATTGCCCTCTCCGCTCTATGCTAGCACCCCGATGGTGCTTTGGGCCCCCACCCCGTCTGAGCTCTTGCTCTGTGCTACTCATCTATCTAGTCTTCCTCATCATGAGAAGCCATCAACCATGGCATTCTTGGCTGTCACCATGCCCAAGCTTGCTCCATGTGTTGCTCATCTACCACATTTCTCACTAATTAATGGCATCCCCATCATCTTCCTCACAAAGGAGAGGTTAAGGTAGCAGCCCACAAGGAGCGTATGTGGCTCCTAAGGAGCCTCTCTGTGCTGAAGGACAAGGCGGCAGCTCGCAGAGAGCATCATCATGCGACAGGCATCGAGTTTTCTTCGTCTCCTGCATCTTTGTGGAAATCAACTCCTAGATGCTAAGCCTTGCCCACATTGATTCTTAGAGAACCCATCTTAGCAGAAAAAGGTAGCTTTGGATTCAAGCATTGCTCAATATATAAAAGTTGTTCCAAATAGTGTACCATTCACGTCTCATTATTCATCATCCAACGTAATTTATAGCATACCTAGTTGGTGTCAGAATTTGTTGATAATCTTCTCTATAAAGTTGATAATATTGTTCAGCTAGTAGAAAAGCCGGCGGATTTTGGCAGATTCGATAGTGATTTGTGAGAAGAAATAAGCCGAAATCTGCCGAAACTTGTCGGTTCTCAGTGACGGAACTAGGGGGGCCAGCAGGGGCCGTGGCCCCCCCCCCATGCACAGTAGGTTTGTTAGTCTATATATAGATTTATAGTATAAAAATGTTGTTTTTTACTCATTTTAATTGAAAAACTATAATTTTAGTTAAAAATAGTGTTATTTTTTTTAAAAAAAGTTGTTGAAACATATTATTCTGTATATTTTATTATAGTAAAAAATGCGATTATATTTGTTCGGCCCCCCTAATCAAGATCGCTGGTTCCGTCACTGTCGGTTCTGGATCAGCTGAACAGGACGATAACTTAGTTCGCCTTTGTGGTAGAATCTGCCAATCTGATTTGAAGTCCTTGATCTAAAAAATTTCCCTAGAATAGAGACATGTGTGTTTATACAACAAGACACCTATAGTAACTTCGTTAGTCTTGATTTCTGCTCAGTCTCGGTCTTGTGTTCATAGGGGGGATGATCAAACTTAAGATAATTTAACTTAAAACAAATCTAGAATCATACGTTTCGGGGGATGAATGCTTATTTTAGTTCTAATTAGTTAGAGAAGTCGGTGTCGATGTCTAGTGCATCATTTATCTATGACTAGAGGAAATTATATATAACAAATCTAAGCATGGCTGAGCTACAACGTCGGCACGACCTAAGTGGCGCGGTAACTACATGGGAAACTCCTCCATTATTATTGCTCTACAATAATCAGGCAGGGCATTTAGGCACGTTAAGGTCTCCATCGCATTCGCAGATATGCTTCACATTCCTGCTTGCATGCAGCAGGTTGTTGCCTAGTGGGCGTGGATACCAGCTCGGACTCGACGCGAGGATGACTCTAGATCAGGATTACTCTAATCTGCCAATAATTGCGAGGCGCACTCGCAAGCTATTTTACAGTATATATGATATATAAATATATATACTACTATTGCAGCTAATGACTCTGTGATGTATATTAGTCAGTCAAATGAGGATGCCAATTCTATGCTTGCAAGTTATGGCTGGGAATATGTCTTGTGGAGGATGCGGAGGGATAAGCAGATGAGCTCCAATTAGTGCAGGTTGTTTAACAGCAGAGCTGAGCTAGCTAGCATTGGTAGGGTCTCCCCATATAGCACAATTTTATATAGCTAGCTAGATCAAAGAGCGAAGCATGCACCAAGGAAAAAGGACGGCCAGCTTATTTGATTGTTTTTCTAACAAAGTTTTGGGACATCTCACATCTGGTAGTACTGCGAGGTCCAATTAACAAATGGCATGTTGATAAAAAAGAGTAACTTTTGTTTAAGAACAATCGAGCAGAAGCTGTGCTGTTCAGAGGAGCATGCAGTGAGTGAGGCACTTATAGTCAAATCTAGCAGACACAGACAGACGGGAAATACGGCATGCCTCTTGATGCCATCCCCACGCTATTTTGTTCCTCACCGCCCGTTGTGACTTGTGACGCCTTTTATATGCAGACTTTGATCAAAGTGGCTGTGGATTTGTGCTAAAATAATGAATGATGCCCCGATCGTTCAGTCAATAGCCAAATCTCTATAATGAAACTTGGAGAATCGCATAAAAGGAATCTGATGATCTTTATTTCGAATTAAGCACCTGCGCGCGGAGCACATATACTACTACATGCATGAGCTATTTATTTTAAGCTCAGTGATACGGTTTTTTGAGCTCAGTCAGACCGTCTGCACCGGGTACTCCATCGTCCTCCCCTATATGCCACGGCAGCAGATGCAGTTTGGAATTTGCTGCAGCGGCACACGGTACAACCTCCACTAGGTCCGTTCGTCCGGCAATCCCAGCGTCTGAAAAAAGGCAAACGCTATGTCAGTGGTGGGCCCAGGCGAGTATGCACAACACGGGATTGATATGTGGTCGGAGGAATAAGTGGCGGGTCCCACTTTTTAAACAATAGAAAAATATTATAACTCACAAACCAAAACTCCAAATAAAATTCCGATTGCATCATTAAATTTGTTTCAATAAATCTTTCAAAACTAGATGTCACATGAATATATTTAGATAAAGTGATAAGTGAGCCCTAATGGTATTGAGTAAACTATAATCTCTAGGTGAGCTAGTTATCTTAAGATCAATCAAATCTCGATTCTCTTCACTGTTTATTTATAGGACATAAGCAAGAGGAGCCACGATTCTTTGTTTGACATATACAAAATCGAATCCATCAACAAAATAATATCATAGGACGCTCGGAAAGTATATATATATCAAGAACGACTTAGACTCAATTTGACCACCAGCTGTTAATAATTAGCTAGCTAATAGCTCACATCTAATAACTTTATTAGTAGGGCAAAATTAGTATATAACTAATTATTAGTTGAACGCTACTTGTATCTACCAGCTAATTGATGTTGGGATATTGAATTGGAATTGTTTGATGTTGGGATATTGAATTGGAATTGTTTAAAATGCTCTTTTGTCTCGTGTGGTGTGAGCAGCAAAGGATAGTGGAACGGCAAAAGGGTTTTGCCCATCTATTAGCTAAGTCTGTCTTGTTAACAAGATAACCATTGGTTTTTAGCTAAAACAGCTAAGCACGTTTCGATTTGTAACCACGCTATACACACGCAGTTTCCCAGCTCAATAATAACCCATAATATAAAGTCTATCTTTTGTAGTGCCAAATTAAGATTCACCTCCTTCTTAGTTCGTCCACATAGCAACATATATTAAACTAGAGATCATATCTATAGTAGTATTAATCATCACGAAAAAAATTTCTCTACAAGATAAAACATGGCAGCACGAGCAGCACTGTCTAGTCGTTGAGCGAATCAGCGTCCACTACAATGAAATGCAACCATGAGCAAAATTCCGTTTGTGTCTCGACTCGATTCGATCGATCAACTCTCCACCGCGCGCGTCGGACCCGACCAGGTTATGGTTTGGGCCAGCCCAGGCCCAGCCAGCCCGCCGGGCCCGGCGGGCCCTGCCCTGCTGCGGTGCCCTCACGCGCCACGCCCACCGGCCGCTATAAATAGCGTCGCTGCCCGCCCGCCCTGTCTCCACCCATCCCAAGAAGAGAAGAGCCGCCCGCACCTCCACCTCCCCTCGCCTTCGAGCAAGCCGCCCCGCCGCGCCGCGCCGCGTCTCGGCCTCCTCCTCTCCTTCCCATTGCAACCGACCTCGCGAGCAGCAGCGCCTCGCCGCCTCCTTCCTCCCTCCGTCTCGCCTCTCGGCCGGTCCTTCCAAGGAACCCGCGAGTCTCGGCGCCGCCGGCGGTCGCGTTCTGGACCAACGTGAGTTTTCCTCCCTCCCGTCCCGTCTTTTTCATTGCGCTCTGTTTGCGCCGTCGTGCCGTGCCTTGCGTCGTGCGAGGAGTGACCGGCGGTTTCGTCTGTGGTCGATTGTTGTAGTACGTTGGCGTGGATCTTGGTTGCGTTCTTGGCCGCTTTTGCTTTTCGTCGGGAGAGACGCATCAGCTCTGCTCTGTTCTAGTAGGTCCCAAGATTGAGGAGGCCTTCCTCCCCTGTTTGTTGGAGGTGTCTGAAAATTTACATTTTTTTACCTCGGGGGTAACGGCGCCGTAGATTGGATCTTGCCAGGGACTCCGTGCCTGCAAAACCGCCTTGTTTGTGGACTTGTGGTGGTTCTTTAAAAAGAATAATAATCAATACTGCGCATTGAATCCACGTTATCTTTCTTCCGTTGTCGTATGTCCTGTCGTTGTTTATCATATTCACACCCTCGGATTGCCATGCCCAAGAAGCTGAGGTTTCTTGTTTCCGGAGAACGTGCCGGCTTTCTTGTAATCTTCAGGAAGGTCCCACCGGCACTCTGATATGCTAATCTTCTAGGCCCGTGTCTTCTTTTGTAAGACACTAGATCCGTACGGCATTGGCAAGAGATATAGGGTTCAGATTATACGAGCCATTAGACTTTTTTGCCGACATTTTTTTTTGTGTGGCCTTCTTTGAGAGACTCTTGGAACGGGCACTTGTTTAGGAATTAGCTTCTTTTAAATTGACCTGTTCTTGTTCTTCTGGGCTATGTTGCCACAATGATGCTCTGAAATTTAGGTATATATTTAACCCACGGTTTTCCAGAAGAAAATTACATGATCGTAACTGGAGGAACAAACAATTTTCTTAATGGGCTTTGATTATATCAGTTTGGAAATTGGGATGGAGTTATGGTTCTCTTTGTTGATTAATACCTAAAGAAATGTATGGTATTTCCACTGCAATTTGTATGCCATTCAACATTTTCTCTCTCACTCTTTCCTCTTTAATTCAAATTGCTTACCAAATAAACTATTTTGTACTCTCGATTCTCAAACATTCGTCCACATCTGTATCTGCTCCCTTAGAATTTTGATCCTGATAATTGCTAATCGTTTGTGCTGTTCTGCTGTCTAAGAAGGAAATTTACTCTTTTTTATTGACAGTTTTAAGAAGGGAACCATTGTGGATGCTATGATGGAGTCTAAAGGTGGCAAAAAGTCTAGTAGTAGTAATTTCATGTACGAAGCTCCCCTTGGTTACAAGATTGAGGACGTTCGCCCAGCCGGAGGAATCAAGAAGTTCCAGTCTGCTGCTTACTCCAACGTAAGAACTAAAAACAAACAGTACAGGCAATGCTGTTCTAAATTTATTGCTCATTGATGCATTTCATGCCTTGGTTTCTGATACTTATTATTTTGATTGATCATTTGTTTTGCAGTGCGCCCGCAAGCCATCCTGATATCGCCTACATGCAATTCGCAGTAGAGTAGGATTTTAATTCAAGTTTTCCTGTTTTTTTTTTCCCCTAGTTCTCCCTTGGCTGGCTGCATCCTCTGCTTTTGAGATTCCAACTTGTCTTCACCATCCTCTCCCTTCCTCTCCCATCCTTTCTTCCTTGCAACACATCATCCAATGGCGATGTCTTCAGCAGATTCTTGGGGCTCTTCTCCTGCCTCCCCTATTGGGTTTGAGGGCTATGAGAAGCGCCTTGAGATAACGTTCTCTGATGCACCTGTCTTTGAGGACCCTTGTGGTCTTGGTCTGCGCGCCCTCTCTCGTGAGCAGATCGACTCGTTCCTGGATCTTGCCCGGTGCACCATAGTGTCACAGCTCTCCAACAAGAACTTCGACTCATACGTTCTGTCTGAGTCGAGCCTCTTTGTGTATCCCCACAAGGTCGTCCTCAAGACCTGTGGAACGACAAAGCTGCTGCTCTCCATTCCTCGCATCCTTGAGCTTGCTGCAGGGCTGTCCCTGCCTGTTCTTTCAGTGAAATACTCCCGTGGGACTTTCATCTTCCCTGGTGCGCAGCCAGCGCCGCACCGCAGCTTCTCGGAGGAGGTGTCTGTGCTGAACGGTTTCTTTGGTAACCTCAAGTCTGGTGGCAATGCCTATGTGATCGGTGACACGTTCAAACCCAACAAGAAGTGGCATGTCTACTATGCCACAGAGGAGCCTGAGAAGCCCATGGTGACACTTGAGATGTGCATGACAGGGCTGGATGCCAAGAAAGCCGCAGTGTTCTTCAAGAACTCTGCTGATGGCATCTGCACATCAGCTAAAGAGATGACAAAGCTATCAGGGATTTCTGAGATCATCCCTGAGATGGAGATCTGTGACTTTGAGTTCGACCCCTGTGGGTACTCGATGAATGGCATCTTCGGACCTGCTGCCTCCACCATCCATGTGACACCTGAGGAAGGTTTCAGCTATGCAAGCTATGAGACAATGAACTTCAACCCTAGCTCCCTGGTTTACAGTGATGTGATCAAGAGGGTCCTGGCAGGCTTCTCTCCTTCGGAGTTCTCAGTTGCTGTTACCATCTTTGGTGGCCGTGGGTTTGCCAAATCATGGGCAAAGGCTGCAGACGTCAATTCCTACATGTGCGATGATCTTGTGGACCAAGAGCTTCCTGGTGGCGGTCTGCTGATGTACCAGAGCTTTACTGCTGTTGCCTCTGGCTCTGTGTCGCCGAGGTCGACCTTGGAGATGGATGGCTGGAGCAGCGATGGAATGGAGATGACCCCCCAGAGCGATGAAATGTGTATTGGCTGCTGGGATGTAGAGAAGAAGGTTGTGAAGAAAGATGTGGACGCCTGACTGAAGCTTGAGGTTTCTGAGACCTCTGTTGGCCGTGTTCTTGTTTCAGATAAGCGGTTGGCTGGGCGACCGGCAAGATGTTTCCTTTATATTTTCCTGCTCAATAAGTGCTCTAGATGGTTTGCTGCGTCTGCCATAGTGAGCTGCTATTATTGTTTCGTCATTTTGTTTCTGCTGCCGATGCCCTTGTTGGGAGAATGATCTTGTAATGCTGCATATTACTTGTTTCATCATTTTGTTTCTATTGCCAATGTCCTTGTGGGGAGATCTTGTAATAAAACTGCCTATTTCCACAATATATCATTCTTGTTTCATTTAATCATCTGTTTGTTACTCCTGCTGTTGTGATAAGTACACGTAGCATATTTTTGTACTATTTTTTTTAATTCGCTATCTCCAGTAGTCTGGGTCTGGGATGATTTTGGCGGATGAACAGTAGCCAAGAAGAGAGAAGCACCAGGACGGACATGAATATTTGATGATGTTGCTGCAGTATGAACATCAGTAGTATTAGTATGAACACAAAGTTTTGTCAATGTTTTGATTCACACTTTGTTGGACAAATTTGTAACTGTGTCAATTTGCTTTACAAGTTGAAGAAGATTGTCACTATTCAGACACATATAGCTTTGGTTGTTGTAAAGGATTTGGAGCGTCAGCATTGAGCAATGCATTTCTCTGAATCTTAACACTACAAAACTATCAGAATTTGATTGCTTCCAAAATCATTGATTCTACACTGCAAAGCTCTTAACGCAGGAGAGCTACTCTTTCCTACTGTCTTAGTAAGAGTATTTTGCGGACACACCTGAGCGTGAAGAAGAGCAAGAACGTTAATGCAGAAGTGAATTTTACATCTAATTGCTCGGGATCTTCAAATAAACTCCCTAGCTTCAAAGCTACGGCGTCAATCCACTGTCTGCTTCTTGATGAATGACCTGTAGGCTGTAGCAGGAGCTCTACTGTCATCAATCTGTCATGCAAGAATCCTGGGTCAAGGACATGGAATACTAGAATCCTGGATCAAGCATTCAAGCTATCGGAGTTTGTTCTGAACTCCCAAGAAGTACACGACAGAATTCGCTTGCAAGAATCCTGGATCATGGAGACGACAAGAAATGCTAAATGGCAAGTGATTCACACGCAACTAAGGCCTGCCGCCACCCTTTTTCCAGGGACAAAACTGGACCATTGACCTCTCTTTTGTGGCTGGCTGGCTGCTAAAAACGGAACAAGGACCATTAGACTTGGATGGCATCTTATTATCTTTGCAAGCAGGTGTTGTGTGTGCCCCCACAAACCTTGAGCATCCATATAAGTCAATTAATGTGGTGAAACACATGGAAATTATATTAGTATTATCTCTATTCGCCTTAAACTTTCAGCATTTTAATCGTTTGGTGCCGTTTGATAACACTATGATCTCACAGACTTTAGTCCTGTATGTCAGAAGTCAGACTACAGCTGTAGAGGACTAGCCTCTGAAGATGGATTTCGTCAAGAAACGACTCTGCTTGTATCACTTACAAGACTTACAGTGGGAACCTCAAGATTGCACTCCGTTTGGGGACAAAAGTGGAGCCTTGAGGACTTTGACCCCAATGGTGGCAGATGATGAAGCCATGTTAAGTACTCATAATGGGATGAAAATACAGTGAAGACCCTGCAAATTAGACATATCAGTCTGTTACAATTATGTATTATCTTTGGTACACCGTATTCTTTTAGCATGTAGCAATGCCTCATGCATGCATTTTAAGCTGGGAATGCTGCTCATGTGTGGCACAACAAGGCACTCCCCTTTTCTGCATGCAGAGAAACAGAGCTAGCTCCAGACAGATAAAAACTGCACATTCAAATAAAGGATGTACTACTGTATCATGTGTATATGTATGCTATCAAACTACAGTTACTTGGGTCGTGAAAAAGGTCTTCCCTCTCTTTTTTCCCCATTTCAAGAAGATGGTCAAGTATTTGACCTGAGACCGAGAGAGATTTATTTATTTATTCAAAGAAGATTTACAGCCGTTTTATTCGTAAGTCATCAAATCACAGTGTGCAAACTATAATACTCCTATTCTTCTCGAGCCTTGAGGAAGCTCTTGCATAGCTTCAGCCAGAACTCCCGGTCCGGCGCAGTGGTCTCCACCTGCCTCTTCACGGCCTCAGCAAAGGGAACCTGCCAGTGGCAGAGCGGAATCAGCACAAGGCATCAAGAACAAAGAACAATGCTTCGGAGTTCAGATGCTGAGAGCGACGACAACGGCTTGGCAGGCACTCACGGTGATGGATCCGGCGGCGAGGAGGCGGTCGACGAGGCTGAGGAGGATGTCCTTGGTGTACTCCGGGTGCCCCTGGATGCCCAGCACGTGCTCGCCGACGCAGAACATCTCGACGCCCGTCTTGTCGGAGGATGCCAGCACCTCCGCGCCCTCCGGTACCTCCCACACCTGCTCAATCGGCCGGGCCGGTCGACGAGGTCGATGAAACCATGCATGCCATGTCATTTCATGACATGATGTACGCAAGGAGCAAGAAATGCCGCGTCATCAGATATGCCATGAACGAAACGAAGGCGTGTGCCATGCCATTCAGCGGATGTGTTCGTGCATGCATTGGCGGCGGCATGCGTGGAAATGGCTGCGTGCAGTGCAACAAGGAAAAGAATGCCAGTGCATACGCACGGCACGGCACGCACCTCGTCCTGATGGACCTCGGTGATCTTGGCGCGGGGCGGCAGCTGGTCCCGCTCCCTTAGCGCGTCGAGGAACCTGCGCGGCATCAGCTCCTCGGCGATGGCCACCTCCCTGACGCCGACGTCCCACCCGCCGTCGCGTGCCTTGCCGACGCGCCCGCCCAGGGCGCGGCAGATCACCTGGTGGCCGAAGCAGACGCCGAGGACGCGCTTGCGCATGCCGTGCAGCGCGCGCACCAGGAGGCACAGCCGCAGGATCCACAGGTCGTCGCCGTACGCATCGTGCGGGCTGCCGCTGATCACGAACCCGTCGTAGCGCTCCAGGTCATCCAGCGCCGGGAGCTCGCCGTCAATGGCCCGGTACAGGTCCCACGTCTCCCCGGCGTCGGCGTCGCCGAACGCCGCCACGAACACGTGGAGGTACCCGCCGTACTTCTTCAGCACGTACTCCGAGTCGTGCGCCGCCATCAGCAGCGCGTACCGCCCGCCCGTCGCCGCCGCCGCTGCCTCCGGAACCGCAACCATGGCTGGCATCTCGGTCCTTGTCTTTGGACGGAGGGGAGAAGCTAAATAAGAGAGGTCTAGCGAGCGAGCTGAAAGCCTGAAAGGTGAAATGGCGATCGTCCTCAGCTCAGCTGAGCTGAGCTAGCCTGAGCTTAACGAACAAGATTTGAAAATGTGTGGGCTGTGTGTCAGCAATTGGAGGGAGATGCAGAGCAATTTATAGAGAGGCCGGCCCCCGGCCGGGTGACGGCGAGGACAGCAGCTAGACAATGTGAAGAGGACCATGTGGCCGCACTGGATTGCCAAGTCGGAGGCGAGGCGGCGTAACACTTTCCGGACGTCGCGCGCGGGAAGAATTTTGACAAATTCGGTGGCAGCAACCAGCCTCAACGCATGGGACAATTCCTTTGTTGATTGATCGTGCGGCCATCCGATAATTCACACTGAAACTTTCACGCATAATTAGTTGGCCGCCGGCTGGGTCGGTCAGTACTCAGTAGGCTAATTCGTCCTTGCCCGCGGATGCTCTCCTATCGAGCTTTTTGACTGTCATCATGATTTGGGACCAAATCTCGGAGGTCCATCGATATGGTCCTGTCGACGGGTACTGCATGGCTGCCGCCGTCTGCTGCGCGCGATCGAGAGCTTGCCTTCTTTAAATTGCAAAAAATTTCAACTCGATGAATAATATTTTTTTTGTTTTATTTGACAAATATTGTTCAATCGTGGACCAACTAGACTCAAAAGATTCATCTCGTGATTTTAACCTAAATTATGTAATTAGTTATTTTTTACCTATATTTAATACTCCATGCATTAGTCTAAAAATTGATGTGATGGAGAGAGTGAAAAAACTTGGAATTTTGAGTGAATTAAACAAGGCCCTTGACAGGAACTTACCTTAAAAAAGAGCATGCGCCAAAATTCCAACAGCCATACCTCTTCGTTTTTTTACTTAGCTTAAACTAGCAAACGTGCTAATGTATTACAATAAAACCAATTATCTTGGCAATCGGACCGCATACCATCACTATGCACAAGTTGTTCAAACTTGCATGAGTATCGATCACGTGCCTATTCACATATGGAGGTCTCGTAGGACGTGACGGCCCTTTGAAAAAAAAAATAAAATGGTGAATAGAAGAATCACTTTGTTCTTTACTCTAGATAACCACATAAAAGAACTCTAGATCTCCAGCATATGTTTATAGCATTATCTAGCAATTGCCATATTGGAATACATTGGGACCATAATTTGTGTCTACACACTTTACTTATTAGACCATGTGTGGATCTCATATGGATTACAATAACGTAGATAATGGTAATATATTTTACTCTCTCCATTCCAAATTATAAGGATGGTGTTTGTATGTGATATGAAACTAGTTGTGGCAACGAGCTTTAAGGTTTGGGATTAGAGTTGATTTAGTGGGTTTGCATTCACCACCAGACCTAGAAGAGATTATAAGAAGATGGGTATAGTCTATCATAGGCTCATAGTTTTGGCCCCCAGCCCCCGTGTCGCTCTCCGTCGGAGCGACACGGGCAACGACTCCTAGACACCACCACTGCCCGCCCCTCCCCTGAGCATCGCCACCGCCGAAGGCAGCCACCGGAGGCTATGCGGCTGCCAAGGAGGGCGCTGGCTGGGATCTCATCCATCTCCAGACATCTTCCACCTCCTCTCCTCCACCTTCCCTCCCCTCCCTCGAAGATTGTGACAAATTGGATGGATGGAGGGGAATATCTGGGCCTCCCAAGGTCGGATCCGGAGTCCTCCTCCCTAGATCTGTGACGACAGCGGGAGCCTCCTGTGTGTCGGGTGCCTGCATGATGGCGAGTTGTGGTGGCGGCCTGGAACATGGTTGGCGGTGAGCTCTGGTCGACCGACCTACAGGCGGGTCGGATCTGGGCCTCCCAAGGCCGGATCCAACCTCCCTCTCCCTGGATCTGCGGCGACGACGGGTGCCTCCTTTGCGTCGGGTGCCTACATGACGGCGAGCTGTGGTGGCGGCGTGGAACACGGTTGGCGGTGAGCTCTGGTGGGCCGACCGACAGGCGGGGCAGATCCGAGCCTCCCAAGGCTGGCTCCGACCTCCCCCTCCCTGCATCCGCAACGATGGCAGGTGCCTCCTGTTGTCGCGCGCCTGCATGATGGCGAGTTGTGGTGGCGGCTTGGAACATGGTTGGCGGTGAGCTCTAGTGTGAAACAACCCGATTTCCGCGAAGGGAAATCCACAGATTGAAGTGTAATATGACCGTTTAAAATCACATTACCCAAATTCCAGTTGAGTACCAAATCCATACAACGATTTAAAGAGAGTACAATAGTACGGGATTACAATAATTTATTACATCGCCACACTGGCGGAAACATGAAATATAGAGCAAACAGAACAGCTTGAGGATGCGGAAGACTTCAACTCCAAACGACTCGAGCGTAGAACGAAACCCTCAGTCAGAGTACTCGTCAGAGTAGTACGAACCATCCGTACCTGTGTGCCAAAGTATCAGTACGATATGTACTGGCCACTCTCACCCTATGCATTGCTTTGGTGGAATTGGATGCAAATAATGATATAACAAGGAGTCCTATATATGGGCTGTGGTTTCCTATGCAGCGTTGATCAAGTTTTAATTATAACAAGTATATAATTATGTTCATCAGGTTATCATCCTTCCCACACACCATCCCATATCCCACACCAAACCATCATCATCTCAATCTCATCCTCACAAGGCGACTAAGGCCGACTCCCTCTCGGCCCGTCTCAGCGGTCCACGACCGGATATCACTCCTCAAACCAACACCACACCAGGGGGGAGAAAAGAAGACTCATCTCTCTATCTAGTGAGACAGAACACAGGACAGGTCCATAGCCTACAAGTAGGCTTATGTATCGATCGATCAACCAGACGCTCTGCAGAGGTTCTACAACCCACAAGATCACCCTCATCGGCGAGCGCCTAGGCGATACCGATCCGCTTGCTATAATAGAACGATGCCACCCTACCTCTCGATCCGGAATACCCCAAGTACCTCGGAGTAACCGAAACCGTGAAGTCACGTTCCCGATCCCGAATAGGGGGCCATGATCGTCTCGGGAGGGTGTGAGTCCACCAATGCCCGTACCTCCCTACACATCTCGCCTAGTAGTAGTGGCACCGCGCTACCAAGTAGTCCAGGCCGTCTCCCCATTACAAGGAACGTGTGGTCTAAAGGAGTCCCGAAGAAACCGAGTACTAGTAAGTCCTTAGGGATGACCAAGCCGGGATGTCTCCAACGGGGTTACCGTTCGGGTGCCATCCCGACACCACGTGCCACCACAAAGCACCTTCTCCCCGAGCGGCCCACGACAAGCCCACACCCGGGGTTTCCCCAACCACCGCATACCCGCCACGGTATCCGCACAGAATGTCCAGTCCATCCCCGGGGCAAGACTCGCCGCATAAGCTCGTCGTATATCCCGGCTTGTCGACACAACCCTCACCTCCACGCACCCAAGACTCACGCAAAGACTCTCTCCCGGGGTTATCCATTGCGGCACCACGTGCCTTAGTCCATAAATAAACAGTGGTGCCCACCACGCATCACATCAATGATATAAAGCGTAGTAGAAATAAATAGCAGCAAGTATACGAGTGTGCGTCTAGCCTATCAGCGGGTGAGCAGGGGTAAGGTTGCGTCAAGGTAGTGGCCATCAAGTAAGAACTACCATGCAATCCTATCACAGATTAAATATAACAGCAATATAAAGCACTAGCAATACTATTCATTAGCCATGCGTAATGGGATCTAGGGGGTGGGTGAGATGTGGCACCTTCAGAGTAGTCGTCGCCGAGCTCCTCCCTGTACTCGCGGTCCCCTTCAGACAGTTCCTCGCTCGACTCTGAAACGAGACATAATGGTCGCGTTAGCGACCCTATAGAGTTTGCACAAAGAACAAATGAACTACAAAAAGATCCAAATACACTCATAGAATGGCTTATGACATGGGGCTCGATTTTAGATGAATTTACATATAAAGATCATCATTTTTGGAGCTCGTATGAATTAGTTATGAATTTCCGAAGTTTATACTATTTTCTGAAAAGATAAAAAGGTTGATTAATCTGGTGGCGACACGTGTCAGCTCCTGGTTTCGTCCATGTGGCACTGTGGGTCCAAGCTGACGTGGCAGTAGGGGGCGGCGTGGCGGTGACGTCACCGGCCGACAGGTGGGACCCATGCTGACGTCACTGCTGACATCATCGTTGACCAGTCAACGGTCAACGGTCAACTGGGCCGTTAGTGGGCCGGACATGGGCCGGGCCGGGCCCGCCACGTGTCAGTCGCCGGCGCGTCCACGTGTCTGTCCGGGCCGCGACCGGACTCTGGTCTACCGTTTTGGTCCACAGTGGACTGGTTTCTCTTTGTCCACGTGTCTGTCTCGCGGTCCACATGCACCGGGTTCACCGAGCAACACATCAGGGCGCTCATGCCCACAGGGGTGGCGCACGGTGCACGGGTCCATTTGGGTCCACCTGTCTGTCCTTGGGTTGAGGTGAACCGAGTCTACGGAGCAAGGAGGATCAAGGGCGAGGGTTCACAGAATCGGCGCGTAGTGGACACGCGGTAGGGGACCCACCGTCAGTGGCTCGGTCCCCATGGACCGCGTCCAGCTCCATCACTGCACAACTCTATCTTCCCCAGAGCTCCAACCATGCCAGCCGTCGGGCATGGTCGGCGGCATGGTCGCGCGTCCGGGCGCCGTGGTGTTCCTCGGTTTGAGATGGCGTGTGCACGGGCACTAGGGCCTCTAGGCGACTCCGTCGAGGTATCATGGAGGTCCGGCGGTTCACCCTACACGGCCGGCCACGGTGGCGGTTCGCCGCGTGTATCGGTAGGGGCAAGGGTCGATCTTTTCCTTCAATTGACATTGCGGCCCTTCGATTCGAGGCTTAGGACATCTACTCGGCTCGCCGACGGCGACCAATCTCCACGGCGGTGCTTGCGCGAGATGCGTGCTCGCGGCGGAGCTCCGGCGTGGGCATGGTCACGACGGCCGGGGCAACCACAGGCCCCGCGGCCCCATCTTCTTCACGGCTAGGTGCAGCGGGTCGAGGCGGGTTACGATGGCCAGGTATCGCAGCGCGAGGCGGCCGGAATCAAGCAAGGCGCCCGCGCCACGGTGGCGCTCCGCGGTTCTCCGGCGGTGGCATGCTTCACCAACCAAGGGCTTCCGGTGGTCCTTCCTCGTAACTAGCGTGCGCATCGCGCTCAGGACGTCAAGGCGGGTTCGAATCTGGGCACTACGGCGTCCAAGGCGCCGGTACGGAGGATCTAGGCCTCGCCATGGTTGGCATGGCCATGGCGAGTTCATGGCGGCAGCAACCCCGGTGACCTTCCGTCACCGTGGCCCCAAAGAGTCGGGCTAGTCCGTGCGTGTGTGCGAACGGTGTCCAAGAGCCGGGAACGGCTCGGCCTACGCGCTTGGAGGCGCCATGGCCATGATCAGCAGGGCCAAGGGAAAGAGCGGCGGCGAGATGGGTGCTCACCGAGTCGTGTAGGCGAGCAGAGGAGGTGCGGTTCGAGCTTTGCGCGGTGTAGTCAACGGCGAGGTTGGCGAGGTTGGGGAAGAGGTAGCAGCGGCTCGCGGTTCACTTGTCAGCAGCGGCAACTCCTCCGGCGACCTCCTCCTTCTAGTCCAGCGGCTCACCGGCGGCCTTCTTCTTCTCTCCGTCCCCCTTCTTCTCCTTCCTTCCTCTTCTCCTCCAACTCGTTGTGGGCAGTGGTGGCGGTGGTTTGCGAGGCCGCAAGAGCGGCGGCGGGGGTCAGGAAACCTAGAGGGGCCAAGGGCTCGGTTTTTATAGAACGGCGACGGCGAGGTTGGTAAGGCGGACGGCGATGGCGACTCCGGAGCGATCAAGCGGCCAGGGGGCGCGCCACGTCGCGTCGGAGCGCAAGCGGGACCGGCGTGTCAGCGGGCGAACGGCTAGGGCGTCCGCGTTGGCGTCCGCGCGCTCGCTCTCCGAAATTCGCCGCGGCGACAACCGCATGTGCGCGGGCGCGCGCGAGAGGAAAAGCGCCGCGGCCGTGGGG
The DNA here is from genome assembly GCA_018135685.1 of Themeda triandra. Lineage (NCBI taxonomy): Eukaryota > Viridiplantae > Streptophyta > Magnoliopsida > Poales > Poaceae > Themeda > Themeda triandra. The sequence continues at coordinate 154,086 of JAENPR010000606.1, read as the reverse complement.
GTTTTGTGCGGGGCTTGTCGGCTGAGTGCGGTCCAGGTGGCGCTTCGCGTGGGCGTCGATGCAATGGGAGCAGCATCGAGCGGCGGCGGCTCCATCTTGGCTTCCAAGTTTCCCCTTTGTCTCGGTCAACAGCGGAGGAAGAAGAAAAAGTGGTGGGGCGCCTTGGTGGCTTATGACAGGTGGGTCCGCTCGGAGGGGGGACGCGCCGTGGCCTGTCGTCTTGCGGGGCGGTGGCATCCGTCGCCCTCGCCAGTTGGGCCGGCGTGGCCACTTTGGCTAATGGGCCAGGTCGAGTGGTCGGGCCGGAAGTAAAGGAAGGAGAGGAGGAAAAGATGGGCCGGTTGGCTAGCTGTGGGCCGAGGAATGAGGAAAGGAGAGAGGTGCTCTCGGGCCGGGCTAGGTGTATAGGCCGAAATGGCTTAGGCATTTCTTTTTCTTTTCCTTTTCTATTTTCTGTTTTGGCTTTTCATGTGTATGTGGGTGTAGGTTTGATGCCATGACACTTGTTTGGTGTTGTGGGGTGGTCATAGGTGGTCATAGGCTAGTTGGGAAAATATTCCCACAACATATTTGTATGAAGCATATTTATTTATCACATAAATAAATATGGTGTGTTGTTGATTTATTAAGCAATACAAAAGAAGCAATAAAAATCCAACTCGATCATATGTTTATAAATGCATAAAGGTAAAATGCACATGCATCTAGTGAGTTCATTAGGCAAGCTTTAGGTGTTTCAACTACATGGCACTCAACAACACATAGGTGTTTAAGAAAAAAAATTTGTAGTTGAGAATTTTGGTTGTGGAGATTTTCCGGGTTGTTACATAGTGGGCTGGTCGGCAGGCATGGCATATCTGACCTCCATTAGACCGGTCGTTGCTGATCTTGGCGTCCGTCCCTGTGTTGTCGAGTAGTTTCTTGGTGAAAACATTGCCCGGTGGGCCGGCGGCAGTGGCGCGGTGCATCACACTCTTGTTGGAGACATCTTCAAAGTCACTACTCGTGCAAGGGGTGGGGCGGGTTCTAAGACGAAAATCCTCGTGAGCTTCTCCAACATTTGATGGCACCTGAGGCTGTCATTCCCCTCTTGAAGGCTTTGTTAGAGCACGTCTGCCATGTCATTGCTCTCGCCGAAGCATCTCTGTGTTGTGCTGCCATTACAGGAATAAGGTGAGTCCAGTGAAGCTAGCTTCAAATTCTTCATAGGCAACGGTGTCCTCGCGGCAATGGCGGTGGCCTAGGAGTTCAACAAAGCGATAGCGGATCCTGTCGGCAGTCGGCTCGTGCCTGATCAGCTAGGGCTAGTTCCGAATGCACGTTGACGATGAATGAAGTTATGAAGGTGGGTTGACCGGCAACACTTTATCCAGGCTCTTTTGAAGTGGATTAAGATGACACAACGGATGTTCAAAGCGATGGTGCACTAGGGGTGGCGACGACTTGAATACTTCCACACATCAATCTAGCCATTTCATGAGAGCATGTCGCGAAGAAATAGATGATACCAAGGTCATAGATTTTTTTTTCTCTTTTTTGAGGTGCGAGACTTAGTGCTCTTGTCTTCTTTTGGCTGTATATATCCTTCGTGTATAAAGTGGCCGGATTAATAAAATCCATTATTAAAAAAAAGACAGGTTAGTAACTCAGTACTCAACAAAGGGGATGAAGAATAAGGAGGTCAAGGGCGACTTCGTGTATTTTGGCCGTCGGAGCTCAAAAATCGGGTTGTTATTGACCAACTGGTCAGTGGGAACACAACAATAAAAAAACACACAATGTTAACGAAGGAGATGGTGCTGGCTAACACGTCAACGGATTAGATTGATTACATGAGAAACACTTGGTTTGAGACGAATGATCTAAGTAACGCTCTTATATATTGTCACTATCGCTATTGTTATATACACGCGCTAAGTAGCACATGTCAACGGTTTCATCTATATACACGCGCTAAGTAGCACATGTCAACCGTTTCATAGATGAAATCAGTGTAGTCACCTACTCGTCTTATACTTCAATATATAATGTCTGGTTCAGGGGGAAAAGGCGTTCAAAAGGTGCCTAGCATGGTCCGATGGTGAAGCGGCCGGTCTGCCGGTACAGCCCTAAACACGACTATGTACTAGCATGACAACCATTTTGTGACCCAATAGTGTTTGGTCGAAGGAAATGTCAAGGCCATAGGCCATGCTGCATGCTTCATTAATTCAACTCTCCTAGTGGCTGCTTCCCATTTATTCAATGATTTCCGGGCATATCCGCGTAAAACATTTCCAAATGTAGAGTGGTTAGTGGAAGACTGATTTAGCAGACGCTGCTTGACGTTTTCAACACCTGTGACCGTCCTTTTTCGGCAATCGAGAATCAATCGCTTATATTTTCTGGTGTGCTGACTGATAAACAGTGCATACGTGGTTTTAAATAGGGGCCTAAGCTATTTATTAGCGGTGTCATTATTCAGAAGTGCTAAAAAAACTATAGCCTGAAACAGTTCAATTTAGTGATTTTATGGTTTGTATAACAATTATATACATAAAAATGGTACTAAGAAAGTTTCATAAAGATACATGTCCAGGGCTCTAGAGAACATGTCCACATATCCATTATTTCAATTATTTTATTCAATAGATGAACAATTTTGACATAATTTTCGTGTTCATACAACTTCATATAAAAAAATTATGAATTATGTTTTGATGCAACTATTTATAGAAACAACCTTTTAAGATGCATGTCTCACCTCGAAGTGAATAAGGGGGACGAGCATTCATCATAAAGTGATACTTTTTCTCGAATACGCAAAAGGTTTGCGCATCATTATATTTAAGTGGAAGAAAGTTTTACAAGATTTTTCTAGGGTGGATACAAGATTTTAAACGCGCCCTACCACCCTCAGACTGATTACATAGCAGATTACTCACACATTAACATCCTGGTTTTTGCGCTCATGCGTGGGCACCGTGGCCCCTCCGCGTTCGCTGCCGATGCTCCACGTCAGGGAAGAGCTCACCATGGCTTGAGCGTCTCCCTGTCTCCCCTCGAACATCTCATCCAGCTTCTGCTTCCCCTCTTCCGTCGGGTGCGCTTCAATGAATCCCATGCGCTACACTTATGTGACTACTTGAGACAAAACTACTAATTCATATTAGAGAGTTGTAGCACTCACTAAAAAAACGTTGCAAAATTTTCAAAATAGGTCTCATACGGTGCTGCTGTAGCAGCTAAGGCTCTGCTCAGCTGCCTTTTCCCTACAATTGTTGCGCATGTGGCTGGCTGTTTTGTTTTTGCAGCTACTGTAGCTAGTGCCTGCTTGCCGCAGCTGCTCTGCAGCAATCATTGCTGATGGGCTGTAAATTTTTATTTTGAGAAAGTAATGATATATTTTACAGATCGTTGCCAGTTTTTTTTTTCTCCCTAAAAAATGATGAGCTAAGTTTAATTTCGGGAAACTCCTGTCCGGATTTAGCAAAGTTGAGCTTGGTTGAACATTCACCTGGTAGAGCCTCAAATTGGCGTTTGGGACGGGTAGATGCTACACTAGTTGAAAGTTGTTGTCTGCGAAATTCTTTACAAGCTGCTAGTACGTGCGATCCTTCCTTGACGAAGAAACATGCGTCAAGGAAACTTATGTACATTAGTGGATGTTTCCGTCTGAGCAAGGAATGGCATGTCTAGAATTTATGACTTCGATAATGACGTGACCTGTTGGTGCCAACACTACTTTACCAGCCGTCATGGCAAGAACACATGGCTACTAACAATAGAGTATCAAGTACTCAAGTGTCAACAAAGGTGTCTGCAAACTCTGCATGAATGGCCTTATAGAGATCCACGAGCTAGCTCAGGTAAAGAAAAATGTCCATTGCTCGATACTCTCCTTGCATCTGACCACATGCATGCATATATTGACCACTGGGTACCTGCAGTACCACACAGATCAGTGCCTAGGTTTCTCGGGGTTCATTGAATCTAGACATGGCTGCTGCACTTGCTTTGCTCTGTAACAATGGAAGAAGTGAACTTTGGCAGAATATATGAACTGGTTCGAATTTTAGGATCTTCCAACATAGTGTGCTCGAGAGGAATCGAATATATGCCTATTTCCCCTCTAGCTGCTAGTTGGGAAACTCGTCTGTCGTCTCTATGCTTATGCATGAATGGCCACTTCTTCGAATGGAACGTATTATAAGCAAGAAAGATTTAGTTGGGAAGGTGATGGATTTGATGCGATGCAATGCAATTACTTTGAAGGTAAGCATGGCACGATCGAGATGCTTTGCTGACGTCTGCTCGGGCAGAATCAAGTTTGAGTAGTTCCTGGCTGCTAGCAGGTACGTAGCAACTAGCTAGGTCCTTTGGCACTACGATACTGCCAGTTGTACGCATGAAGAGGATAAGAAAAGTACTGAGAGTTCAGAGACTTCTCATCAGTTGGTTAGTTGACAGAAGATGAAATATAGAGGGCGAGGTTCATTTTATTCGTATGTTGCCGCGCGCCATACAAGTTGATGGCTCCATTGAGAAGAGAGAAAACGATACGGTGAGCCGTCTCAGCAACGCCGGCGGATGCAAGCTGGGGATAGATCCTGACCATTGCCACAGCATACCATGCGATACGAGTGTAGGACATACGAATAGGATGCGAATCATACGGCAGGCAGGCAGTCGGCAGGTTTGTGCAGGCGGCCAGGCAGGCAGGGCTAGGTGCGTGGCCCGTGTCCAAACACGTCTTCTCCGGCCGATCTGACGATGGTCCTCTCTCCATTCGGGACTGATCCCTTGGGCACGGATTCTTGGAACGCTGCATTGATCTGCATGGGGCACCCAGATTCACAAGGACCAGCGAACCGGACCGCCACTTGTCTCTGACGAGCTGAGGGAAAATTCACGAGGACTACCGTAACCGTAGTCACATGTGGATGACCTTTTTACCTGCAAGCTTAGCTATGCCATGGCCGGTCAGGTCAGTGTGCTAGTGCTTGTGCGCTTGTCCACCGCAAGAACTCCTCAACGCGCCACGGACCAGCACCAAGCGGCAAGGTCTCATTGCTCTCGCTCGTCATAGGCAGCACGCCGGAACTGGACTCGGGACTCCGGACTGGACCACCTGCTGCCTGCTGCAGACCCAGTCAGGCTCAGGTCATGGCCTGGTCTCGTTACACGGCGCTTGACGGGGCCAGGACTTAGCGGCGTGCACTGGCACTGCGTGCCTGCCCTGCTCCCAGTGAGCGCGTAGTCACGCTCGTGCTGGACAATGTTGCCGGTAATAAATTATCATTGACGCATACGTACTTCAACGCACTGATCAAACGTTTGCATGAACTAACATTTCCTTCTGTTACAACAAATTTTCAAGAGTTGGGTACACCTTCCTTTGATCTGACCGTACCACTCAAAAGAACTTTGACAGCAGCTGCGTGCAAAGGGATACAGTGACAGGTAATTCCATCCAGTCATTAGGATGACGTATAACCTACACCCCAGAAGCATAGCATAGCATACCTCTGCTGTTTGACTGTTTTCTAAACACACACAACACGACCAAAACACTAACAAAACCTGTGGGTAAGCTTCAGCATACTATTGGAAAATCCTATGCTGAATCGGTGAGACCCTACATGTGTATGACAGAGAAAAAAAAACCTTCTTTGTGAAAGCCTGTCGTCGTCTTTTTTTTCCAGCCGAAGCGCCTTAATTCGGCACAGCTCCATTTGCGTCAACCGGCACAGTTACAGGTGGCCCCTGGACGCTTGGTGACAGACATTTGTTGGAAGCACAGCACTCGGATATGTCAATGCCAGCGACCTCCATCGCGTTACGAACCCACTGCGGAACGTCCCCCTTTGGGAACTGCATAGCATCATTCAAGCAGTAAGACATCACGTCACATATGAAGCATCAGAATAGGACATAATCAAGTTTCTATTGTTTCAGCTAGTAATCTGGGCTATTTTTTCAATTCAAACATTTAACTGCACACATAATTTATGTTTGTTTCTCTGAGAACACAACTGACAGAACATGTATGACAAAACAAGAAAAGCAGCACAAACCTGCACCCTCAAGAATCCTCGCACGAATCTACAGGATAGCACAGAAATAATGTTATTTCCCCATGCAGATTTTCAATAGCAGTTCAGACAAATTTGGGTTGGATAAGAACATACTCTGGAAATCGTCCTTCAAGAATAGACATGTGGAGGTCTCTACTTAACTGAAATTGATAGGTAAACGATCAGGAACAGCGCTTATATAAAACTTAAAATTTCAAAAATGGAATAACATAGCAAAAGCAAGAATTAGCATACCCGCATCATAAATGACAAATTATGATATGACAGCAGTTGAGAGCCCATAGCATCTTTTGTGACCAGGCAATGTAAGTAAGCACGTGTATATTTTTTGCAGACCTGGCAAGATGGCCATGTCATAGAACACCAACAAAGAAGATTGTCAGATTACTAGACAACTTTGTTCCTGGTGAAGTTGAAGCCTTACCATGCATGAACAGGTAGGATCAATTGGCCGCTCATCAGTCGCCATTGCATTCTGTTTCAACTTCAGGACACCCTAAGGATAAAATACATAAGAAATGTTGATATTTTACTGAAGCTCAGGAAGAAAATGGAAATAGTAGATGCTCAGAATGAGGCCATAGTTTAAAGCTGACACAGAACAGAAAAGGATATAAATAACAATAAAAAAATATTCCTCTGTGATATGATTGAACAGCCACAATCAAGGCCGAATCGAATATATTTGTCAAATGGGCTATACCTCAGGCACAAGTGCAGTCCCAAAACGAGCAGTCCGTGTTGGATAAACACAGTCGTACATGTCTGCCCCCAAAGCACTGCATACTACAATATCAAGTGGATAGCCAACACCCTGCATATTAGCATAATAGTGAAGTTAACCAAAGAATTGAAATTACATGATCGCTTCCTCTACCAACTCGTTAAGCCTTGGCCTTGGCATCTCCATTTGCAAAGAGAGATACTTACACCAAGGAATATGACCTTTATATGCAACCAGAAAATGAATTAAGCAATTCAAACTTGATTATACCATAACATATCGTGGTTTATTTTCAGGCAATCCAGCGGTGCATTGGGCAACAACACGCCAAAATGAATCCTTGTCTTCGCCACCAGCAAGACCACCAATTGCATATCTAGCAACGAAAATATATAAAAAAAAGAAATGTAAGCCACTATAATAGATGCAAAAAAAAAAGTACATCTAAAACAGGGACACTTCTTAAAGTATGTCATAGGTACTGGCAATAATAGGGAAGCCAAAATCAAAAGTAGTGCGTGCAGTATTATTCTAAAAAAAATGTTACTAGGTGCGAATGTCAAGGGAATAAATTGTGTTCGTCAAACTCAACTGCAAAATTTAGTTCATGACATACCCAGGAAGATTCCGCTCAACCAAGCCCCTCACACAGATATCTCTGGAGTTAGGAAAAAAGTATTGCTCAGTAGGTTCTAAATCTAATTGATGACCTGAAAAAAAAAAGGATAGGTGCAATACATATAATAAGCTAGATGAACTCACCTAAGAACAGGATCCAATCCTCCTTGCACAATCCCAAATAAGTTCTGGACATCAGGTTTCTTGTGAGCTACATTTGAACATTGAATGGAACACATACGCACTTTAATAAACCATGCATAGCACTGGATAATACATTACTATCTGTTTTTCAAATGTTCTTTTAGTAAGATAATTAAATGTATCTCATATTAAGGCAATAAGTGAAATGATTCAAGTTCTACTCGACCCTCACTTCATGCTGGATAATCAATTGTTCGGTTAGCCAGATTAATGATCTTACCAGCTATGCACCTGTCAATCCAACGAAGGGTACGATACATAGCTTCTTCTATCCTTGGGCCAGTTATTGTGGTCTTTACAACATCATCAAGTGCCATGATTATATCAGCTCCAATATTGTTCTGCATTCATTTTCAATATTAGGAAGGTGCAGAACTGGCAAGATATATAAATATTTTTTTGTGATAAGAAACCTAATTCTATAAGTTGAACGCTGCCTAGAAAAGATTGGACCTGAATATGGATAGATTCCTCAGGTGTCAAGAGCATGGGCTTCCCATCAACAGGTGACTACAGATTGGGCATGAAAGAGCAATAAAATTAGAGAGGTACAAAGAGTGGGAACAAAAAAGTTAACTTGAGCGTTAGAACTTTATCTAGAGGAAGGATCAAATTAGTAAATGCATGAACAAATCCCTTCCATAAATAAGGCAAAACACAAAACATGGCATAGAAACCAAATTTTATATCTCGACATGCATCAACTAAATACGCATCTTACCAATGATTCAACATGCAAAGCTTATTTGTTAACCCCTCCCCCCACCCCAACCTCCTGTTGGACTAAAAACCAAACATCGTCCACCCCCAACTTCCCAAAACCAGGCACATATTTTACTATAGAATATTTGGTAACAAATTTGGATTTTTGTCAACACAGATCTTTATTTTAAACGAACATGGCAGGAGCTCTGCCTTTCAATTAAGGGGAAGCAATTTTATCTTTTATGTACAAGATGTGGCCAGAAGGCCAAGGACCACAGGTTTCAACTCAAAAACACTGTCAACACAGATCGTACTAGAGAACTAAGAAACACGATTTAACACGACTTTAATAAAGAACAAAAGCATCACATCACAAGTGGCCACAAGAATGAACCTGAAATGTAACTCCTTCCTCAGTAATATCAGCCAAATGCAGCAACGAAACCTAAAAGAAAATTTCCAAACAAGTCAGAAATACAACGGCAGAACTATAGTTCAGAAGGACAAAATACCTTTAAAAAGATAATCATATTATATATGCAAGACGAATGCTGATGCTTTTGTGTGGAGAAAGGGCTTCAACAAGTTGGGTACTTAAAATATGACGAAAAATCAAATTTGAAGCCAACAGCTTAGTCCTGCATGCTCAAATGGTCTATCACAACAACAATTGTGTTAAGAACAAAGATTTAGAGCAACCATTTGGAAACCTCCAGAGTCAGTCAGCAATGCCCTTTTCCAATTCATAAATTTGTGCAGGCCACCCAAGTCATCAATAAGTTGAGACCCTGGACGTAGTTCAAGATGGTAGGTGTTTCCGAGTATAATCTGGCAACCTATCTCCTCTAACTGGTCAGTGGTCAACCCTTTTATTGTACCTAAATTAAAAGAGAGAGAGAAAAAACACTGAGATAGCTGAAATGTGTACACAATTATACAAAGTTGAAGAACAGGCTGCACAGCCAAAATCTCGTAAGCATAGTAAACAATCTGAATGAGAAGAAAACATTTTGGCAGCCATGATAGTTCGTAGACATAAAGAGAAGCAAGAAAAGGCTGCAAACTGCTCCAGGAAAAAGAATGAAGTACAGACAATTTTCATTAACTGGGAATACTAAATCATGTTCAAAGCCTTTTATTCTTTCAAGTAAAGGAATGCATAAGAGTCATTAAAGACAGGGATACTACATTGTTGAACAGCATGGGACATGCACGCAAAATGTGATGACTAACTTCAAGTTGAAATTAGTAGTAAAAGGTACATAAACCAAAACTATTTATTTCAGATCTTATATAGCACAAATATGCATACATTGTTATCCTAAACTGTAAACAGTTCATCTCAAAAAAAAAAAAATGTAAACAGTTGGTCACCTACCGCTTAGAGGTTTAGCCATTTAAACGAGCTATAAAAAGTCAATTAAACAGAAACAATGTACCACTGTCAAGCGTTTAAACGGTGTAAACAGGCTAAACAGCCGTTTAGTCAAACAGTGTATGCATATAGTACAAGTAAAAAATGGAAGACCAAACTTGCATATATGAAAAAAAAGGGGAACAAACCTTGAGTTCCAACAGGCATAAATAGTGGTGTTTGACAAGTAAAGTGGGGAAGAGTTAAGCGGGCTGCACGAGCGCGATTGAATCTTCCTAATATCTGCAAAGCAAATAGAAACACTTTAACATTGTGTTCTCAATTAGAAGGGCTTAGTTCAACCAGGTTCAATCAAACATCCCACATATGGTGAGCTAGAAAAGAAACAAGAGATGACGGGTCCCATAAACAGCACTGGGCTCTGCGCCAGGTTTTCTCTCCTATCCAAATAGGCAACTGTTTTCTCTCCCCTCCAAATAGGCAAGAATCCAACCTCAGCTAATCCAACGTCAGCTAGCTAGATTGTTTGGGACAGGCAGTGACGCCAGCTCATCTGTACCATGCAGCTCTCACTCTGAAAGCATGTGCCATGTGGCATTTACATGTGGCAGACTTCTCTAGCTTTTTACTGTTACCCTTTTTCCTTTTACATGGACCACTATGACTTCACCTCAGTGACATAATAAAGTACTGAAAGATTCTAACTATAAATTAATTCTGTTCTCTGAAAAAGAAAAAGCCAGAGAAGATTTCTGAATAACACGCGCCGAGCCTGGACAATATTGGTCGACTCCGACAGTTTGGACAAGTCAAGGATCATGCAATCTTCTGTTACAAAGCATTGGACTGCGAATCTGTAGTGGCAGAAGCTAGTACGAATAACAAAATACAGTAACTATCCACACTCCTACTAGAATCAGATATTCCACCACCCAACGGCCCATTGTGCAGTAGTATGTGCAGCAATCAACTATAAAGAGGGGAAAAAAACAATTCTGTTCTCTGAAAAAGAAAAAGCCAGAGAAGATTTCTGAATAACACGTGCCGAGCCTGGACAATATTGGTCAACTCCGACAGTTTGGACAAGTCAAGGATCATGCAATCTTCTGTTACAAAGCATTGTACTGCGAATCTGTAGTGGCAGAAGCTAGTACGAATAACAAAATACAGTAACTATCCACACTCCTACTAGAATCAGATATTCCACCACCCAACGGCTTATCAACAAAGCTAGCTTATCCTATCCGCTTTATTAGCAACGGAAAGCCCTCCCCTGACGAACTTCCACCAAGCAGCTTCGGGGAAGCCGCAACAATGGAAGGGCAAAGGTTATCTTCTCATCTGATCTAAGCGAATCGAACATATGCTCAAAAAGTCAAAACAGAACAAAACACACAAACAGAGGCATCGACGACTCACCTCGAAACGAAGCGCCATGGCGAAACAGAGCTTCAGCCACCACCAAATCGGAACCTGGACCGATACTCCGCGAATCTGAAAATAAACCCGCCACAAACTGGAGCGTCAATCCGACAGAGAATAGATTGAATTTGAAGGCTCGCAAAATCGCTGAACGACAACAGAAAGGGGCGGAAAGAAAAACAAGAACAAGAACAGATTGCTCACCGGAAAAAGGACTAGGAGAGAAGAATCCAACAACTCCTGGTAGATGAATCCCACCTCGGTCCAAACCAGAGGGGGCGGCGAGGACGAAGAAGGGGAAGCGAGGCGGCGGGAGAGGGGCTGTCAGTTTCGGCGGTTACGGCGGGTGTTCGGCGCGGACAGCAGGGGAGGCCAAGGGGTTTAGGGTTTGGACTGGTTCGCGCCCTCTTGGACGTTTGGACTCGGTTGGGCTGGACCGAGCTGCGTGAGGCGGGCCGAGGCCACTTTGGGGTTTAGACTCCCAAGAGGATTTTTCATTTTTTAGAGGCTCATGCACTATTCATTTACTTGTTGTTCATTTTGGTCCCTTTCGACCACTATTTAGGGTCTGTTTGGTTTTTCTCATGACTAAAATTAAAGTGACTAAAATATTTTAGTCACCCTTTAATAACTCTTGAGTGACTAATGGATTGAAAGTGGTTTAGTCATTTTTAGTCAATTTGTTTGGAAGTTTAGTCCCTAAAATGACTAAAGTTTTAGTCATGGAAAACCAAATAGGGTCTTAGTATTGTTCATGAAAAAAATTTCCTAGCGCTGTTGTGTTTTTCTCTTTTTTTTTTTTGGCCAAAGGACTCTTGCTCAATTGGTTAAAGGTTTTCGGCGGCACCCCTCGGGTCCTCAGTTTGAATCCCAGCGGAAGCGAACTTCAGGCTAGGTAATAAAAACGTCATCGCTGTCGTAGCTAGGGTTCGGGGTTTTTTCACGATTGGAAAGAATCGCTTTTCTTGTTAATGAAATACGGTGGGGCATCTCCCCCTCCGATCGCGTTTTTTTGTGTGTTTTTCTTTTGGCCATTTACGTTATGTCTTGTTCGCAGCCTGTGTAGTGAAGCGCACGTGTCAGGCTAGTAACATAAACATTTCTTTGCATCCTTCACCATTATATTGCGACATTGGCCAAGACAAAATATGTTCTCTTTTTTTTTGTTTCTTTGTATAGGACGAGAAATGAAGAATTTTCTTGGCACACCGATATGCCCAAAGCAAGGAGTGTTCTCAGAGACAAAGCCAAGAATCTTTTTATTTAGGCAATAATAAAGCCAACAAATCCTTAAAACGGCTAAGTCCAACAGATGTATATGCCATAAGAATGGCTCTAATGTACTTCAAAATCGAGCCGTCGGCTACGAAAAAACGAAGCATCAACACTAGAGCAGTCGAACTGACTCCGTCAAAGTAAAATCAGACTTTGCGGAACCGGGTAGATTATTTTAATTGACGCAGCCACTGCGTCCATGTAAAACAACTAAGAGATATATTTTTTTATTGTATCACGCGGGCTCCACAAATTGATGTACATATAAAACCGTCGAACTTTAGCTGTATTCTTTTAATCGTGTGGTTAGCTTTCACAGTAGAGGTGTCCTAACAGTAGTTACTCACAAAAGGATAATAGTCACAAAGATCTCCTTCAGGGGATCTATAGGGCTCCTTCTCAAATCAAATTAACAATAGTCACAAAGATCTCCTCCATATGATCTATAGGGCTCCTTCTCAAATCAAATTAACAATAGTTACAGAGATCTCCTCGAGGGATCTAGAGGGCTCCCTCTCAAATCAAATTAACAATGGACAAAAGATCTTAGTTCTTAGGAGAGGCTTGAGGGGGCTCCATGAGATCATCAGCGCCATCCCCTTCCCCGTCCCACCGTTAGATTCATCCCTGAAAACAAACCTCAAGAATCCTTTTATTTGATTTATTATGCAACAATAATCCAATGAACCCTTCAAGCAGCTAATAAGTCCAACGGGTGCACACCTGTCAAAAAAAATGCCCACGGGTGCTCGTGCGGTAACAGCAGCTACTGACAAAATGACGGTAGTCACAAAGGTATCCTCCGGCACCGTTCGTTGCCGCCAACGCCAAGGCAGGCCGAACCTCGCGAGCGGTGAGCGCACGGCGTCCCGTTGCATGATAGCACATCGGTTTCGACGCAGAAGAAGCAGAAGCAGCCACTGCCAAAAAAACAAATCTAGCTTCACGCCTCACCGTGGGCACTGCACGGCTGCTGCCGGCCTGCGGCCTGGCCTGATCCCGGCGGTGCCGCCGGCCGCCAACCGCGCTCGTCCGACGGCCAGCCGACGCATCGTCGTCATCGTCAAGAACGAGTGGCTACTGCTGTCCCACGGTGGCTCGTGCTAGCCAGACGCCGGCGAAAAAGTGCTCCCGGCCGAGCGACGCTGCGGACAGTGAAGCACACCCCTGTCCCTGTGGGACTATTCCATTTCCAGCCACATGTCTCTCTTCAGTGCCAGCCAGCAGGCAGTGCGTCAGTCAGTGTGCGTCAGTCAGTGTACAATTCGACGGCGAGAACATTGCTGCTGCCTTTGCTGCACGACAGAAAATTGTGCCGGCACACGTGCAGTGCAAGGACGCCCTCCCAAATTGCAGGAGGCGCGTACACTACTTGTGGCTGCCCTGTACCGTACTAAGCTGCGGTATACGGAGTACAGCAACTTCGATGAGTGGCTGAAAATCTTCAGAGATCGAATGCTGAGGCAGGGTTTCAGAAACCAGCCTACCAACTGACAGGATTGCTCGGGAGTAGGGGGGGTCTGGACCAATGGACCATCCATGTGAACCAATCCAAGATTACAGATATGCGATGAGAACATGCTACACGCCTACTGTGCACTGCACTTTGTTTCAGGAGAAAATAAAATTCTCAGTATGTATCGTATATATATGGTTGCTGTTTTTCTTTGTCAGGATTCAGGAACGAAACAAATGAAACAATCCCCCCTTGCTCACTCCCACACCCACACACACGCTCTACCTCAGGTTACCAAGGTGAAAAAAAAAATGATACAAACCTTAACTGTTCAGTAAATCTCACTACCACTGTAAATAAATATAAAAATAAATCTCTCAAAACAGACTAGGCGTCGTCTGTCTGTTCTACAGCCTGCCTCTCTTCTTGTGTGTCACCAACTCAGCATTTCGCATTTCTTGGTTGGTTCTCAATTCTCATGTTGTGAGAGCCCCATGCATTCTCCTATTATCGACAAAAAAGAACCCCGGACGAATTAAAAAAAGTGATTAACGTGTACTAATGGCGTGTGCTCTAACGAGCTAAGCTACAAGTCCAGCTCGAAGTGGAACGCCGGCGACGCGTACGCGGCGAGGTCGCCGAAAAAGAGCGCGTCCACGTCGACGCCGACGCCGCCGACGCCCGCGACGTCCTCGCACCCGAAGAACGTCTGTATGTCCTCGGGGAAGCCGCGCTGCGGCGAGGCGTCCGTGGCCTGCTCCTGCACCGGCGGCGGCGGCGGCGGCGATGGGGACGACCGCCGCGGCGGGGACGGGGACGGCGACGAGGGCGACGACGTGGTGGTGCCGCTCTCCTCGGCCGCCGACGTGCGCTGGATCATCTCCTTGAACTTGGGCGACTGCAGCAGCAGGCTGAGCGCCGACGTCGTGGGCGTGTGGCCCAGCGACGTCCTGGAGGGCAGCGGGAACTCTGCGCTCTGGCCGGCGCCGACGCCGTCGATGACGACGGTGTCCTCCGGCGGCAGCAGCAGCTCCTGCTGCGCCAGGCCGCCCAGCATCGGGTGCGGGTTCTGCGCCGCCGCCGCCGCCGCGGCGGCCGCCATCCCCGGGCGCAGCCACTTGATGTAGCGGCTGAGGTCGAAGTTGGTGACCGCGTTCAGGCCCCGGTACTCGATCGCCGCCATGTCGTACGCCATCGCCGCCTCCTCCTGCGTCGCTGCCGTGCACAGAACAACGTCCACGCAACATGTGATCGATCAGCACCAAAAGACGCGATTTTTCACAGGAATTTGAAGACTTTGCATAGAATTTTTCATCGGGACTGAACAGTGTTACATGAAATTCTTGTAAAATTGCTATAAAATCCCATCGTTCCAACCAAAAAAAAGTGACTACACCACTCTGTCTGAATACGACGTGTCTGAAGGTTTCTGTTAGGGGATTCAGTGCTGCCGACCTGCCGTGCAACTGCATTCGTGTGCTGTGGCAGCGTCAGACAGTTGAGGCACACACCCATCGTGTCCACTCCATCTAGGCGGATGAATGAATCTCCTCTTTATGAGTATTAAATTGCGCTTAATCCCCCGTGATAATGGATGTAGGCTCCGACAGGTGCAGAGCAGGGGGGACCGTTGGAAGTTGGTGCAGCTGTTGGTCCTGGCCTATAGCCATAGCCGGGTCGACCTCACTGTCAGTGAGGTCACTCCATCTAACTCCCCCAACTAACCGCAATTCAAGTTGCTGCCAGTGACCCCAAATGGCCAAATGGCCTCGCCCCCTGCTGCCGCTCGCCCTAACTGCTTCCATCTATAGATCATCATTCCCAAGCTTCGTGATCATGAACTAACAAGCTTCGCCATTTGGCCATTTGGGCCACTAATAATAGTACTGGTTATTATTAGTGGAGTACTATTATTTCATATTAAAATCTCCAGGACAAGGAAACAGTTTCTTCTCAAGAGGGTATCTGTGTGTCTTTTTTAAAAGTATATTATGAATAAGACAGGGTAATAGTAAATGGCGGCTAAGTGAGCCATTAGCCCATGACAGTCAGCCACTGTGGATGCAAGAATTAGTTGGGAATGAAATCATGTGGTCAATATCAATTCGTACATGCGTCGTCACTTGGGGCCACTCATACTGTACGAGCCCTGTGCGCGAACGACTTGCGCTTTATCGCTTCTCAGATTTGGCTTTCGGACATGCTCCGCGTACGGAAGCATGATTTGATTTGTAGCAAAAATTGATGTAACACTCCTACTGTACTATTTTATAGTATATAACAACAAGGCTATCATGGATTGCGGTTAAGTTTTCTGTATTTTCAGAAAGAGAAATTACTATTAGTGTTTGACAAGAAACAGAATTTACCGTAAGTACCGAGGTAGAGATACTTGTTTCCGAAAACGCGACCGATCCTCGCCTCCCATCTCCCATTGTGGTGATGTCTGGAATGCAAAGATTCACATACAAGTAAGGTTTATGCTATCTTCTCACTCTTTATCCCTGGATAAATTAATTTCTATAATTGGTTGTAATCATTTTTTTAGAAGTTGATCAAATTTATAGGAAAAATATAGTATATGTATATGTATGACATGAAATGATCAAAATTATAAAATTATATTTCATAGTGTATCTAATAATATTAATTTGTGTCATAAATCTTAGTGTTCTTTTTTTATAAATTCAGCAAAATTAAAAAGGTTTGACTTAGAATAGCTCTGGGAATTGATTTATTTAGAGACGGATGGAATACTAATTAATCTTTATCCAATCCGGCCACATTTATAGCTGAGGTCTCCTCTTCTTCACAAATGATGTTGAAAGGCATGAATGAGACACAATACCTCGCGACACCTCGGTATTTGGAGACACCTCTTGAGAACCCACTGCTTTTCCTGTGGATAAATTTCATGGACCTGATTATTTGGGTAAGCATGGGTGTGATTCGGTCTTGCTCAAACAATTCCATGGAATTATAGTAGTGTCTTTTGATAATTTTGTTGTGGGAAATTAAAGAGTTACCTCCTCAAGGATCCAATATACTCTTCCCTGGACTGCCCCTCCATTCCTTTCAGCTCTCCTTCATATGTAGACGCCTGCAAAATAATAGGTATTTGTTTAGAAAATTAAGTAAGCCATAAAATCAACTCCCTCATGCTCATGCAGGTGCCACATGTGCGTGGACCGTGGAGTGCAAAAAAAAAAAAAAAAAAAAAAAAAGAAAAAGGGTACACATGTTTGGACTTTGGAGCTGCAAAAAGAATCTGTACTGCCAACTCTGAATCTCTCTGCAGTGCTACCAAATTCAAAGTTTGCAGAAACAAACACAACGCAGGTTTTGCACGAATTGACTTGGAACTGACAAAAAATTCAGCTGGAAAAATGTCCTCACACGAGGAAGTAAAAGTAACCGTGTGTGGTGGGGTGGATGAATGAGTGAATGAACGGAGTGAATTTTGGCGGTACCGGGAAGTTGAGGATGGTGTCGGGGCCCCAGTACTTCAATGCCGCCAAGTCATACGCCCGCGCCGCTGCCTCCTCGTCGTCGTACGCGCCTGCATGGATCGACATGCCACGGAGGGAGACGATGATGAGCAACACGCCATTGGTACATGCTATTACAAGCGAAATTTTTGTTTTTCTTTTTTCTGATGAGAGAGAGAAGAGAGTGCTCCTCCTTCTCTCTCATGCATGTCATGCCAAGGCCGTGACTCGAGAGCCTCACTCACCGAGGTAAACTGCATGCACCAACAACAAAAACAGCAGCAAGAACAAGATGGTCAGCATCATATCGATCCTCTTCTCAATTGATTACTTACTATAATCAAATAGCTATGGAGGGTAATTAACTAAGGTTATTACTGACAAGGGTCAGCATAAACCCTGTTAAATATTTTTACTAGTACAAGCTACTACTACTGCTGCTATGTTATACACCTCAACTTTTTAATTGTGCCTCTTGAGATTAGGATCGGACAGAGCATCGTGATCCTCTGCCCGGGGACCGGTCGAGCAGAGAGAAAGGGGAGGGAGAGGATTAGCTACTGAGTGCTGACCTTGCTTGCCCTTCTTGTTCTGGGACTCGTTCCAGCTGTTCTTGTCCCACAGGTGAGCCTCGAACCTCCCCGTCCACCGGTGCCTGCACCACCGATTCAATTCAATCCAATAATTCGCCGGAGAATATAATCAGCGAGAAGCAGCTAGCTAGCAAACCGAGTGATCGAGCTCCGATCAGTGGCCGGCTCTAGCTCGTTTCGGCAGCTAGCTGCTGCTGGGTGGCCATGGCTATGCTATACAAACCGTGTGACGCCGCGGTAGACGGAGCTGCGCTGCGTGGGGGACTCCCGGGGCACGCTCTTCCGCGTGCGCTTCGGCTTCACGCGCGGCGTGAGGTCCCCGGCGTTGTTGCCGTTGTTGGTGTTGGTGGCCGCCGCGGCGGCGCTGTTCTTGCGAGTCTTGGCCATTATATTGCACACGCGCGTGCGTAGAGAGAGAGAGGGACGGCAGAGGAAAGGAGGAGGAGCCAGGGAGAGGTGGGTGGCCAACTATGGTGGCCTCTGGAGGGTGTCCGTTTTAAAGACACGGAGGAGGGGAGAGGAGACTCAGAACCCGATTGGTGATGGGGCGGCAAAATTAGTTGATGTTTGGAGCGCAGGGCAGATGCCAAATGAGCAAACGAGGGAGCAAGAGAGACCGGAGAGACAGGACAGGCCGCCGGCCTTTCTCTCTCCTCGATCTCCACCCTGGCTGGCTCTCTTCTCTCTCTTTCTAAAATTCTTTTGCGATGCTCTGCTCCATCCCATTGGCCGGCGAAGAACGGCCTCCTGTTGTCCCCTAGCGAGTTGCGTGCGAACTGTGAGCTGAGCGAGCGTGGCTGGCACCAGTAACGTAAACAGAGCCCGCCCCACGGGCCACGGCACAGGGGTGCTGACTGCTGGGTGCAGCAGCCACGGGTCCTGCCCACAGCCGCTGCTGTCGCAGATGCGAGATCGGAGATCCAAATGGGCAATACTCGCGCGCCCCACGTCGTAGGCACACTTCTGCTCGCCAGAAACTCTATCCTTTTCGGCCACACAACCTGCTTAAGAACCACTAGATTACACGTGTGACAGTCTCATCGTAAGAGAAAAAACATTATATCATAGCTAATAAGCTTTAAGACCAAATGCCTCGTGAAAATCGATTATCTTTTCATATTTTACTTTTCTCTACCTTTACGTGTACAAAAATAAATTGATCTCTAGTAAACTTTTGATTGGTTAAGGTGTGCTTCGAATTTGAGATTATGGATTTCTCTATGCTAGTTAGGACTATGATTCTTGATGGAATTTACGACATATTAAGTTGATACCTAATATTGTCACAAATGAAGTTAGACAAAATGTGGCAGTCAAAAAAAAATGTGGTCAGCGAATCGAGCCTAAAGTATGCTATCAGAATAGCTCTATGATACACAAAACATATGACTACAAAAGTTCGATGTGTTACAATAGTAGTGTAAGGGAGTGTTTGAATGCACGCCACCGTCCGCCTCGCCACACTTTGTGACCCATCACCATTCACGAGGCCAGCGTTTGGTTGGTTATGCATGTTAGGAAGCCACAACACACCAGCTCACTTCCTGCCACAAGAGTGTGGCGCTCGAATTTACCGCCACCACCACAATTCGCCGCAGCTGAGACGTGGCAGATAATATCTAAATCAAATACATATACATATCTAAATAACTATGACGTGACTAACGTGAACAAGAACAAAATAATAAGTACACCTTCTACCAAAGTTCAAAAAGACATGGCCGGAGTTCAGCTTGTAGTGGTGATGGGAGCTAGGCGAGCCTGTTGCATCCTGCCAGAAGAGACGACGACGACCATGGGAGCCAAATAACACGTAATATCTTGTCAGCCTTTTTCGTTCAAGTCTGGTGCATACGAGGGAAATCTGTTTTAAAAGGATATTGGAAAGATATATCTGGCTTCATTTTTATTGAATTGAAGATAAGTCACACCAATTTATTATGACTTAGAGCATCTCCAACAGTTCCTCAAATCTGACTTGCCAAATGATGGGTTTTAGCAACTTGGTAAAATAATTTGACAAGCTGAAAATAGGCCATCTCCAACAGTTCCTCAAATCTAACTTGCTAAATACTAAAAAGAGGAAGGCCCACCAGAATTCTGTTGCTGACCGGTACAACTCCCCCTCCCATCGCTCGACCCCGTCATCCTGATTTATACTCGTACAAAATATGAATTCCTATTTCGTATAGTGTATTTGATGAACACATTTGTATTTTAATATATGAACACATGTGCATTGAATACTTTATTTTTTTTTACTGAAATGATGAATCCTTTATATTTTAGAGTCAATTTATGAATGCCACTTTATTTTTGTTTATATTCATGATCGACGTAGCTGGCATCCTTGTTTTGTGTATCAGCATGATCGACTTCAATGCATGGCAGCAGTGCATCTATTCTGTCAAATCAACAGTATAGCAGCAGTACATCTTTTCTGTCAGATTATATGGCACACAATCTGAACAGGAAGTCAAGTCGAAGAGGGAACGACGGACTGGACTCGCGACGGAAGACCTCGCGACTTGACGTAGACGGACTGGACTCGGAGGAAGGCCGACTTTTATTCGCGCGGGAGGAGGCAGTCGCGTCCGCGAAGGCGCGATGCGAAGCCAGATTCGCGTGCGCATTAATCCGCGCGCGGCTCAGGAATTTGCCAAGCCAAGAATTTTCTTAACTTCACTTTGAGGAACTGTTGGAGGAGGTTTTTTCTTCTTTTCTTGAAAATAGATGGATCTTGCAGTGATATGAGGAACTGTTGGAGATGCTCTTAACACTACCACATTTTTATAACTACTCTTCAGCTGCAACTCTGAATAAGCATGCTCCACTTCCACTTAACATAACTTAAAAGGATGCATGTGTTTGATATGATGCGTAACCCGTAGCCCATGTGTATCTTTGTTTTTTTAGTCCACTTCATATTTAGGCCCTGTTCGATTTTGGGTGACTTTAGTCACTTTTAGTCCCTATTAAAATGCCAAATGAGGTGACTAAAGTTGTTTAGTTCCTTTAGTCCTCAAGAGGTGAGGGGATTAAATTGCAAAATTGACAGGGGCTGCCTCTTGTTATTGTCCGTCCTCCACGTGTCCTGAATGTGTCGCCCCATTCTTGCTCACCTCTTCTAGCTCTGCTTCACCTCATTGACACTGTGTCGGCCACAGGGGAGTTAGTGCCAGAGGTGCTCGGGGAGGCCGAGGAGGACGCGGCGGCGCCACATCCAAAGGTGGAGTCGTCACCAAGAGGTGTGCCGGGTAGTGGCAGGGACAAAGGGAGATGGGTCTAGGAGGACCGACTTTGCCATGGCTGCTCGCGTCATGAGGAACAGGATGGGAGAGGTGGGTCAGATGTGCCGGCGCTGAGGTGTAGGCATGGCTCTCTCCCAGCAACCCTTCCTCCCCTGGCCGGTGCCCTCCCTTCTCTAGCCGGTGTTGGCGCCCTTCACATAACCAAACAAGGGGGTGGCTAAAGTTTAGTCCTCAGTGACTAAACATTAGTCATTGGGCGTTTGGTTTGGGTGACTAAAAGAGGCCTTTTACTCTCTAGGATGTTTGGCTCCAAAGTGACTAGGGGTGAGGAAGTCCCTTCTAGCCACCATTTGGTGACTATTAGTTGGCTAAAGCCCATAGTCCAATTTAGTTACAGTGTTTGGCTAAAAACTGACTAGAACCAGCCTAGATTTAGGTGACTAAACTTTAGGAGGACTAACCAGTTTGCTAAAGGTCATTTAGTCATAGTGTTTGACTAAAAACTGACTAAACCAACCTTGATTTAGGTAACTAAACTTTAGAAGGGCAACCAAACAGGGACTAGCCAGAGCAAGGACATGTTCTAGCCGGAATTTATGATGGAATTGATCAACCCCCAACAACAATGACCGTCGGAAGTCACGTTCCGCCACTCTACCTCAAATCCGGTACATTCCCGAGTTATGATGCCGCAACGGGCCAACGGCAACCCGTGATGCCTCTTATTGATACCGATGTGCGTACACATCCACCATCAAACATGAAGCTCAACTCCACAAGGTCCAATGGCAGAAGCATGTTCCAGGCAGGCATTTTAACATGTTGATTGGACAGGAACCTGTACCGAGTAAACACTAGTCCAGGACCGGCGGTGCCATGATTACGACTGCAACGGCGTACCGTACTTGAGTACTTGCAAGATCGATCGGTTGGCTTGACTTCGGTCGCTGCGAGTGCTTCAGCGTGTCTGTACCATGGAAAGCCGCAAGCTTGAGGGTCCGAGGGTTTTGGTAAACCTCCTCGTCTCCTATTGCTTCTTGCTTTTGATTCTCCCTGGAAAATGATTATCTTAGTGTTGTGGTTTCCTATATTTCTCTAGGATAAACTTCATTGAAAAAGTGTTTCTTTACTAGAAGTGATTCTGGAGAAGCGGCCTTTTTCAGCTCTAGCCTCCTAGTTGTTAAAGAATAGAAGTAGAAGTGATTCGGGAGAAACAGCCTTTTTCAGCTCTAGCCTCCTAGTTGTTGAAGAATAGAAGTAAACGATCGCATGTTGTTAAATGGCATAGGGAATTTTCAGAACAGGGGCATGTAGTATGTAGAGATTATGCAACTAAATGGTCTGAGGGAAATAATAACACAAAAAATTTGGAGGAATGGTGTACTGTAAGAGAGCAACCGAGAAAAGGGGAAAATGCAGCTGGGTTCTCTAAAGTTGAGGTTCATGCTCATGTTTTTTTTTTCGAACACGACTTCACGTGTCATTTTCATTAAGAAGGAGGTCGAAAGCACGGCAAGTACAACGAAACACGCGACAGGTACATGCTCATGTTTGATCTCCCTATGGAATTGTGGTTAGGAATAGCATGCCAGAAGAATTCGTTATGGAAAAACAATTCTAATGATTCAAATGCTCTAAAGTTCCTGTTATATCCGAAGGAGCACTTATCATTTACAAATGCATAAATGCTTAGGTGCATCAAAATATCATCATACATGCTAAAGCTGAGCACAGTAGTCAGTAGATAATTGCCACGAAACCCCTCGTACTCCTGGAGCTTTAGAGCTAATCTCCAAGCCAAACACCTCCTTCCGTACTCCCAACTCCATTGTGAAGCTACTCTGAAGAAGACCTGAAAAACGTGTGAGTCGAGGAATCCCACATGCCCTTAGATAACATAGAACTTGACCAAGTTATCAAAGATCTGATGACAGTACATCAAAGCATAATGAATGCAGTGAGCAGTATTCATTCTGTCCAACTGCTGCGTTCATTACCTTGTCGATTGCCAAAAAAAAAAAAATGCCAGCTGGACATAAAAATGGCCAAGATATCTTTTTTTTCTTGTCCTTTCTCTCTGAAGAAAACTTTCTAATGCGAGGATCCCTGCCACTGATTTGGCAGATGGACAATTCTGCATGCCTAGACCTGATGTTCAGTTCAGGACCGCAATGGCAACTTGGGAAACAGAACTTGAAGCCTACCTGTGCTTCAAACCAACCTGATGGTGAGTCATACGACGCCCCAGCAGCTCCGGGGACCAACCAGGTTCAGCATGGCTCGCTCATCATGCACCAGATAGACTAGTGATGTCTGTTATTGTTGGACTGGACAGAGTAAACCAGCACCACACGCAAACCCCAACTCTGCACCGTTATCTTTGCCAAGTGCTAACACAAATTCCGACAACGCCTCAAAGATTCCCTAATCGACAAGCAATTGGATCCCATTCATGTATTTGAATTGTGAGTTAATGGACCGTGCAAAGGGATATCTGGTGCATGACAAAGTTTCCCAATGTGCATGTCATTTTCATCCAATTCTCTAGAGGAATAATAAAGAAATAATAAATAGTAATCCATCTTTTTATTCCTGACGGGGAGCAAGGATGGTTTGAGAATGTACCTGAAGATATGAAGAGTGAGCTTGTAAAATCATAACTATTTATTGAATGATTAAAAATGACCTTGAATATCTTGCTTATCTTGATCGCATAAATTTCTTAAAAGTGTCCCAATCAACCATCACATAACATAAAGGTAGATTTTGATCATTTGATCTGCCCATTTTTTCCGAATACAGCAAATCTAGAGACAAAGCTAAAATACAGCAAATCTAGAAAGAAAGCTGCAAAAAAAATCATCAAGGCAGGTCTTTCAGGGAAAAAAATCAAGGTAGGTCTAGTCATTAAGACATCTAATTTCAAGCCCCCTGTCAAACATCAGTAACTAGATAATCCTATATACTGAGACATTGTTTTGCACGAAGGCTGCATATTCCAAGTATCTAATGTAGAACTTTAACAAGTCAGGGTAATGCAGAAATATGCCATAAAAGTCACAATCAATTCACAACTCCAATCAATTGTCGTTTGTTTTGCGCTGTAAGTTCTATCAATAGCAATGGCAAACAAACAAACAGCTTTGGTTACTTCCATTTGGAGGATCTGTGTTGTATTGCTCAAAACAGTCCAATCCTTGGTACATTTTTTGTCTTAACTGCTGACAACATCTCTACTGCACAGCAAATGAGCCCAACAGAAAAGATAAAATAGCCCGCAACAAAATAGAACTGACAAAACAGGGAATATCAAGGAGTTCCAGATATCAATGCATCACCTTCTTTTCTACAGAATTGTTCGTCTTTAGTTTTTCCGAAGATAAGGCTAAAGATAAATCTGATGGCATGGTGCTACAACAGTAAATGCATCGAGCCACATACAATACAAAGAGTCCAAAATTGCAATTTCAAGTTAATCAGCACAAGCAAAAGCTATATTAAAAATAATTTTGAACAGCAAACACACACACACATTGTTGATTCATTAATGCTGTGAATATTGCAATATACGAAGGGCAATATGCAGTACTCAAACCTCATATAGAAATGGTCACCATGGAAGCTAGAACACAATAACCAAATGGACAACCTGGGACCAATAACAAGCTTTGATGATTTGTACCACAATGTTATCCCTTCAGATGTTACAGATAACTTCATTTGCTTAAAGGAAGAAAACAGAAGCATAGGGTAGATAGAAACATTGTCTTTTGTGTACTTGGCCCTAATGCATAGGTTAAGAGGCAACGCCAAAGCCAACTAATAATTTTGTTCAGGAAACAGCTATGCACTGCTATATTTTTAAGTCAAGGCAGTAAGTCCATTAATGACATTATAAATTCATTTAGCGAAGACATGCTGCGGACCTCAAAGTGGTGAAGAAAGGGATTTTGGCATCTTCAATAGTCTACTATCACAAAACACAAAAAAATACATCATAACTATTTTGGTTTACATTGGATAGCTTTGCTCTCATCGAATTTCATTTCAGATTTATTTAAAAATCAACAATTTTCTAAAATTTACAAGCCAGCTCATCCCATGTTCCTATCCATGAGCTTCAAATTCAGTGGATTCTAAAATTTGCTCCTGACAAAATACATATATAACCTAACCCTCCCATGTGAGAAGAAAGTACCAAATACAACCATGTGCAAATATGGTGCCAAATAATTATCAGAATATATGCAAGCATACTGGCAAAGAAAGGCACGTACTCAAATTATTTTTTAGATAAGTTGTCAATAAGTGTTCTGGCAGCATGGTACAGGTCCGTTTGCTTAATACAAAAGTAGCATATCCCTTCCAAGTTCCAAGATATTTCCTTTTATAGAAACTACAAAGCACAAGGATCTGTAGACAGCTAATCTGACATTGCTCTCAACTAGTAGCATTTTCTGCACATCAATTCAAATGACAAACAATATTCAATACTGTAATTGCAAAGAATAACAATATGCAATTACAAAGAAGGAATATATGTGTTTCCAATGATGATTTGGCTTTAAAAACTTCACAAGATTTCATGGTTGTAACATGTACTGAGGTACTTAGCTAAAAAAGCAACAAGTAAAAGGTATACACAAGAGTGAATATCACAACTTAACCAAAGAGTTCCAGTTCTGCAAGGGCTTATTTGTAACCTAACTAAATCAACATTATAGAAATGAAACTAAGTAAACTTGTCATCCATAGCTGTTAAACTATCTATCATCTTTTCCCATCTTACTTTGGAGCCTGTACAAATTTTACCTTCAAGTGTCAAATTATTTGCTCGTACTAACATGAGATGAGACCACCCTCCCATTTGCTGATGAAATTTAAACTTAAATTGCAGTTTATTTTCACTAATTTAGACATATATGACATTTTTTCCATGTCATGACCAAAGGAAATATGCTGGCATGAATTATCTGATCTCTAACAGATTTTTAAGAGTCCTACCAAATAGTTAACATGCAACTGGATTCTGGTGGGGAGCTGACAAGAATCACTTCTCCATTTACACTACAAACTCGGAGCTAAAAAGATGCTCTTCACAACTCCCCGTTCAATCACCAGTTCACCACTAGAATCACTTCTCACCTGCTCTCCAGCCTGCTCCCCACAAGAATCACTCCATCAGAGAACAAAGAAGTAAAGCCTAAGAATTAGTTAGGAGAGCTCTACCAAACTGACCCTAAATAGTCGTTTAGCTCGTTTAAACACCATTAAATGCTAAATGGTGGTACGCCGTTCTGTTTAATCAGCCGTTTATCCCGTTTAAATGGCTGTTTCACCAGGTTAAATGGTAGGTGAGTGATCGTTTAGTGGAAAACACAGATTATGAATAGCTTAAACAGAAACAGTTTTATTTCCTGACCATTACGTTAAAAAAATAATATATCTCTGAATGGTAGTATGCATCTTCATCTGTTTACATGCAAAACAAGCAAGAGAGAAAACATTATATCCTAATTTTCTGCATGTTGGGCACTGTACAAGAAAAGATGCAGGATGCTGAGCAAATTTGTGAGTTAGAGCAAAAAAAAGACCTCTTGGTCCTCATGTTCTTACAGAAAATGTATGTTAAATAATTAAGAACATGTCACAATAGGCATGGAATTGATGTAGTTACATGAAAACAAATTACCACAGTTACATATGGAGAATATGGACAGAGGAGCATATAAGTAGCTAGTTTACTGTGAAATGGTAAATTTTACAGTACGATTGACTTCCTCATTTGTCAACAGGAGGTTCTTCAAGCCACTTGGCACGAAACCCAGTCCCTTGGCAATCAGCACAACTTGTGAAGCCCTGAGATAGAAGAGTATCTTATATAAATGTTCAATATATTACTTCATGCAAATGGACGTGTTCATGGAGCACAAAAGTACTGCACAACATACTTATTTCACGTTAAGTGGTCTGCATTTAGATGTATTCGCAAAATCTGTAAAATACGGCAAGTAACAACTTATACAACCTTTCCAGAGCATATCACACATTTTGAATTTCTTGAGGGTACTTCACACAACATGTTGTCGCCAAGGATAAAGAAGCCTGTTCCTGCACACCACTTGCACTCCACGTGACCAGCAGATTGACAGGAAGAGCAAGAAACTGGTCTTGGTTGCTGCATACAACCAGATTATGAATGTTAGAGTTAGACTGCAGGACAAAGCTCCACACTGATAAAAAGCACTGCTGTAGGGTTTGCCCGCTTCTGATTGAATTTAACTCTCTTCTCTAGTGACCAGCCTCAGATGATGGAACAACAAGAAACTGGGATCTTTATTTAGCTGCCCATTAGGCAAGGTGTCCACAAATTTGATTTTTAGGTAATGCAAATTTAACTTTTAGGCAACATGCATCATATAATTAACATTACATATATTTTTATTAGTTAGAGCTTTCAAGAACTAAAAGAAACCAATTAGAAGAAGTAGCATTTCCATTTTCAATCCATGTTCTCCAAATCAGGTTTATGTCACATACACCATGTTCTTCCAAATCTTTGGAACACTTCTCCTTATTTTGTACACACAAGTAATTGAATTAATCAGATAATATAAAAGTAATCCTAGCATATAAATATGCCTTAGACTGAGGATATTTTTTTCTTGTTGAAGACCACACCATGCTCCACAAAACTATAATAGTATCAAGACTCTCACATAAGGGAAAATTAGTTGTACAGCTCCTTTGAGCAACTCCTAAATCCTAATGAGCCACAAAAATTCAAAGTTCACATAAAAACATACAAAAATTGGTAAAAGCTAGAGTACTAAGCCTCGTTTAAAGGAGGGTATACATAGCTTAAATGAGCACGTGAACTCTCTCAAATGGTGTGGGGTTCTGGGCTTCACATGGAAACTTCATGTCCCCTTAATTTTAATATAAGTTAAAGCCCCTTGCCCCCAATTTTCTCGAGTAGCTAAGCTCCCACAGACAACATGTGGCTTCTCAAGGAAGCTTAAGAGGGTATTTGACACAATGAACACAAGCAAACACCACAAGGTTGACCGTTGCTTGGTTCACGAGTCACGATTAAATGTGTGATTTGCTACTTTCTTCGCTTCTAGCCCTGGCCGCCATACATCTAACCCAAACTTACCGCAAGTATGGTGAATAATTTGTTCGCCATGAGTTAGCTTACCACAATTTCAGCACAAACAATGTCTAGCAAAATACTGAAAGGAGTTGAAGCGCTTCTCCACAAATTTCTCAGAAGAGCTAGTTAAGCTCCCCAGTAACAAATAAGTGATGATTTGGGATCGTCTCAGTTCAACTATTCCAAACTTTGGCTACACAGTACTTTGTTTAAGCATTGAGTTGTAAAAGTTTGCAGTCAAAGTTTATGATAGTTAACTTCGGGCAACCTCAGAATGTCACTTATTTGTAACTAGATTTAGGTCTGAATGTATGCACTCAAAATGCTATGGGGCCTTTTGAACCAACAGTGACTTGCACTTGGATTATAAGTTCAACATCTACATATACTATTGCTGGTATCTTGTACCTTTGAATATTGAACCATCCTAGCAACAGCATTTTGTCAATGAGGGTATTGAATTCAGTTGATCATAGCACGAATTCACCACAGAAATCCCTTTGACATGCAAGTCCGAAGCCCCAAACCCTCATACGCTGTTCACTGTTGAAGCATACACCTTAAACAATGAGAAGAACCTAACCACGCGCCTACACCCACAACTACGGAATATTCCTAAAACGACAACAACTTAGCACATCACATGCCGGGCCAATCGAACAAACAAACAAACATCCCGGAAGCAGAGCGATCAGAGGGGGACCTGGGAGATTAGCCAGGCGCGGTCTATGCGCTTGGCGAAGTCGGAGGAGCTCCCGGGCGAGTCGACGGCAGAGCCCATGGGGACGAGGAGCAGCGTCCGCCGACAAGGGCCAGTGAAAGGCTTCCGGAGGCTTCTAGGAGGGGCGCGGCGGCGGGGGCATGGGGTGAAGGCTGCCGCCCCGTGGGCCCCGCAGGTGGTCGCCGGCGTTTGCATCGCACGGAGGCCGGAGGGGCTCCGGCACGGGGTGAGGAGCGGCGGGGAGCAAAGGAGGCAGGACAAGGACAACAGGAGGCGCTGGGACCGTGTGCCGTGGGCCTCTTGTGGACCACGCGCTAGCAGGCCTAGCCCACGTCAGATTCCCTCAATCTCAAAAGCAAACGGGATGCGTGATGGTCAAAGAAAATGCATCCCTGAATAAATTGTTTTGTGTCTTAAGTTGAATTTTTTAGACTTTAATCAGATTTCTAGAAAAACCATCAAAATTCATGACATTGAATTAGTTTCATTAGCATAAATGCTTATTTTATGTCATAGATATTACTCAAAGTATAAGTCATTTTGATTTTTTTTCATCCATTTTGCTATGTAATTATATATAAAAAGTCAAAGCGACTCATAATTTAGAACGACGAAATACTGTTTTAGATAAAGTTAGCCAAACTTAAAGATAGTTTGGCTTGTATAGGTTCTAGTAATTGATTTACTTAGATTAGAGACGGAGGGAGCATTAGCAATGTTTATGGCAATTTCAACAATTGACTTTTAAGCAAGCTCTAGAAGACGGAGAAAATGTAACTTCTGATCAAAACTAAGCTCTTGCAGACATTTCAAGATCATGTGTGGGGCTACCTATGTTTGAAGATTTTTCCTCCATATCCCTAAAGAATGTCATTTTGGATATTTCCTCCATATCAGTACGGTCTCAAAAACACAACTCGGACTGCTACTTTTTGCAATACAATGTCTATAAAATATAGTCAATATGTACTTTTATAAAGCTACATTTTGAAACGAATCTACTTACACCACTTTTATATTCTCAAACTCAACCCAAAATAATTTATTTGTAATTAAGGTTTAAAATATTTGACTTAAGACAAACCTAAAACGACATAACATGGAGGGAGTATGTGCTAAAAGTTAGTACCATTGGAGAAGATGTCTTAGAGTTAGTAACTAGCTCTTACTATTGTGAGTGCCGTTATATCACCAGATTAATTTATTAAAAATATATTTCATAATTTATCTAATGACTCACTCTTTGTTCTAAATTGTAAATTATTTTTAACTTTTTTTGTTACATCTATTTTGCTATGAATCTAAATATAACATATGCCAAGATACATAGTAAAATATATTTAAAAATGATCCAAGCTACTTATAATTTAAAAGAGAGGGAGTATTGTTTATGTATTATAAATATTAATTATTTTATATATAATTTTCAAAATTAAGATATAAACATCACGGGATGAGAGGGTGTGTGTGGGAGAACCTGAGAGACCGTTTGTATGTTTTCATGTTTTTTCTAGTTTATTACTTAATTCATTACAATTTATAAGACGTTTGACTTTTTCAACCCTAAGTTTGACCACTCGTCTTGTTCAAAAAAATTATACAAAAACAGTCAAATGTAAGTTAGTATTGAAGAACTTTTATTAATAAAGGAAGCCATGTCAAAAAAATGATATTTTGAACAAATTTTTGAATAAAACGAACGGTCAAAGTTTGTGTTAAAAAAAGTCAAACGTCTTATAAATTGAAATGGAGGGAGTAATTGTTTTCGATTTAAAACTACATCGTTGTAATATGGATTGATGGTTCTACATAAAACTCTCATAAGTAGTCATAAGCATCACGGAAATAGAGCGATTAGGAGGTGTGGGAGAACCTGGAAGATTAGCCAGGCGCGCTCCATGCGCTTGGCGAAGTCGGAGGAGGAGCTCCCGGGTGAGTCGACGGTGGAGGCCATGGGAGCGAGGAGCCGTTGCCCTGGCGTCGTCCGCCGAGAAGGGGCAGTGAAAGGCTTCAGGAGGCCTCCAGGATGACTGGGGCAGCGGTGGCACGGGGCGAAGGCTGCCCCCTGGGCCTCGCAGATGGTCGCCGCCGGCGTCTGCATCGCACGGAGGGACTCTGCCGGGCGCTGCGCCTCGATCGGGTAGGAGAGGGGCGGGTTGGAAGGAGGCAGGACAGCAGGAGGCCAGGGAGAGCCTCAAGTACCGTGGACCTGTTGCTCCCACTGGTTCGATCATCGATCGCGCGAACGCCAAATATTAGTTGCCGGCGGGCGGTTTTCGTCCCGTCCTCATCGGCGACCCAACGGCCACGAGGAGCTCACCGTTGATTTGGTTGGCTTACGGGTAGTGCGCTTGTGGTGTTGTATGGTCCTGTGCAGATCGGGAACAACAGGCTAGCGCTTGTTCGTCTGCTTCTGCATTGCATTTGCATCCACCAGCGCCGGCCGGTTGCAGCGTTGCTAGTGTCTTTGCTTTCATTCTCCCAGCGGATCGGACCGGGGTGGCCGCCGGATATCGAATGATGTGACGGCCAGGCCGCGTTTACGTCAGGTCGTTAGCATGCTGCGGGTGGGAACGGCAGAGCCAGCAGCTGAACCGCGTGCGCGTGATTTGTCAGCGATGATTACCGCCACGACAGACGACACCGTGGTGCCAATGCGAGCGACGGGCTGCCGGGGGCGATGCATGGCAGCCGCAGACCGCCGGATCCCAATCAGCTGGTGGGCTGTATGGCTCCTGTCATTGTGGACCACGCGGGTGCTGACCGGGCTGAAATTTAGCGATCGTCAGTCACTGATAGGTGGGCCAATATGGCGGCGGGCCGGTAACGAGTCGTCGTTGGCTGGCCGGCCGTTCCCGGTCTGCCGGAGGCGTCGCGGTCTGATGTGCCAACGAATATACAAGCAGAAAGAGTCTCGTAGCTAGCACCAGAGACACCCATCTCCGTAAGTTGTTGTTGCAGTGCTCTTAGTTCAATTGTTTACCTTTTATGTAATCTTTTATGCAATATGAAAGTTTTAAAGAGTTTGCTAGGCAGGTCTAGTCTTATAGCTACCACGCTTGTTAGAAACTTTGTCCTTTGTACTATTAGAGCATCTCCAAGGCCTCTCCAAATGAGTTTTGCATTTGATAATTTGCAAAAAAAAAAACCCTCAAAAAGAGGGCTCCAACGGTTTGCCAATGAAAAAAGCTTTGCATTAAGAAACTTTGCAATTCTCGGGTTTGGTTATGTATTTATGCAGAGTCCCGCTCGGTGTTGCAAATCGACTCCAGCAGCATCTCGCGCCCCGTCCTCCTCGCCAGCGCCAATATCTTCTATTTTTAGACTTTGCAAATGAGTTTGCCAAGTCTAAATGCAAAACCCTTGGAGTTAGACTATTTTTAGACTTTGCAAATGAGTTTGGGACTTTCAAACAACACCAAATGCAAAACTCATTCATTTGGAGAGGCCCTTGGAGATCTTGTTATAAACCCTTTTTCTTGATTATAAAGATATGCAAATCTTGTGTATTGGAGAAGAAAAAACAACATGGGATTTTTCTCAAATGCGAGCGTGGACTCCGGGACACTCAATTTAAAATGATTGTTAAAGGCGCTCTGATGACTAGTGTGTTTTAAGGAAATTATAAAAGGAATAGGAATATGGATTTCTTCCATTTTTTTGACTTATCATGTACTCTTTCTTGTAGTTTATAAGGCATTTTAAGTAATTCAAGAGCTAAACTTTATAATCTTTTAATAAAAAATTTCTCTTTTGTTTCCAACACTTTATCACTTTTTACTAGTTTAGTTTTTCGATTAAAGACTCGTTGTAATAATGGATGGTTGTTTCCAAAGCTCTTACAAAGACCCGAGTTTAACCGTATTGGAAGTCTCACCACCCTGATCACTAACCATAGTTATGCATGACTTCCTAAAAGCCATCTTCATAAAAAAAATGGTAGCCATTTATTAAGCATGACTTCCTAAAAATTAGTCGTGAATTCTATTTTGTCGTCATTGATAAAGTTGATTCAGTTCCTCCAACGACATTGCACTCATCCCTAAGAAATGCAATCCCTAAAAAGTTTAATCTGCTACTGTTGATGACTACAAGCCTATTTCTCTCCTCGATTATTCCCTAAAGCGCATCACTAAATTACTCTCCACAATTTTACAATCTATTATCATAAGATTAGTCCACCTAAATCATTATGGTTTCATCAGAGGAAGAACCATCTAAGACTGATTAGCTTGGGCATTTCAGTCCTGCACATTTCCCATCACTCAAAAAGGAAGTTGTCATTCTTAAGTTAAAAAACCTTTGATAAGAATGAACATCAAGTGATCTTAGAGGTTCTACATCATAAAGATTTTCTTGAGAGATGGATTAAATGGATTGAGATACTTCTAAGTCCAGGCACTTCCTCTATTATTGTTAATGGTATCCCAGGCAAACCCTACAAAATGTAAATAATGTGTAATTGTGTAAGGCAAGGGGGTCATTTTTCCCTTGAAAGGTCTATGTTTGGTTTTGATAATTGAGCGACAACCTAGGTAGACTAATTGTGTGTTTATGTGAGATACATAGGAGATTAGCCCACATGTGCTTGTGTGATGAAGAGCTTGTTGTATATGAGACATTGCATGGAGTCATGTCACTAAGGTGGAGAAGATCAAGACAAGAGTTGGCTTGATGGACCGTTTGCAAGTGTGAAGTGCAAGTTGGAGGATTTGAAGTGAGAGGCTGCGTGTAACGGTGAAGCTCGAGCAAGACTTGACGGCGATGGACCAACACAACAGTGAAGAGCAAGTGGGGTCAGGATCGCTGAAACAATATGATCACATGATGATATAAAGTGGATCATATCAATATGATCACATGAAGAGCAAGTTATTGAATTTTGCGGTTGTCAAATTTTTTATTTGAATTCATTTTTGCTAAGGCAAACTAAATTTGAATTTATTCAATTTGAAATTTGAATTCTTCGAACAACCTCCGATGGAGAAACAACCAAAATAAACTTTGTAGATCTTGAGAAGTTATGAAACTTTGTAGTTTACAACTTTTTGATGTGAAATCATCTTGTCATGCAAAACTATGTTTCAATTTTGAAATATAAAGGCCGATGGTGCCATTAAAGCGTTGACAATTGTTTGTACCGTCGGCTATTCAATGCAAAGACCAACGGTGTCACTAAGACCGTTGGCTATAATGTTCCCCTCTCGGTTTTCTAGTGTAGTGCTCGACGGGTCGACATCTAACGCTCGAGAATAGTGTGCACCGTTGGCTATTTGATATAAAGACCGATGGTGTCACTAAGACCGTTGGCAATTCATTTGCCCTCTCGGCCTTCTAGTGTAGTGCCCGACGGGTCAACATCTAACGCTCGGGAATACGTTGTACCGTCGACTATTCAATATATAGAGCGACAGGGGAGCTTATAACCGTCGATAACATGTTCACTGTCGGCGATTTACGGTTTCCCCAACTACTGTTGGCTATTATACTTCCCTGTCGGCAAAAGTTGTGTTTCTAGTAGTGTGTGTAGATAAGTTGATGACAGGGTTTAGGATAGATGGACATACTATTAAGAGGGGCAAACTTGTTTGCATATTGGTCATCTAGTGATCTAACTTTACATCGTTGCTATTATCGAGTGGTGTGGCAAGTTGAGTGGCTAATCTTTGAAAATGACTATGAAAATGGAGCCTTTTTCGTGTGAGCCACTAAAAAAGTTGTCAATTTCGCTCATGTCCCTGAAAAGTTAAATCTCTCGCTGGTGACCAAGTTCAACAATTTTCTTTCTCGCAAGCCATTCCGTCTATTTTTCAGCTTGACGGTGTTAAACCGGGTGGGAAAAAGTCTAAAATGCCCTCATGTAGGGTCTTTTTGTCAGCCACCCCAACTTTCTCTCTCTTCTCTTGCAACCTTATCCGCTCGTTTCTATCTCTTCCGCACGCGACAGCCATCGCATGTGCATGCTGGAGCCGAGAGCAGCGCTGTGCACAGCACCTCCACCTCTTGCTGGCTGCACATGACCAGCACGCCCCGGCCATATGGCCAGTGGGCATGGCCCCAGGTGGCGGGATCTGGAGTGGCGGCGGCCACGCTCGCGGCCTTCAGGGCGGGCGGCCGCGCCGTCGCCGGGCGGCGGACGACGACGGGGCCAGCCAGGTAGGACCCGCGCGACTATGGTGTTGCCCATGCCCACGGCCTTCAGGGCCGGCGCTCGCGCACGCGTGCACGCGGCGTCCCTCGCGACCGAGCCCGCGTCTGGTGGGCTCGACGGCGGCCGCCGTGACGGGGCAGCCATGGCCTCCTCCTCTGGCTGACGCGACGATGACGAGGCTGCCCTACAAGCTCGACGCAAGCCCGCTGCGCGCGCTCCGCCTCCGTGCCTCCGCATGATTGAGGAAGTCGTCCTCGTGGCCATGGGGAAGAGGACCTCGGCGAGCACGACCAGACCTCGGTGGGCGCCACCAGCAGCCACGGCCGCGCGCCGTCGCGACGCGGGCTCAGGACGCACGGCTCCGACGAGGTGTGCTGGTGCGCCAGCTGCCGGCGCGGTCTCGCCCCTCCCGCTTGGCCACATCGTTGTGCTCCGCTGCCCACCCCGGCTGCCTGTACGCCAGCGACAGTGAGCACGCGAGCGCGGTGCCGTGGCTGAGGAACGCGAGCGAGGGGCGGGCAGCATCCGCGGCAGCAACCTGGAGATGAGCGCGCAGCGCCGGCGTGCGTGCGCGGCGGCAAGCGCGGTGCCGTGGCCCAGGACGCGAGCGAGCGGCGGCTCCAGTGCCCAGCATCCGTGGCGGCGGCCTGGAGGTGAGCACACAGCGCCGGCGTACGTGCGCGGCGCCGCCAGCGAGGCAAGCGCGGTGCCGTGGCCCAGAACGCGGGCTTGAGCGGCGGCTCCAGCACGCAACGGCCGCGGCCGAGCAAAGGATGTATATGCATGTACTGCTTCTCTTGCCTTCTTGCTTGCTTGCTTTCTTGCCTTGCATGTTTCCGTTACGATTCAAGAAGCCAGCAGCTCGCCAACTCACGAGCAGCAGCGGCGGCGGCGGCAAGCATAGGCCAAAAAGGCAGAAGATGGACCTGACCTGTATGGTCCTACTACACAGGGACACACAGAAATAAGAGCATGAGATGAGAAGGGTATTTAGGACATTTGCACTGACCGGACCCACACGTCAGAGGTCCCAAACGGTTGAATTCAAGCGGAGTATAGACGGAATGGCTTCAGAGAAAGAAAATTTTCGTGTTTGGGCACCAGTGAGAGAATGAAAATTTTAGTGGTTTGAACGAGATTGGCAATTTTTCTGATGGGTCTGAAGAAAAAGGCTCATGAAAATGATACACACACGCACATGGTGGTGTTGTTACATTTGTAAAGGAGAAGTAGTTGGAGAAGGTTTAGAGAAAACTTGTGTTGAAAAAGAAAAGTGATGGCCCTTGGATTGGAAATATGTATTGATCCTTTGTGCTTTGGATCAAATGTTTTATGTGGGTTGTGTAGCCTTTTAATAAACTTTCTAAAATGTCTTAGATCATCAAAAATACCTATATGACAATTTATTTAATGTAAATGAAAATTATATCAAACTTGACTGTGTGCTTGGTTGTGTATTGTTGTGTTAAAGAATACATCATCATATCTGCTATTCGAGCGAAGCTATCATCGTGTATATAAAATTTAGAGTAAATTGCACCGGAGGTAGCTAAACTATTCGGCCTTTCCCATATAGGTACTCAAACTATCAAAACGACTATCTGGGTACCTCAACTTTCACCATGGCACATCGATGGTCCTTAGAAAGACATGTCAGCGCAGACTTTTCAAAAAAAAACCTACCCTTTTTCCTTTCTCACTCATATGTCCTTCCAGGCCACTGGCGTCCGTTGTCTTCCCCCGACCTCCATGGCGCTCTGGAAGCGGCTCCCGTGCTGAGTGCTTACGTGCCTTTGTCCGCCAGTCTCCGTCGTGAGGTCAGAAAGAAAGGGTTCGGCTTCTTGTAAGCTCCTTCCGGCAACGGCGGCGGCCACTGCGACATCACGACGAAGATGTTGGTGCCGAGAGTGACGTCGCGGCCGTGCTAGTCCGAGAGATGGCCGGACTAGATCGCACGCAGGATGGACCCACGCACGACGCTGTCGGCGTGGTCGACGCCATCCAGCACGACAACACGGAACGGGTTCGCCCGTATGTCCAGCGCCGTCTGGCCATGGCACGAAACAACGGACTTGCCGCCATCATCACTGAATTGTGGGTAGTCGACGCGCACGGTCGGCCTTGCCGCGCCGCTTGGCTTCGCGTTGACGTCGGCCTTGCCGCTCCGCCTGGCTTCGCGGGACCTGGCCTTTGCGATCGTGCTGGCCACGACAACAACAGCTTCGGGTTGCCATCTCACCGTCTCCGTGAGCCGTCTCACGAGCAGCTTGCCGTCCGTCTCACACGCCGGCCAACACGAACTCCATATTTCGGGGCCGAGATGTGCACCGTCGTTGGACGGCTCAGATGGACAACGGGCGATAGGCTATTATTATACATGTGACCCAGTATGGGACTGTAATACATAGTCGAACTAAAATTAGGTCATGCTGTTGAGTGGCCGTCTCTGGATAGTGCGTAACGGCGTTAACATTAAATGCACCCAGCATTGAACCGCCCTCCGCCCAATCTTACGAGTCTTGGACTGCAAGGAGCTTGGGAGTCGCAGTGGTATACTGGAGCAAGCGAGATAGATGCAGACATACCTGCTTGGAAAACAAGAACCCATCTGATCGACTTGAAGTGCAATGGAGAGTCTTTGGTGGTTCAACGACGGCGGCGAGATCCGGGGGGTCGAAGTGGATTCCAATCATGAACCTCAACAAATGTAAATATTGAAGGGTTATGAGGGTGCTACGCTAGCCGGAAACCAAAACTTTTCTACCTCATATCCCAGGATCTACTGCTAGTTACAGGTTACGGGATTACCACTAGACGCGCAGATGCAGCGGAAGACGACTCGATGTAGTCGAACGTGTCACAGCAGTGCCGTGCAGTTGCGTGGTCGTCCAGCAACTCCTCCCACCACTTGCGGTTCGTCCTCGTGCTCTAGATGCAGCACCTCCGAGGTGTCCCACACGTACGGGGAAGAAGCGGTGCGCCTCCGGACTGCTAGGTCCGCGAGGAGCGAAGGCGAGAGCGTGGAGGGCGACGGCGGCAGCCAAAACACGTGGATTAGGTCTGGCCACGCCCCTCCCCTCTTCTTATATAGGCGTCTCTCATGTGATCCCGAGTTGGAGCCCCATTAGAAACCCTAAGCCTTATCTAAGGCTTCCAGCCCCTTAAGAGCGCGACCCTATGGGTTCACGCACACATAGACATGGGCCGAATACTCCTATTCGCCCAATAGCTGACAGCGGCCTCTAGCAAGGCGTGACAACTCCTATGTGCACGCAAATGATCATATCAGACGAACCACCTGAAAGGTCACAATGGCTAGAGGGGGGGGGGGTGAATAGCCTAATAAAATTTCTAGCAACAATACTAGACAACCCGATTAGATAGCAAGGAGGCAAATGTGCAAAGCAAATACTTCGACTACTTTATGCAAGCCGTCCTACCAAGCAAGGCTACTCAAATAAATTGCACACACAACAACGGTGATCAAGCTACACAATGTCGGTTCACCGAAACCAACCAAACAAATCTACCCACGGGATTTAAGCTACACAATAAGTGGTTCCCGACCGACCACAACAAGCAATTCTACTATGCGGTAAGTAAAGAGAGGATGGAAGGTTATACCGCCACGAAGAGTAGAAGGTAGCCAATCACCGGTGTAGAAGCCAATCACCTAGAGATGCTCAAGCACAACACAATGGAGGTCGAAGCCTCGGCAATCACAAATCAACACAATGATTTTTTACCGAGGTTCACTTGCTTCCCGGCAAGCTAGTCCTCGTTGTGGCGATGCACTTGCTTGGTGAGTTGCCCGCTCAATTGGCTCGGTGCCAAAGACCCCAATGGGGAGCCGCAATCTCCACACAAGACAAGGCTCCACAAGCCACGAGCAATCCACTAGAGTATCCTTTTGCGAACTCCCGCGGGGAAGGATCAAGAACCCCTCACAAGAACCCGGTGTGGCCTCGAACAATCACCAAGTCGAGCTCAACCACCACCCGCTGCTCCAAACCGTCTACGGTGACGGGAATCACCGAAGAGTAACAAGAATCTGCAGCTCACTCGATGAACAAGTGCCTCTAGATGCAACTCTCAATGCAAATCACTTGTTCTCACTCAAATCTCTCTCAAGATTAGCAAAAGAATCAAAGAGATGAGTGGGGGAGTGTCTCTCCTGCTCAAAGTATGCTCAAGTGTGTAGAAGTGGCGAAGAGAGAGTCCCCAAGCCGGCCAACCCTCTATTTATAGACCCAAGTCCAAAATAGAGCCGTTGCCCCTCGGCTGACGACTTCATCAAGCGGCGGACGCGTCCGCCGCTCTCTGTCGCGCCGTTGTCAGCAGACCGTTGGAGTTTGAAGTGGCCACGCCACCAAGCGCCGGACGCTCAACAGTGATCCGCCAGAGTCCGGCGCCTGCGTCCGCCGTGCGTCCGACGACCGAGCACTCTCCAGCGCGCCCGGCTCAGGAAGTTTCTGGTGCGCGTCCGAGGACCCGCCGGACGCGCCCAAGCCGCGTCCGGCGCACACTGTCGCCTGGCCAGCACGCCGCGCCGACATCCCAAGCCGCCGGACGCGTCTGGACCGAGTCCGGCGCCCAAGCTTCCAGAGTCCGACGCCTGTGATCATCATTTCATGCGCCAAACTTGCTCCAAATTGATCCACATCAATTCCCTTGCCTTGTGCACTAACTCCACCAAGTGTTGATCCAATCTCAAGCCTTGGAGTTAGCATTTCACTCATGAAATAACGCGCAAGGGTTAGCTCTCTAGTTAGCCTCTCATGCATCATGCAAAGTCATAACTAGAGGCACTTAGGACCGCGAATGAACTGAGGAAACCCCTCTTGATAGTCGGTTATCGATCCTAAATGTGATCACACTCTCTATAGTGTCTTGATCACCAAACCGGAAAGCCCTATCAAGTATACCTTTGCCTTGATCTCCACGGGCGTTTCCATCCATCACCGGAGCTTGATCACCTCACATGTCCACCATGTTCGTCACCGTGATCACCATGCTCCATCATCCACCATCACATTGCTATGTGTCTAACCACACTTAGAGCAAAGCATTAGCAATGTTGAGTGTCATTAATTACCAAAACCAAACCGGAGCTTTCAATCTCCCCCTTTTTGGTAATTGATGACAACCCCTCGACAAACTCACAAAGATATGGAAATTGAATTCAATATGAAATTGAATTGCTTACCCAAGACTTTTTGATCATGAATCTTGGATTGGACAAGCATTTCAATTCCGGTTTTGGTAGTGGTAGCTCCCCCTACATGTGTGCATCAAATGTTTGGTCGATTTTCAAGCACACATGCATAGATGAAACTTGTGTGAGAGTTACCACAACCAAAATGGTACTAAGGTTTATAGAATTGACCTTTGAAGCGTGATACCAATCGGAGTGTGATAATAAACCTTCCTTAGCACCAAGAGAATCTAGACATCATCAAAACTCAAGATACCTCATGAGATCATATTATAAGCAAGGTACTCGAACAAGGGAAACTCTATGTCTAGAAACCACCTATGCATGCTAGTACTTCATTTCATCAAATAAGTTCTATACTCGCATTACACCAAACAAGCATGAATATTGAATTTAGCTTGCAATGCTCCATATCATTATGTATGCACACACAATATGCAACAAATAGTCTATGAGCTTGCTCCCCCTATTTGTGTGCTCATGGTTGGGTCATATCATAAAAATTGATCCCCTTCCATTGCTCTTTGTGACTTATTTCTCCCCCTAGGTGTAATGATCCCCTTCCATTGCTCTTTGTGACTTATTTCTCCCCCCTAGGTGTAAACTTCTCCCCCTAGGTGTATACTTACTTCTTCCCCTTTGTCATCAATGACCAAGAAGGGTGCATAAGATGAGAGAAACAAGTCAATCAACTATGGCCAAATCTAAATCACATGCCTAGAAAATGTATCTCGGTTTAAACCAAGGGCAAGCTTCTTCACACCTCATAAGAATAAGGGTTATCTTGACCATGTTGAGATACACATCATGAGCAAGAGCTAAAGATTCAACACTAGGTTCACAAGCTCACAAACAAGTCATATGCCATCACTAGATCAAATCAAGCATAGAAACAATAGTGATGCCATATATCCTTCAAATTCATTTGATTTGCAATGAATGAGCCTAGCAAGATGCACATGTATACATGTCTACACAACTAGCAAAGGATGCATGAAATGCAACAACCAACTTTACCTTGCTATGTTGGAGGAGAGGCATGTCATATATGGGGTGCATCAATCCATGTTGGAGAAGCTAAGTATGTTTAACTCATTCCTTAACTTGCAATATCTCTTCTCATCAAGAGGCTTGGTGAATATGTTGGCTAGTTGATCTTCGGTGCCTATGCTTTCAATGCTAATATCACCCTTTTGTTGATGATCTCTAATGAAGTGGTGCCTCACATCAATGTGCTTGGTTCTAGAATGTTGAACCGGATTGTTTGTCATCTTGATTGCACTTTCATTGTTACAAAACAAAGGCACATGCTTGAACTTGATCCCATAGTCCTTCAAGGTGGCTTTCATCCATAGCAATTGTGCACAACAATTCCCCGCACTAATATATTCGGCTTCGGCGGTGGAAAGTGCCACACTATTTTGCTTCTTTGAAGACCATGACACTAGAGATCTTCCTAGCACTTGGCATGTTCCACTTGTGCTCTTTCTATCAATCTTGCAACCGGCATAGTCGGAGTCGGAGTATGCAATCAACTCAAAGCTTGACCCCTTGAGATACCATAGACCAACATCTTGAGTACCCTTCAAGTATCTTAATATCCTCTTGGTTGCCGTCAAGTGACTCTCTCTTGGAGAAGCTTGAAATCTTGCACACATGCACACACTAAACATGACATCCGGCCTTGAAGCGGTCACATATAGCAAGCTTCCAATCATTGATCTATATAGCTTTTGCTCAATCATCTTGCCACTGTCATCAATGTCCAAGCCACCATTGGTTCTCATTGGTGTGCTAATGGCCTTAGCATCTTGCAACCCAAACTTCTTGATCATGTCCTTGATGTACTTACCTTGACTCACAAAGGTGCCATTCTTCATTTGCTTGATTTGAAGACCAAGGAAGTAGCTTAACTCTCCAAGCATTGACATCTCAAACTCACTAGCCATCATCTTAGCAAATTCTTCACAAAAGAATTGATTTGTTGATCCAAAGATGATATCATCCACATAGATTTGCAACACAAACAAGTCATCTTCTATCTTCTTAGTGAAGAGAGTGGTGTCAACTTTGCCCATCTTGAAACCTTTGGATATGAGAAAGTCCCTCAATCTTTCATACCATGCCCTTGGAGCTTGCTTCAATCCATACAAAGCCTTCTTGAGCTTGTAGACATGGTTGGGCTTCTTGTCATCTTCAAAACCGGGAGGTTGTGCAACATACACTTCCTCATTGATGAAGCCATTGAGAAATGCACTCTTCACATCCATTTGATAGAGCTTGATGTTGTGAGCACAAGCATAGGCTAATAAGATTCTAATTGCCTCCAATCTTGCCACCGGTGCATATGTTTCTCCAAAGTCAAGACCCTCAACTTGTGTGTAACCTTGTGCCACTAGTCTTGCTTTGTTCCTCACTACCAAGCCATCTTGATCTTGCTTGTTCTTGAAGACCCACTTGGTGCCAATCACATTGTGCTTCTTTGGCCTCTCAACAAGTTCCCATACATCATTTCTAGTGAAGTTGTTCA
Source organism: Themeda triandra (assembly GCA_018135685.1). NCBI lineage: Eukaryota > Viridiplantae > Streptophyta > Magnoliopsida > Poales > Poaceae > Themeda > Themeda triandra. The sequence continues at coordinate 111,125 of JAENPR010000606.1, read as the reverse complement.
ATTCCTCATGCATGGCATTTATCCAATCCGGATCCTTCAATGCCTCATCAATCTTGGTTGGCTCAATGAATGACACAAAAGAGTAGTGCTCATATATGCTAGCCAATCTTGATCTTGTTTGTACACCTCTTTGAATGTCGCCAATGATATGATCTAGAGGATGATCTCTTGCAATGTTTGAAGGTTGAAGAACTAGCTCATTTGCATTGCTTGCTTGACCTTGATCTTGATCTTGATGTTGAGTACCACTTGTGCTTGCCTCATTGAAATCATTAATCACAACTTGAGTTGGCACTTGCACCTCCTCACCATCATCCACTTGCCTCGGCCTAATGTCACCAATGTCCATGTGTCTCATTGCATTGCTCAATTGATCTCCACCCACATCTTCTTGATTTTGATCTCCAACTTGAGAGCCTTGGGTTTCATCAAATTCAACATCATGAACCTCTTCCATTAGCCCACTTGCCAAGTTCCACACTCTATAAACCTTGCTAGAAGTAGAGTAGCCAAGAAGAAATCCCTCATCACACCTCTTGTCAAACTTGCCAAGTCTTTGTCCCTTCTTGAGAATGTATCACTTGCAACCAAAGACCCGGAAGTAAGAAATATTGGGCTTCCTTCCATTCAAGATTTCATATGGAGTCTTCTCTAACTTCCCATAGCAATAGAGGCGGTTGCTATAATAGCAAGCCGTGTTGATGGCATCACTCCAAAACTTCTCACTCACATTGTACTCAAGTAGCATGGTTCTTGCCATCTCAATCAAGGTCCTATTCTTCCTCTCAACTACACCATTGGATTGGGGAGTGTAGGTTGGTGAGAATTGATGCACAATTCCAAGCTCATCACACAACTCCTCAACTCTTGTGTTCTTGAATTCACTCCCATTGTCACTTCTTATCTTCTTGATGGTAGTGTCAAACTCATTTTGCACCCTCTTGACAAAAGACTTGAATAGATCATAGACTTCACTCTTGTCATAGAGGAAGAACACCCAAGTGTATCTTGTGTAGTCATCCACAATCACAAATCTATACTTGTTGCCCCCAATTGATGTGTAGTGAGTTGGGCCAAACAAGTCCATATGCAACAACTCAAATGCTCTTGAAGTCGACATCTCATTCTTCTTGGGATGTGAGTTCCCATGTTGCTTGCCGGCTTGACATGCACTACAAGGTCTATCCTTCTCAAATGAGACATCATTCAAGCCTCTCACTAGATCATGCTTCACCAATTTGTTCAATTGCTTCATGCCAACATGTCCAAGGCGCCTATGCCATAGCCATCCCTTGCTTGACTTGCCAATCAAACATGATGAGAGTTGAGCTTCACTAGCATTGAAATCAACCAAGTACAAGCTTCCATGCCTAAATCCCTTGAAGATGATATTTGCTTGATCCTTGCTCACTACCTCAACATGCTTGTCATCAAATATGCACTTGTAGCCAAGATCACACAATTGTGCCACCGACAAGAGATTGAAGTTCAAAGTATCAACTAGCAACACATTGGAGAGATCTTTGTCATTGGAAATTGCAACCTTTCCTAGCCCCATGACATCACCCTTGCTATTGTCACCAAATGTGATGGAGTTGAATCCACCATTGTCATTCTTGTCAAGTGATTTGAACATACTATCTTTACCGGTCATATGATTTGATGAACCACTATCAAGCACCCAATGCCTCCCTCCGGCTTTGTAATTAACCTACAAGAAGACATCAAGCTTTAGGTACCCACTTTTGCTTGGGTCCTTGAAGGTTAGTCACTAGAGTCTTTGGCACCCAAATAGCTTTCTTCTTTGAGCTCATCCATGGTGTACCAATGAATCTAGCACTCACACCACACTCATCCTTAACAAGCATGTAAGAAGCATTCAACTTGTAAGAGGAAGCACTAGTGTTCTTGTTCTTACATGCATGCTCTAAATGACCAATTTGCTTGCAACTCTTGCAATAGCTACCATTGTTCTTCACAAAACTAGTCTTGTGAGGAGCAAAAGCGGCCTTGCCTTTCTTGGGAGTATAGCCCAATCCCTCTTTGTAGAGAGAAGCTCTTTGGCTACCCAAGCACATAAGCAAGCGGTCCTCACCACCATAAGCCTTAGCCAAGGTGTGATTGAGCTCCTTGACTTCCTTCTTAAGAGACTCATTCTTAACTACTAGTGTAGAATCACATGCATGACCAACACTACTAGATGAAGTAGAGGCATAAGAGCATGAAGGGCCAAGTGATGCAATAACAAATGAGTCATCAAGTGAATCACATGATGTGGACACATTTTTCTTTTCTATGATCACCACTTGTGATTGCACTTTCTCTTGCTTCTCAACTAGAGAGGAATGAGCTTTTTCAAGCTTGGAGTGAGCAATCTCTAGTTTCTCATGGTCTACCTTTAGACTCTCATAAGAAGCCCTCAACTCCTTAAGTTCTTGCTCAAGGTTTTATTTATCCTTGCGCAAGCCCCTACATTCCTTCCTAGAGTCATTGAAAGCACCCTTGCAATCCTCAAGCATGACAAAGAGTTCTTCTTTTATAGTCTCATCATCATCATCACTCTCATCATCACTATCGGGTGGAGGTTTTTGCTTAGTGGCCTTGGCCATGAAGCAAGATGATGGAGCACCAAATAGAGATAGCTTCTCTTGAATGGCAATGCTTGCGTGCCCCTTCTTCTTCTTCTTCTTGGAGTCATCTTCATCATCACTTGAGGAAGATGAATCACTCTCCCAAGTAGCCACATGAGATTCACCCTTCTTCTTGTTGTGGGAGGAGTCTTTCTCTTCCTTCTTCTTCTCTTGCTTCTTCCTCTCCTTCTTCATGGCATCTTCATCATCACTTGCATATGGGCACTTGGCAATGAGATGATCCTTGCTATTGCACCGGAAGCACTTCATGGGACGGTCACTAGACTTGGATGAGCTTCTCTTGCCCTTGGACCGGTACCCCTTCTTCATGAGCTTCCCCATTCTCTTCACAAGGAGTGCCATTTGCTCACTCACTTCTTCTTCTTGCCCACTTGAGCAAGAGCATGGCTCATCTTCACTTGATGATTCTTCTTTCTTCTTCTTGCCCTTGCTCTTGGATGATGCGGCCTTGAATGCCACACTCTTCTTGTCATCATCCTTCTTCTCATTCTCTTTCTTCTTCTTCTTCACCAACTCTTCCTTCTCATGATCTTCTCTAAATTCATCATCGGCCATGATCTCTTGAAGGACTTAGTTGGGAGTTGGCTTCTCTTTCATGGTTGTCTTCACCATGACGGTCTTCAACATGTCAAATCTCTTGGGAAGACATCTCATGAACTTGGTGGAGAATTGAGAGTCCTTGATTTCTTCCCCAAGTCCCTTGAGCTCATTGACAATGACTTGGAGCCTATGGAACATCTCCGGCACACTCTCATCCTCCTTCATTGAGAAGCTTGCAAACTTCTCTTGCAACATGTAGGCTCTTGCGGTCTTGACACTTTCGGTGCCCTCATAAGCTTCTTCTAGCTTCTTCCAAATGTCATGAGCCACCTCAAGATTCTTGATGAGCTCAAAAGCTTTATCATCAAGCGCCTCATGGAAAGCACTCACGGCAATGTCATTTGCTTGTTGCTTCTTCTCTTCGGCCGGTGTTGGCACCGCACCCTCAACAAGCCAGGGTCCACGTCAGGGACTCCCTGTCCACGTGCCACCCCCTGCCGCACACTTGGCACCCCGGCTGGGTGCATCGTGGCGTCTGGCCGGGAGGTCACACGAGCAGGGTGCTCAAGGCCCCGTGCTGGCGGTGGCGATGCGATCTTTGGTGGCGTCGGCGACGTGGTGGCGAGCCGTGGTGGCGCGGTCGGCGCGCGACCCCACCCGACGCGTGGGGGTGACGAGCGTCCCCTCTGGTTCACCGATCGAGAGTAGAGCCATGTCGTGGCCTGGGCCGAGCGACACGAACTCTAGACTCCCAAACCAGATCACCGTGGCGAACGGAAGCGTGGAAGCGGGTGATGCCATCCGAAAAATGGCGGGAATCGAGTGCAAAACACGCAGTACCCCTACCTGGCGCGCCAACTGTCGGTGTTTCGTACCCCGGGGGGTATAAAACCAACGAGTAAATTTATATGCGTGCTCCCTAATCCGGATGGTGATGCAAGATGGACACAAGCGTTTATCCTGGTTCGGGCAAAGAGTGCCCTACGTCCAGCAGTGGGGAGAGATTTGTATTATCTTGCACCGGGGTGCTTGTACAGGGGTGAGTACAAGGTAGTCCAGAGACTTAGTGAGTGAGTGAGAGTGAAGGTGTAAAAACGTGTCCGCGTCAAAAAAAAGTCCCCTGAACTAGGTCCTGGCATCCCCTTTTATAGGCCAAGAGGAGGCTCAGGAGTACAGAGTAGATAGGGCTGTCGTGGGCGTGACGTCGAGGTACTGGTGCTGTCACGTCATCGAGTCTGTAGACGCTCCTTGTGGTCTGGCTCGAGCCTGTAGTGGCGTGGGCAATGATGGCCTGCTCGTCCTTCTCGGTCGTGGGCTGACGTAGTCGAGGTACGGCGCTGGCGTAGTCGAGCACGTGCGTCCGGAACCCCGCCGTATGGCCATCGAGGTAGGAAAGACGGGGCCTGCGCGCCCCATGCTCGGGTCGCGTCCGTCATCATCCCTCGAGCGGTTAGTGACCGTTTCGAGGGTAGATGGCCCGAGCGACGGGGCCGAGCGGCGGGTTTGGTGGTGCGCGAGTTGACAATTGCGTCTCAAGGGGTGTCGTACACGGCATAGTGTTCGGCGTGGTGTAATAGTGATGCCTGTCATGCTCGAATCCCGGGTATGGGTGGTGGAATAGGAGAAGTGACCGGCGTACTTCTCACTATTTCACGCACTGTAGCCATGGGGTTAGGCGGAGCAGGCGTACTTCCCACTGCTTCACGCACTGTAGCCATGTGCGTGCCTTGGATAGGCAATTATTGAGAGCGGACTTGAGCGACTGCTCGCTCGAGCGTTCTCCGTCTCGCTCGAGCGGTTGCTTGCTTCGAGCGGTTTTGCGTCATCGGCTCGAGCGGTCGCACGCTCGAGCGGTTTCCGTACTTCCCTCTCGAGCGGGCGGGTGGCTGCTGCTCGAGCAAGTGGGCTTCGTGGCCTTGTGGGCCTAATTCGCACGCTGGCCCGACAGGAGTAGGATCGGGATTTCCTTGTTTAATTCTTGGGAGAGTTAGAGGTGAAATGGGCTGGATTATTCTCCTCTAATCTACCTAATTTGGGACCCCCTAATCTAGGTACCCGACAGTAGCCCCCGAGCCCTTGTTTGATTGTGAAACTTCAAACAAGGGATCATGAAGTGGAGTTGAAGTGCCTAGACTTAGGGTCATGTTGTTTCGAGGAGTCATTTCGTTCTTTCTCCGTGGGGGGCGCGCGAGCGTCCCCCGCGGGGTAGCCCCCGAGGCCCCAGAGGAATGAGGCATTCCTCTGGGGGCTTTGAGATGAACGGGTTTAAGTAAGAGTATTATTAACGGGAGTTGTAGCGGCTCGAGGTAGGAGATTTCGATAACCGTTCGAGCCCCGAGTATTTCCCCGCTCCTCTCGCGTCGAGGAGGTTGTTTGTGTGACTCGAGCCCCGAGCCTCGAATGGGCTGGGCCGGAGTCGTGATCCGGTTTCTCGCCGGATCTCTTGGATCGGATCCAAGTGGTGGGAGGTCGACACTACTCGTGACCGAGCGAGCGCCATACCTCCCCGTGAGCCGATGGCGGGTAGTCCAAGTGAGAGCTCGTCTCCTTTCGAGGGAGTCGGCCGTGGCCGGGCGCTCTCATTAGAGCGGGTGCTTAGTTTCCGGAGGACCGGCCCCGTTCGAGGGGACCGGCGGCTCGAGTGCCTCCGTCGACGGGATCTCTTGGATACCTAGTGCCCCGCCTTGGACACGCCATCCGGGTTCGAGGGTTCGTTCTCGAGCGGAACCTTTCGAGGGTTCCTTCCCATAGGCGCCCTAACTCGGGTGCTCGAGGGCGGCTGTTCGAACCCGTTCGTGGGTCAGCCTCCGCTCCCTCGAGACTTACTTGTGGGACCGGGGTCCCTGGGTTTCTTACCGTGCAAGGGACCGTCTGTCGAGACGTCCCGTCATTACGCATCCGTCCGTTGCGAACGGCGCGCCTTTTTAGGCGGAAACCGGCGTGTCGTGGTGATCGTGGCTTGGCGACGGTTCCGCTCCGTCTCGCGACGCGTGCGCCCTGTAAAGGGGGGTAGATGGCGGTTTGTCAGGGCATTTAATGCGGTTACCGTTTTTCGTCGAATCCGCCGGGTGCGCGCGGCCGTTGGATGGCGTAATCTAGGCCGTCGGATGTGATTCACGCGGATCGGCTTGGGCCCTATAAATATGGAGGGGTAGGCTCCCGGTCCTTCTTCCCCGCATTCTCGCTCTTTTCGATGCTCTTGCCGCCGGTTGCGCCCTGCTCCGGATCCAATCCGCTGCTGCCCTCATTTGCAACCGCCGCCGCCGTTGCCGCTCGTGACTGCCGGTGATCGCGCCTGCTTTCCGCGCCTCCGTTCCCCGCGCCATCGTTCCCCGCGCTACCGTTCCTTGCGCTCCGCTGCCGCCGTTGCTCCGCCGTCCCGCTACCGTCATCGACATGAAGAGGTCGGTCGGGGAAGTCGGGTCGAGCTCGGCCGGGTGCCGGTAGCAAGGGCAAGGGCAAAGGCAAGAGTGCCGCCAAGCCTTCCCCGCCGGTGGTGATGGAGGATGCGCTCCGTGGCCTCGGTCCTCGGTGGCCGAGGCAATGCTTTGCTCAACTTGGTGAACGGCGGACTGCTTCCGCCCAATCCGGCGGAAGGGTTACCGGTGTGGCGGGTGCCGGACGACGACCACCTCGAGCCCAATCCCCCGCCGGGCTACGTCCTGAGCTTCATCAGGTTCCACCGGCGGGGACTTGGTGCGCGGCCGAGCCGCTTCATGCGGGCGCTCCCCCACCATTTCGGGGTCGAGCTCCAGCACTTCAACCCCAATTCCGTCTCGCTCGCGGCTACTTACGCCGCCGTGTGTGAGGGGTATTTGGGAATGGCGCCGCAGTGGGACCTGTTCACCCATATCTTCAAGGCGACGCTCTTCACCAAGGCGGTGAAGAACAAGGAGGCCGCCGACGACGATGGTGATGACGATGACGAGGAGGAGGAGGAAAAGGCGGTGAAGCCAAAAGTCCGCCGCTACGTTCGAGCGGGTTCCTGCTCGATCGGGCTGAAGAGGAAGGAATGCTGGCTGTCCGGCGCGTGGTCGTCGAACAACGCCAACTGGGACCGGGAGTGGTTCTACCTACTCAACGAGGAGGGCCTCTTCCCGGAATATACCGGTGCCGTGCTAACCGCGCTGGTTTCAACCGGACGCACGGTCGGCGGCGGCGCGCCGGCCCCGCATGGACTCCCTGCTCAACGCCATCACGAGCCTCCGCAACCGGAGGTCCGGCAACTTCTTTTTCAACATCGCGCATGTGGTTGCCGAGTTCCACAGCCGCCGGGTGCTCCCGCTCGCCGAGCGCCCGCCGCGGCTCGACCAGATGACGGAGGACGCCGATCCTGCGGCGCTCGAGGCCAGCAGGATGTCGGACGTGCCCCTCCCGGTCGCCACAATCGTGGCTCGGGTGCGTGACGCGATCGACGGTGGGAGGAATTTTGGTGAGAACCAAGTTGGCCTCTTCCGCATGCGTCCGGCCGTCAATCTACTGGGCTATGTAAGTTTTCTCGAGACCCTCTTTCGTAGTTTCTTTTACTCGAGCAATCCTTATCGTGGCCTGTTCTTTTTTCCAGAATATCAACGACCACGCGGAGTCGAGGCCCCGGTGAAGGAGGACGCACCCGGCCGCGAGGTAAGACGCTGAGGGCGAACGAGCACATACTTGCCGTGGTCTCGAGGAGGGAGGAAAAGGCGCGAAAGCCCGCGCGCTAGAGGAGAAGGAGAAGCGTAAGGCTAGGCGCCGCCGGAGCGTGAAATACGTGCGCGGCGGACCCAACCGACCGGAGCCCTAGTCTCGAGTCGTCCGACGAGGACGAGGACGATGACGATGAGGATGACGAGGCGGCCGACGGCGATGACGCCACCGCCGCTCGAGCCCCGCGCCTCCTCGCTCTCGCGTGCGGGAGCCAACTTTGGCGCCAGGCCTCCTGCGCGACGACTCGTCACTGGTTCGAGCGGGTCAGCAGGAGGAGTCGTCGAGCCGTGGTGCTCGAGCGCCGTCGCCGGGCCAAGCAAGTCAACGGGGTGGGGCGTCTCAACGCTCCAGCCGCCGCGCTCGCTCGTCGTCGCCGGCTCAAGCAGGGCGGCGAGAGGAGTCGCCCCGGGCGCCATCCCCGACGCGGCGGGACTCTTCCTCCCGCCCCCGTTCATCTTCAACGGGCGCGCACACCCGGCAGCATGAGGCTGCAAATGTGCGCACTTCAACCTCTGCGCAGCCCGACGAGCAACGCCGGGCTCCTTCCAGCGACCGCCGGGCCGAGCGGACCTCGACCCGCAGGACCCAGGATCCCGCAAGGGACACCGTGCCCGTCCCGGCCACGGAGCCGGTCAGAAACGGGGGCCGCCGGGGTCTCGAAGCCCCGAGCGGCGCAAGCGGCAGGCTCGAGGTCCCCAGGTCCTCGAGTGACTCGAGGGGGGTGGCTGAGGCTCGGCAGCCCCCGAGCATTTTGAGCAGGCCGGGTGGCTCGGGCAGCGACACCTCGACCGCGGGGTAAGCCTTCTGGTCGACCTATCCCTTATTGTATCATTTTTGTTCGTGTGTGAGTATTTCGTCACAATGAATTTTTTGTTTTTCTCTTTCTTCCAGGACTAAGCATCCCCTGCAGACATTACCATCCCTCCCCCCCATGCTGCCTACTAAGAGGCTGAGGACCACGGGAGGGTCGCTCGGCACCCCGTCGATGCCAGGTGGAGTGACTCTCCCTCCCTCCACTCCAGTTTGGTTAGAGCGGGCCAAGGATGCGCTTGAGCGTGGTAGGCTGATGGCAGCTGCGTCCCGTGCAGGTGCCGGGGTCGTGACCAAGGCCACGGGGGAGGAGGACGTCACCACCACCACGGCCTCGTTCGCCCTCCGCTCGAGCCTCGTCGTCGTCGGGGCGGCCGGCGACGCGGCGGCGGCGGGCGTCCAAGGGGCGGCGGTGCCGAGCCGGCGGCCCTATCCCGGCGACGGGGCCGGATCGGAGCGCGGCCCCTCACGCTCGAGGAAGAGAGTCCGAGCTCGGGCGCCAAGTCCTCTGGCCAATCGGCTGCGCCGGCTCGAGGAGGAGCGCGGGGAGGAGGAGGAGGAGGAGACGCCGGCGGCCACCGATCGGGCGGTGGGAGATGTGGTGATGCGGGGAGGCGGGACCGGTGCACGAGCCTCGGCCGAGCCGGGCCTCAACCCCTCCTCGGGATATGGAGGTCGAGTCCTCGGGCTGGGCACGGTCGAGGAGGGGAAGGCCCAAGCCGCCGTTCGAAGGGCGCACTCGAGGAGCACCCCGCCGTCACGCAAGAGGAGGAGAAGGCGGAGGAGGAGCCGGTGGAGGCAGCGGGCGGGGCGGTGGTGCGGCGCCGCCGCGGCGTCCGAGGAGCACCGGCCCCCGTAGGCCCGGAGCGAGGGGCCGAGCCGAGGTGCGGCGGGCGCGGCGGGCGGCGCGGGCGGCCCCACTGCTACAAGCGGCGATGAGCGTCAGGGCGACGAGCAGGAGCACCACCTGCAGCCGGGTCAGGCGCCGCCGCAACCTCCACAGCTTTGGGGAGGCGGTGCCCTACCTCGTGCGACTCGGAGACGGGCGAGGTGAGGTTCGAGGCCATGGCCGACGCCGACCCGGTGGGAGGAGGCCCAGAGGAGACTGACGGCGGCCGCCATCGTCGACAGCCATATGCGGTCGGTCGGTCTCGGGCCCATCGAGCCCACCGATGCCTCTGTCGAAGAGCGGAGACGGCTCGAGGCGCAGGCGCTTGCCCAGGAAGCGTCCTCCTCCTGGAGCCAGCCGCAACGCCCGACAACCTTGGCCGAACGGGTGGTGACGGCGGGCGTCGATTTGGAGGCGGTGAGGAGACTCCGCTCCTCCGTCGACAAGGAGATGCGGGAGGAGTTCCCCTTATGGGAAAGGCCACCGCTGGTGCTCCCCGACCCTCTTGACCACGAGGCTCCTCCGATCGTGATGAACGACCAGAAGGAGCTCGAGGCGTATACGGAGGCCGAGGAATGCCGGCAGTGGCTTGAGAACGCCTTGAGGACCGCCCTGTCGCTTGTTTCTGAGGACATGCCCCGGCTTCTTTCTGTGAGTACTTCTTGTTGTCTTTTTTTTTAGGTTTATCGTGATTTATGATCTAATGCTTCCCTTCATGGTTCGACGACGCAAAGCCGCTCATATGCCAAATCGACGCACATTGTTGCTACTCAAGAGAGCGAGCACGAGATCCGGCGGTATGTGCGGATGGGGCAGGAGGCCGAGGGCGAGCGGCACCGCTTTGCTCGGCTCCTTCGAGAGGCCAACGCTGCCTTGGTCGCTGCCAAGGAGGACGCCAAGAAAGCCCAAGATGAGCTTGCTCGAGTGGCGCAAGAGGCCGGGGCAGCGCAGCAGGAGGCGGCCGAGAAGCTCGCCCAAGCCGCGCAGGAGGCCGAGGCCGCTCGTCGAAGCACGCGCGGCCGCCACGAAGTTTTCGAGCGGCTCAAGAAGGACGCGGCTACGGCCGCAAGGCTATAAGGCCAAGTGCCGGGACATGGAGCAGCTCTAAAAGGAGAAAGCCGGCGTTGAGGCCTATGTGAAGGAGCTTCAGGCTACGCTCACCCGGGAGGCTGCCGAGAAGGAGGCTCTCTCGAGTGCGCTCGAGGCGGAGAAGGAGCGGGTGACCGGTCTCCAAACGGAGGTGGCCAACTTCCGTCAGGTGGTGACGGAGAAGGACCTCGCCATCCAGGGCGCCGGCAAAGCTTATGAGGAGCTGCGCGTGGAGAAAAGCGACATCGAGCGCGCCTTCCGGAGAAAAGAGACTGAGCTCACGCGGGCGCTCGAACGCGAGCAAGGGCTCTCGACCCGCTGCACCGGTAAGTGCTCGAGTCCTTTAGTTCTTTTTTCGTGCGTGATTCATACGTGTTGCTCGAGTACTTGATTGAGTACTTGATTCTTGTCGTCCTTTTTTAGGTTTGGAGCGGACTGGCGGACGCGCGTGAGTACGCAAAGTCAACCCACGCGCCGGGCGACCGCGTGCTCTCGGCCAAGGCCCACATCACCGGCGCCATTGACACCCTCGGCGCTAAGTGGGGCTTCCCGCCGGTGGTGGACGTCGAGGGCCGGATGCGCGAGCTATGCTAGCCGGGTCCGTGAGTTCGGCGCCTCTCGCGGGCGTATCCGGGAGGCCCTTGTTTTTGCTTTGCGGCCGGACGATGGCCATCTTCTACTCGGGGTTCGGCATCTCGAGGAGGACGCCGGGCGGGATGGAGGCCGTTGCGAGCGGCTTCACCTTCGTCGAGGGCGAGCAAGAAGGAGGGGCTAACCCGGATCGAGCGGCTCAAGGGCGAGCGGAGCCGGGCGCCCTTCTTGGAGGCGATCTGCTGCGAGAAGTCCTTCCGCCCGACGTGGAGTAATCTTTAGCCGGCTGCGAGCCGAAATCGGGGCAACGAGGCCCTTGTAAGAAAACAAGTATTTTTGGTTATGGAAGTGGCCCGAGTGGCCTTGAACCGTAATACTCAGATGTTTATAATCGTTATGCTCTAGTTTTTTCTTTGCGCTTGATGTCATTTTCCATTTCCCCGCCTTTACTTTGTTTTAGCTAAGTGTTGGCGCCGTGCTCGAACCATTTCGAGAGGGGATGAGTTAGGTGCCGTAGCTCGGAAGCGTGGGAAGCCTTGTGCTCGATCGCCTGGCTCGACGAGCTCGAGGTGACGCAAATACTTAGTCTTACGAAAAATTTCGAGGCGAGGAGGGGAAAGATTACATCGAGCGGCGACGAAAAACTAGGTGCGTTTTTTCGAGGACTTCAGGGGGGTCCCCCCTGGTCTAGCCCCCGAGGGGGGCTTGACTTTGTGGAAACAAAGTCGAGCCCACCTTGTGTATGAACAAAAAGTAAGGAATCGACTCGTTTATTCATACTAGCGGTATATTTAAACGAAATATGTACAAAACATCGAGGTCTAGGGGAAAAAGCGACGTAGCTGTTCGATGTTCCACGCGTTGGTGAGGGTCGAGCCTTTCTCATCGGCTAACTTGTACGTTCCCGGCTTCAGCACCTTGACCACGATGAACGGGCCTTCCCAAGGAGGAGTGAGCTTGTGGCGCCCCTTGTTGTCTTGGCGTCGATAGAGCACGAGTTCGCCGACCTTGAAATCCCTCTTGCGCACATTCTTCTCGTGATATTGCCGTAGCTTTTGTTGGTAGCGCGCAGAGTGTAGGAGCGCCGTGTCTCGAGCTTCTTCTGCTTGGTCGACGGCGTTTGCCAGTCTTTCCTGATTAGTCTGCTCGGTTGGCTGTAGGGACGGCCATGGCGGCAGCATCTCTGGTCTCCTCATCCGACGGGACGTCGTTGTTGAGATGAAAACACTCGCGGGCCGGGTCGTAGCACCCTGAGTCTGAGTCATCGGAGTCTGGGTTAGCGCTGGACGGCGTCCAGGGCCTCCCCGTGCTCTCGTCCTCGATCCAGCGGCGCATATCCCCGGCCGTGTTGCGGCGTTGCGAGCCCGTGCTCTGTCAAACCCGCGGTCTGCGTCGTAGGCCACACGATCTCCAAGTTCATGCGGCACGCGGGGAGGGGCCGGGGCTCTCCTCCCGCGGTTCCATGACTGGCCGGATCGCGTTGGTATATGTAGTGGCGGCGTTGGTGAGCCCAAACGGGAGCCTGTGCCGAGCTCGGTATAGCCCGTGTGGCAACAGGTTGGGCGACGTCGGCCGTGCGCGCGCTCGAGGCGCCACGCCGGGCTCTCTCGGCGAACGCATGGCGAACGCGAAGCCAGGGTCCACGTCAGGGACTCCCTGTCCACGTGCCACCCCCTGCCGCACACTTGGCACCCCGGCTGGGTGCATCGTGGCGTCTGGCCGGGAGGTCACACGAGCAGGGTGCTCAAGGCCCTGTGCCTGCTGGTGGCGATGCTGATGCTGGTGGCGTCGGCGACGTGGTGGCGAGCCGTGGTGGCGCGGTCGGCGCGCGACCCCACCAGCGCGTGGGGGTGACGAGCGTCCCCCTCCTGGTTCACCGATCGAGAGTAGAGCCATGTCGTGGCCTGGGCCGAGCGACACGAACTCTAGACTCCCAAACCAGATCACCGTGGCAAACGGAAGCGTGGAAGCGGGTGATGCCATCCGAAAAATGGCGGGAATCGAGTGCAAAACACGCAGTACCCCTACCTGGCGCGCCAACTGTCGGTGTTTCGTACCCCGGGGGGTATAAAACCAAAGAGTAAATTTATATGCGTGCTCCCAAATCCGGATGGTGATGCAAGATGGACACAAGCGTTTATCCTGGTTCAGGCAAGGAGTGCCCTACGTCCAGCAGAGGGGAGAGTTTTGTATTATCTTGCACCGGGGTGCTTGTACAGGGGTGAGTACAAGGTAGTCCTGAGACTTAGTGAGTGAGTGTGAGTGAAGGCGTAAAAATGTGTACGCGTCAAAAAGAGAGCCCCCTGAACTAGGTCCTGGCATCCCCTTTTATAGGCCAAGAGGAGGCTCAGGAGTACAGAGAAGATAGGGCTGTCGTGGGCGTGACGTCGAGGTACTGGTGTTGTCACGTCATCGAGTCTGTAGACGTTCCTTGTGGTCTGGCTCGAGCCTGTAGTGGCGTGGGCAATGATGGCCTGCTCGTCCTTCTCGGTCGTGGGCTGACGTAGTCGAGGTACGGCGCTGGCGTAGTCGAGGTACGGCGCTGGCGTAGTCGAGCACGTGCGTCCGGGAACCCCGCCGTATGGCCATCGAGGTGGGAAAGACAGGGCACTGCGCGCCCCATGCTCAGGTCGCGTCCGTCATCATCCCTCGAGCGGTTAATGACCGTTTCGAGGGGTAGTTGGCCCGAGCGACGGGACTGAGCAGCGGGTTTGGTGGTGCGCAGAGTTGACAATTGCGTCTCAAGGGGGTGTCGTACACGGCATAGTGTTCAGCGTGGTGTAATAGTGATGCCTGTCATGCTCGAATCCCGGGTATGGGCGGTGGAATAGGAGAAGTGACCGGCGTACTTCTCACTATTTCACGCACTGCAGCCATGGGGTTAGGCGGAACAGGCGTACTTCCCACTGCTTCACGCACTGTAGCCATGTGCGTGCCTTGGATAGGCAATTATTGAGAGTGGACTCGAGCGACTGCTCGCTCGAGCGTTCTCCGTCTCGCTCGAGCGGTTGCTTGCTCGAGCGGTTTTGCGTTATCCGCTCGAGCGGTCGCACGCTCGAGCGGTTTCCGTACTTCCCTCTCGAGCGGGCGGGTGGCTGCTGCTCGAGCAAGTGGGCTTTGTGGCCTTGTGGGCCTAATTCGCACGCTGGCCCGACAGGAGTAGGATTGGGATTTCCTTGTTTAATTCTTGGGAGAGTTAGAGGTGAAATGGGCTGGATTATTCTCCTTTAATCTACCTAATTTGGGACCCCCTAATCTAGGTACCCGACACCTCGGCAATCACAAATCAACACAATGATTTTTTACCGAGGTTCACTTGCTTCCCGGCAAGCTAGTCCTCGTTGTGGCGGTGCACTTGCTTGGTGAGTTGCCCACTCAATTGGCTCGGTGCCAAAGACCCCAATGGGGAGCCACAATCTCCACACAAGACAAGGATCCACAAGCCACGAGCAATCCACTAGAGTATCCTTTCGCGAACTCCCGCGGGGAAGGATCAAGAACCCCTCACAAGAACCCGGTGTGGCCTCGAACAATCACCAAGTCGAGCTCAACCACCACCCGCTGCTCCAAACCATCTACGTTGACGGAATCACCGAAGAGTAACAAGAATCTGCGGCTCACTCGATGAACAAGTGCCTCTAGATGCAACTCTCAATGCAAATCACTTGTTCTCACTCAAATCTCTCAAGATTAGTAAAGGAATCAAAGAGATGAGTGGGGGAGTGTCTCTCCTGCTCAAAGTATGCTCAAGTGTGTAGAAGTGGCGAAGAGAGAGTCCCCAAGCCGGCCAACCCTCTATTTATAGACCCAAGTCCAAAATAGAGCCGTTGCCCCTCGGCTGACGACTTCATCAAGCGCCGGACGCGTCCGGCGCTCTGCCGGCGGATGCGTACGCCGCTCTCTGCCGCGCCGTTGTCAGCCGACCGTTGGAGTTTGAAGTGGCCATGCCACCAAGCGCCGGACGCTCAACAGTGATCCGCCAGAGTCCGGCGCCTACGTCCACCGTGCGTCCGACGACCGAGCACTCTCCAGCGCGCCCGGCTCAGGAAGTTTCTGGTGCGCGTCCGAGGACCCGCCGGACGCGCCCAAGCCGCGTCCGACGCACACTGTCGCCTGGCCAGCACGCCGCGCCGACATCCCAAGCCGCCGGACGCGTCTGGACCGAGCCGCCGGACGCTTCCAGAGTCCGACGCCTGTGATCATCATTTCATGCGCCAAACTTGCTCCAAATTGATCCACATCAATTCCCTTGCCTTGTGCCCTAACTCCACCAAGTGTTGATCCAATCTCAAGCCTTGGAGTTAGCATTTCACTCATGAAATAACGCGCAAGGGTTAGCTCTCTAGTTAGCCTCTCATGCATCATGCAAAGTCACAACTAGAGGCACTTAGGACAGCGAATGAACCGAGGAAACCCCTCTTGATAGTCGGTTATCGATCCTAAATGTGATCACACTCTCTATAGTGTCTTGATCACCAAACCGGAAAGCCCTATCAAGTATACCTTTGCCTTGATCTCCACGGGCATTTCCATCCATCACCGGAGCTTGATCACCTCACATGTCCACCATGTTCGTCACCGTGATCACCATGCTCCATCATCCACCGTCACATTGCTATGTGTCTAACCACACTTAGAGCAAAGCATTAGCAATGTTGAGTGTCATTAATTACCAAAACCAAACCGAAGCTTTCACCACCACGACCACATACATGTTACTCCCTTGCCTCATGATATTTGGTTCAACTCGTGGGTTAACACTTAACCCAAGCACGGCCATGCATTTGTTGATCCAATCACTTGAGTGATCCAGTGATATCACTCTCATCAGAGAGGGGCAAGTCCCATCTTGATTGTCTATGTCTCATAGCATGCTTCTCGACAAACCTGAAGACGTCCTTTATAACTACCTAGTAACAGAGTAGCGTTTGTCAGTCTCTAAGCAAGTCGATACACATCTCGAGCACATACAACAATCTCAGGTCGAAGGACATAACATATATGATGTGTATAGAGACAATCTCATGTTGGGTCAGTCCAGCCTACATGTCATACATGTGCCCACATTATTAGTTCGACATCCCCATGTCCATGACTTGTGAAACATAGTCATCAACTAATACATGTGCTAGTCTAGTATTCATGTGTGTTCTCACATGAACTCCGACCAGGGACAAATATAGAATAACCATACAAGTAAAAGAGTTCCACAAACAATTCACACAATTGCCAATCAATACAAGTTGTCTTTAATGGATATTCAATGGACACATTACATATCATAGATACAGGCAGAATATCATCATCTCTATGATTACCTCTATGGCATATTCCCAACAAATATGTGCTTCTCAAGAAGTGCTAGTCGAGACATATTTGCACCTTGAGACCAGTCTCAAGGTGGAAATGTCTTGTGCTTGAAACCTGTAGGATCTCTGGAAGATTAAATCGGCCTAGAGGGGGGGGTGAATAGGCCTGCAACAAAATTTCTTCGAACTGCTGTCAGTCCAGAGGGCGCGCCACTGCCGCGCATGTACCGCGGCCGCCCGCGCTATGCGACGAAACGAGAATAGATTGTAATTCGAAATCGAATAGAACCAAGTTTACCCGGTTGCTCTCCAAGCTTCCTACACTGCGAGAGTACGGATCGAGAGCCAAACACGGCTCAAGAGGTGGTAGGAAGCGAGATCGACCTCAAACCCTAGAAACTTCTCAACAACAAGTATGAATAAGAAAACTGAACGGCACAAGGTGACACAAGTGTTTAACCCGTGGTTCGGCTCGCCACAAAGGCGGCCTACGTCCACGTTGTTGAGGAAGTCCACGACTTGAAGCTCACCACTAAGGCTAGCTTTCTCCTCGGTCTCAAGTCAAGAGAGTGAACTCTTGAGATGAGGGTGATTTCTTAGTATTGGGGTGAGGTTACAAACCTCCCTAGGCGGCCACACGAGTTGGCGGCTCTAGGGCGACGCCTAAGCCGGCTAGGAGCAAAGCTCCAAGAGTAACAAACCCTAGGGCGCCGGCCAAACGTGCACCAAATGCTCTTTTGACGGTGGGAATCGGTGGATCCACTCTCCAATCGAAGTTTGCTTTGCCCTTTTGCTCAAGAATCCGTGGTGGATTTGATGGGAATGAGTTGGGAGCTTGAGGGGAGCAATGGAGGGTGAGAGAGAGAGCTTCTGGTGTTCTTCCAACGGATATGTCGTGAGGTAGACGAAGAGGTAAGTGAGTGGGCCGACAGATGGGTATAAATACCCCCAGGTCCCAACGGTCACTTATAGGCGCGGCAGACTGCCGCGCCCCCAAAAACAAGAAGAAATTGAGTTGTTGGTGTTTGTTTTGGTGGCCGGATGAGGTTGGTGTTTAAGGATTGAGCATTTGGTAACACTTTTGACTAACAACCTTAGGATCCCTCTTGATAGTACGGCTTTTCCTAAACTCAAATTCAAACCAAAAATGAAATTAAACCTTCTTTGAATTCGGCAAAGCCTCCTTTTAGAAACGGGGGACCCCTCCAACCTGTACATCAATCTTCCGTATTTCAATGCCTGCTTGTCATCTCAATAAGTCTCATTAGTTCCCTAATTTGGTGGTCATCAACGCCAAAACCCACAATAGGGCTTGATTGCACTTACAATCTCCCCCTTTTTGGTGATTGATGACAACCCAATTAGAGCTCACAAAAGATATCAAATAAACTGAGACTTTTCGAGACATGAATGTAGGGCCTCCCCCTAAATTCATGCCTCCTGTGGGGTGCTAAAAAGTGTCACAAGTAAGAGACGTGATGCGTATGACATGGCATTTTCACACAAAGAGACTTCTTTGCGCATCGACGGGCGCGGCACCGCCCGCCCGAGCGTAGCGCGGCACCGCCGCACTTGCCGGGACGACAAGGCGACGGTAAGCAACACACACGAGTTAAAGCAAATAATCGACAAGCTAAAATAAGCACACGGGAAATACATGTCCATATCCAACATAAAGAGAGTCATAAAAGGTAGCATTATTACACAAAATAGTTTTGAAACGATACTCAACTCACAAACTAAAGAAACTACTCTCGGCACTCAAGCTCAAACTAGCTAATGGGATAGGACATCTTTGCAACTGGATCACCACTTGAGCCGAATAGCATCACCACCAAGTCTCGAAAAAGTTGTACCCCTCTAATTTTCTCCCCCTTTGTCACCAAGCATCAAAAAGGGAGAAAAGAAGCGGGAAAGATCACTCCTCATCATCACTTTGTCAATACGAGCACGACCGGCGGTGAGTGTGAGAGGTGAAGCGTGGAGGTCGAGCGAAGTAGAAGGAGCTGCTGCGGGGATTAGGATCATGAGCTGCCTTGCGCCTTCTCTGGAACACTCTCTCAGATGATTGCTCCTCATGAATAGTATCTCCATCATCATCCTCAGACTGCTCCTCATCCTCCTCATTCTCCTCATCCTCCTCAGATGACTCAGTGAAATGTGGAGAATCTGGAATAGGTGGAGGAGAGGGCACTGGAGAAAGTGGTGGAAGTCCCCGCTGTTGCTCTCTCACAAGCCGAATGGCCTCTCGCTCTGCAGCTGTCCTTGTAGGCTCTCGAGAAGCATAAGTGCAATGAGACATCATTGACTTCGATAGGAACCAAGCTTCTTCCACCTAGAGGACTTCTTCCCACGTGCCTATAGGCTCGGAGGGACGAACCAGGCTGTCCTCGGGAGTGTCATCTTGGCTGCCCTCTTCTTCTTCTTCATCACTTTCATCAACCACAGCTGCACCCGCACCCTTATCGTCGGCGGAAGTCTTCTTAGGAGTATAGGGTGTGTGAGTGCGGTCCTTAGGAAAGTGCTTGCACATTCTTGTCTCAATCATATACATCAAGTAAGGAGCATATGGCAAGTTTCTTCTCCCATCATCCATGGCGTGGCTAACTCAACCCACATGAATCTAGGCACATTGAATCTCCCCGCTCTCGGGAACCGAGCAAGCACATCTCTCACATAGCCATTCAAATCGATCTTTGCTCCATCCTTTGGATTGATGGTGTTTACGATAATGTTGTTCACCACATAGTAAATCCCAATCGGCTCATTTCTCTTGCCAACACTCTGACTATCAGGATTCTTCCACACATGCCTTAGTTCATCAGCATGTGCATCAATAGGATCTAAGTGCCTGTGTATCCTGTCATAGCCCCTATGCTGCTCTCCAAAACCAAGAATCTGACAAAAAGTGATGAAGTCAACTCGATAGTGCATAGGTCCAGTCATCCAATGAACAACATCTGCCTCCTGATCCCAAAAGTGATGAAGTCAACTCGATAGTGCATAGGTCCAGTCATCCAATGAACAACATCTGCCTCCTGATCCCAAAAGTATGTGGCATGGAACTGAGCAAGCACCTCCCTGTTCCAGTCATACTTGAAGGCCATGATGTCCTTCATCTCAAATCTCTCACAGATCTTTATAGCTGCATTGAATTCAGGCTTCTTCTGATCTTTCACCTTGTCCCACTCTATGTAACCCATGTTCGATCTTCCTCCTCATGCACACGGAGCGATAGAAGTTGGATTTGGAAGACATTCCAAAACCGTAATCAATGCCACCGGCCTCGCCTCGATCATATGGGTTTCTTTCTCTTTCGGCCTCAACCATCTTGTATTTCTTGAAGTAATCAATAAGTGGATGAGGTACTTGTATCTTCGGAGCATGCATTTCATAGCTATCTGTCTCATCCCCGATGTAACTGTCATCAAATTCTCCAATGTGCTCGGGAGGACGCCTTGCGGTCCAGTTTGGAGGAATAGAGTATCCTTCTCTAATTCTCATCTCCTCATCCCCGATCTGCTGCTCTCTTTCTTCTCTTGTCAGTGGAGCAGCATGAGTTAATGAAGTTCCTGCTCCCTTTCCTCTGCGAGGTGGCTGCTTAGCAAGAGCTGCTCCCTTCCTTTTTCCTTGATTGCCTCCTCCTTGATCCATCTATGCAACCATACAAGTTGTGTAAGAAACTATAGAGAGACAAAGACTTAGGTGAATAGCAGAGTTAGTTGAGAAGATGACTTGATTTGTGATGTGGTGAGCAAGGCAACTAGCACTGCTGCAGGGAGTGCGGCACCTGCCGCACCTTCCCTTGCGGCAAGCCGCGCCTAAGAATGCTCACCAAATCACACTCCACTTCATTTTCTCAACTATTTCTGTGATCCCACTAACTCTAGATATCTCCATTATTCCAATAGCACAACACATTATGAGCATATAGATAGGCATACCATGGATTTGAAAAAGCATGAGTTGTTTGACAGATCAAAGTGTCTAGAAGAGATTAATTTGAATATCGATCGACAAACCCGGAAAGCGACGATCAATCGATGGCCCTTGGTCGTGCGGCATTATGCTGCCGCTCGGCCGCGGTGCTTGCCGCGATGGTGGTTTCATCAATCCAATCGATTTTCAAATCAAAGTGCTTGGCCCCTAAGTTCTTTTCCAACAACTTCATACAACACTCAGAGACCGAGATCCATGGTAAATACCCTACCAATGCATAGATCAGGGCGGCTAGGGTTACCTTGCAAGTGGAATGGAGAGGGAAGAAGAGCAAGGGCTTCCCAAGCCCTAGGGCAGCACCTCCCCGTGCGAATGGGGGTGCTTCCCCTTGGCGGAACCGCGGGAGGGGCGGCCGCGCGCGGCGGCTCCTTGAGTCGCCCTCGCGTGGAGAAGAAGGAGACGCGGCTCCTGGCGTCGGGGAAGAGAAGGGAAAGACCGAGATGGACTGGGGGGCCAAGAAGAAGAGAAAGGGAAGAAAAGCGGGCCCACCAGCCAGTTTTGCGGCCCAGTCTGGCACAGAGCCCAGACCGCGGCACTGCCGCGCTCCAGGCGCGGCACTGCCGCGCTGGCCAGCAGCAGGCATACTGCTTTAACACCTCTGGTACTTTTTCTATATCAGATATGGACACATAAGTTGAAAAATCATGACCAGAAACATTTCAACAATACAAACAATGGTCATGATCCTTCAATCTAAGATTTGAAATCATTTTGAAAGACATAATTAACACTTCGAAAAACTTTGTCCTAGCATACTAGTAGAGCAATCAGAGGCATGCTAGATTTCAAACCACATTGCTGGAATCAAGGATATTTAGTTCACCACGCAGCTCACAGAACCTTGACTCGTCAAGAGGTTTAGTGAAGATATCGGCTAGTTGTTTTTCGGTGCTCACATAGCGAAGTTCGATATCTCCTTTGGTTTCGTGGTCTCTCAAGAAATGATGTCGGATGTCTATGTGCTTGGTCCTTGAGTGGTTTACGGGATTGTTTGCAAGCTTTATGGCACTTTCATTGTCACACAAAGTGGGATTTTGGTGAAACGACATCCGAAATCAAGAAGGGTCTGCTTCATCCAAAGTAGTTGAGCACAACAAGCGCCGCCGCAACATACTCGGCCTCGGTGTGGATAAGGCTACACAATTTTGCTTCTTAGAGCTCCAAGACACTAGGGACCATCCAAGGAATTGACATGTCCCCGAAGTGCTTTTTCTCTCTACTTTGCAACCGGCATAATCAGAATCTGAATAGCCAAGTAGAGTGAACTTGGAGCCCTTGGGATACCACAAGCCAAGGTTAGGTGTGTGAACTAGATATCTCAAGATCCTTTTAACAGCCATTAAATGGCACTCTTTTGGGTCAGCTTGAAATCTAGCACACATGCACACACTAAGCATAATATCTGGCCTAGATGCACAAAGGTAGAGCAAGGATCCAATCATGGAGCGATATACCTTTATGTCTGCAGATTTTCCTTTTGAATCAAGCTCAAGATGTCCATTAGATGCCATGGGAGTATTGATAGGCTTGGCCTTATCCATGTCAATCTTCTTCAAAATATCATGGGTGTACTTGGTTTGACTTAGGAAAGTCCCTTCCTTTAATTGCTTGATTTGAAACCCGAGAAAGAACTTTAGCTCACCCATCATGGACATCTCAAACTTTTGTGTCATAGTCCTACTAAACTCTTCAACATACACATGGTTAGTACTACCAAATATTATGTCATTGACATATATTTGGCACACAAAGATATCATTTCCGACTTTATGAGTGAAGAGAGTAGGATCAGCTTTGCCTATTTCAAAGCCTTGTTTAAGCAAGAATTCCTTAAGGCATTCATACCATGCTCTTGGTGCTTGTTTCAGCCCATAGAGCGCCTTTCGGAGTTTGTAGACATGATGTGGGAACTTGGGATCTTCAAAACCCGGTGGTTTGCTTGACATACACTTCTTCTTGTATAGGACCATTGAGGAAAGCACTCTTCACATCCATTTGATGTAGCTTGAAGTCATGATGGGCGGCAAAGGCTAAAAGCATTCGAATTGCTTCAAGCCTTGCCACCGGTGCAAAGGTTTCCTCAAAGTCCAAGCCTTCAACTTGTGTGAAGCCTTGAGCCACCAATCTTGCCTTGTTCCTTGTTACAACTCCATTCTCATCTTGCTTGTTGCGAAAAACCCATTTGGTACCAATGATGTTTGTGTTGGGTCTTTCCACCAAAGTCCACACTTGGTTTCTTTCAAAGTTGTTGAGCTCTTCTTGCATGGCCATGACCCAATCCGGATCACCAAGTGCTTCCTTTACCTTGAGAGGCTCCAAAGAGGAAACAAACGAGTAAAATTGGCAAAAATTGACCAAGTGAGAACGAGTTGTTACCCCTCTTTTGATACTCCCAAGGATATTGTCAACGGGATGGTCACGTTGAATAGTTTGCCTTAGCCTTGGATGCTCAACACTTTCATCTTCATTTTCTTCATAACCATCAGCATCTTCTTGCTCAAGTATAGGCTCCGAGGTTGAGCCCTTGAACTGGTGAAGTAGGAGTTGGAGAAGTTCTTCGCGAGGTGGAGGGCGCGGCACCGCCGCCGCTGTTCTCCGACGGAGAGTCTTTGCACCTTCTTACGAGTTTGTCGGCGGAAATTGGTGCAACGCGGCTTGGGATCCTCATCATCGATCCTTGTTCTTCTTGTGGTCTTACATCACCAATGGCCATTTGCTTGATTGCCTTACAAGGTGGATCCTCCTTTCCTACAACACTTGAATCAATTTGCTCTACTTGAGAGCCGTTAGATTCATCAAATGTCACATCTACCGTGACCTCGGTTCTACCCAAGGTTTTGTTGAAGACACGGTAGGCATGCTCATTTGATCCGTAACCAATAAGAATTCCTTCATCTACCTTAGATGCAAACTTAGAGGTTTTGGGCCTTTTGCTAAGTATGAAACACTTGCACCCAAAAACTCTAAAGTAAGACACCTTTGGTTTGTTACCGGTGAGAATCTCATACGAAGTCTTATTGAGCTTCTTGTGTAGGTAGAGACGATTGATGGCATGGCAAGCGGTCTTGACGGCGTCAACCCAAAATAAATCCGAAGTCTTGTACTCATCAAGCATTGTCCTTGCCATGTCAATGAGTGTTCTATTCTTTCTCTCTACTACACCGTTCTCTGGGGGTGTATGGAGCTGAAAACTCATGCTTGATGCCTTCATCTTCAAGAAACTCTTCGACTTGGGTGTTCTTGAATTCGGTCCCATTATCACTTCTTATCTTCTTGATTGGGAGACCAAATTCTCTTTGTGCCCTTCTAACAAAGGTCTTCACCTTGTCCTGTACCTGGCACTTATCATAGACAAAGAATACCCAAGTGAAGCGAGAATAATCATCAACAATAACCAAGCCATACTTATCACCCCCTAGGCTGAGGTAGGCAACCGGTCCAAAGAGATCCATATGAATCAACTCCAAGGGTTGAGTGGTAGTCATGATGCTCTTTGCTGGGTGAGGTATGCCTACTTGCTTTCCTGCTTGGCATGAGCTGCATATCCTGTCTTTCTCAAATTGAACATTAGTTAGTCCAAGGATATGGTTGTCTTTTTGGAGTTTGGCCAAGTTCCTCATCCCAACATGAGCTAGTCGGCGATGCCATAACCAACCCATGCTGGATTTTGCCACTAAACAGGTCTCAAGCTTAGCTTTCCCTTTCTTGAAATCAACTAGGTAGAGCTTATTCTTGAGTTTTCCCGTAAAGACAATAGAGGAATCCTCCCTCTTAAAGACTTCCACACCCACATCAGTGAAGAGACAATTGTAGCCCATTTCACACAATTGTGAAACAGACAACAGATTGAACTTCAATGATTCAACATGAAAGACATTTGAAATTGAATGCTCAAGTGTTATAGCAACTTTACCAAGACCAACTACTCCCCCTTTAGAGTTATCGGCAAAGATGATGTTGTCACGACTTTTGTAGTTGGGGAATAGAATGAAAACATACTCTTATCTCCGGTCATATGATTTGTACATCCACCGTCAAGCACCCAACTTGACCCACCGGAGGAGTATGCACGCAACACAAGTTTAGTTGCTTGATTTAGGTCCCCAATCTTTCTTGGGGACTTCAAGGTTAGTCACAAGAACTTTGGGAACCCAAATAGAAGTATTGCGAAAAACATTTCTACCATTGCCAACAAATTTGGCAAACACCTTCCCCTTAGTGTCATGCTTTGCAAAACAAAGTTAGAGTTCAACACTTGGAGAGGTGTCTTGACACTTGATTGATAGAAGCCTTCTTTCTTGGGTGCCATGGTCGAAGTATTTGACTTCTTGGGGATCGATTCTTACGTGGAACTGCTTCTTGGGCTTAACATGAGAAGCGGCGGTCTTTGGTAGCCTTCCCTTTACGTGGGGTGCGGCACCTTTGCCTTTCCCGCGGCCTTTGCGCGCTTGCGCCCGCCGCTTCGCGGTGCTGCTACGTGCCACACTGCGTGCGGGCTTATCGTACCCGCCTTGCCCTTGCTCATGAATTGGACACACTCGATACCATTTACCGTCTTTCTTCCATTTGTCTTGGCACCTTTCTTGAGTCCAAGCCCATCCTTGATACGAGGATTTCTTCCATCTTTATATTGTGGCATCTTTGGTTGATTCATTTTGCCACTGTCACTTGCTTCTTTGTTTTTGCCTTTTGTGTCCAGCATGTTGTTCAACCTAGCAATCTCATCCTTCATAGCTCTCATATTTGCAAGGTTAGTGGAATAAGCATTTATATCAAGATTATAGCACTTTCCACAACCTTCACTTGGTGGAGGCCTTAGAATTGTCACTTGAGCTAGAGAGAGGTGGGGTGCTCTCACAAAGATGAATATATTGCTTCTCAAGTTTGTTGTGCTTTTCAACTAAGACACAATACTTGTCATTGAGTGCAATATTGATCTTCTTTGTAAGAGCAAGCTCTTTCCTCAAAGAGCTTGCTTCCCTTTTCTCTTGCTCAAAAGCTTCCTCACTATCAATATAGAGATTTTCGGTCTTTTCGATGACATTTTCTCTATGTTCTAGCTCGGCTTTGACATGTTCTAATTCCTCCATGAGTCTTTGCAATAAAACGCTCGGTTCTAGGATCAAGATTCTTAGCGGGCTTCAAGCTCTCACTAGAATCTTCATCACTAGAATCACTTAGGTCACTACTTGAGATGTCACTAGGAGGTGGAGAAGAGGATTTCTTGTTCAGTTTTACCTTTTCACCTTTTGCCATAAGGCAAATGTGATAAGAGTCATCATCATCGGACATGTTGTTGAAGAGTCTTGGTGAAGAAGATGTGTTGTGTATAGCTACTCTTTGTTGCAATCTCTCCATCTTCATCACTTGACTCTCTAGTTGAGTCTCACTCATGCCCAATGTGTGCCTCTCCGGCATTCTTGTATCTTCTCTTCCCATCTTTTCTTTCTTTCTTGTTCTTGCCTTGATTCTTCTCAAGTGGACATTCGGCAATAAAGTGCTCGGTCTTTGCCACATCGAAACATGTCCTCTTTTTCTTGCTTGGGAACCTTCTCTTGGTGAGCTTGTAGCCATTGTTCTTGATGTCTTTGTTGTAGTTCTTTATAAACAATGACATGTCTTCTATCTTCTTGTGATCAGCCCATCATCATCACTTTCACTTGATGTGGATGTTGAATCTTCTTCTTGTGGTGCTTGCTTGATCTCCTTGGGTGACTTGTTGAAGCTTGCTTCTTTGCCCTTGTGATTGCAAGGCGAAGTATGCTTGTGAGGCTTGCTAGCTTTAAGTGCGACTTCCTTGATCTTCATTCCATCAAGCTTGGATTGAAGCTCACCAAGCCTCTTTCTCTCATTTACTTCTTCTCTTTGCATATCAAAGGTCAACAACCGTCCAAGCACATCATTTGGAGTGAAGTGCTCAAACTTCTTCTTGTCTCTAATTAATGTCACAACGGTTTAATTTCTTGGAGAATAGGCTTCAAGCATCACCTTCACCACTTTGTGATCATCAAGATCCTCACACCCAAATCCTTTGATTTGTCCAACCAACACCATCAACCTATCAAACATTTCTTGTGGCCCTTCTTCACCTTTAATCACAAACCGGTTGAGCTTGGCCATCAAGACTTCAATTCTTGCCTTCCTCACTTTATCCACACCTTCATGAGCAATGATCAAGGCATCCCAAATCTCTTTTGCCACATTGACATTCATCACTCGGTTGTACTCATTTCCATCAAGAGCACTCAACAATATGCTTGTGGCTTGACTATTGAATTGGGCGGCTAAAAATTCTTCATTGGTTGGGTCTTCGGGGTTTTGTGGCTCTTTGCGCTCCCTTCTCCACAATCTCCCAAAGCCCTTGATGAACACCTGAAAGATAGTTTCTCATCAAGTGCTTCCACTTGGCATAGTTAGTCCCATCAAAGGGGTAACTTGCCCATGGGCACATTGACAATAGACTTGCGATCACGATGAGTTAGATGAGAATAATTAAAGGATACAGCGGTGTATTTCTTCTTGTTCTTTCTGTCTTTGCCCTTGTCCTTGATGCTCTTCTTCTCATCCTTCTTGTGGCTTCCTTTGGGATTCTTGGAAGAGTGATATGAGACATCATCATCACCATCATCCGAGCTTTGGAGAGCTCACTAGATGATGACAACTCCATCTCTTGCTTCTTCTTCTCCTCCTCTTCCTTAGCTAGTGCCTTGGCTTTTCTTCTTTCTTCTCTTTGCTCTCGGATAACTCTTCTAGCTTCTTTTACGCTCAACTTATCCTCGAGCTCTCTTCTTTTCTTGAGTGCATCTCTTCTTTCCTTCTTTCTTCTTCTTCTCTCGGCTTCACTCACATCCGTGGTCTTGCCACCATCTCGGATAGTGGCATTATCGGCCCGATAGACATAGAGGCGTCAGCTTTCTTGTCCTCGTGGTGTGCGGTTCAACACTCTTTGCTTTGGGAGCATGCCTTGATGCCCCGACTTCTTCCATACTTCACGCGGTTAAGCGTATACGAAGCAACCAGGCTCGATACCACTTGTAGGATCTCGGAAGATTAAATCGGCCTAGAGGGGTGAATAGGCACCGCAACAAAATTTCTTCGAACTTTGTCGGTTCGAGAGGCGCGCGCGGCCTTTGCCCCTCTTACCCGCCGCGCTATGCGCTATCAAAACGAAATAGATTGTAATTCGAAATGCGAATAGAACCAAGTTTACCCGGTTGCTCTCCAAGCTTCCTACACTGCGAGAGTACGGATCGAGAGCCAAACACGGCTCAAGAGGTGGTAGGAAGCGAGATCGACCTCAAACCCTAGAAACTTCTCAACAACAAGTATGAATAAGAAAAGCTGACAGCACAAGGTGACACAAGTGTTTAACCCGTGGTTCGGCTCGCCACAAAGGCCCCTACGTCCACGTTGTTGAGGAAGTCCACGACTTGAAGCTCACCACTAAGGCTAGCTTTCTCCTCGGTCTCAAGTCAAGAGAGTGAACTCTTGAGATGAGGGTGATTTCTTAGTATTGGGGTGAGGTTACAAACCTCCCTAGGCGGCCACACGAGTTGGCGGCTCTAGGCGACGCCTAGCCGGCTAGGAGCAAAGCTCCAAGAGTAACAAACCCTAGGGCGCCGGCCAAACGTGCACCAAATGCTCTTTTGACGGTGGGAATCGGTGGATCCACTCTCCAATCGAAGTTTGCTGCCCTTTTGCTCAAGAATCCGTGGTGGATTTGATGGGAATGAGTTGGGAGCTTGAGGGGAGCAATGGAGGGTGAGAGAGAGAGCTTACGGTGTTCTTCCAACGGATATGTCGCGAGGTAGACGAAGAGGTAAGCGAGTGGGCCGACGGATGGGTATAAATACCCACAGGTCCCAATGGTCACTTATAGGCGCGGCAGCTGCCCCCCAAAACAAGAAGAAGAAATTGAGTTGTTGGTCAGGCCGTTTTGGTGGGCGGATGAGGTTGGTGTTTAAGGATTGAGCATTTGGTAACACTTTTGACTAACAACCTTAGGATCCCTCTTGATAGTACGGCTTTTCATAAACTCAAATTCAAACCGAAAATGAAATTAAACCTTCTTTGAATTCGGCAAAGCCTCCTTTTAGAAACGGGGGACCCCTCCAACCTGTACATCAATCTTCCGTATTTCAATGCCTGCTTGTCATCTCAATAAGTCTCATTAGTTCCCTAATTTGGTGGTCATCAACGCCAAAACCCACAATAGGGCTTGATTGCACTTACAAAACCTACAAAACTAGTTGTCCTTCGACGATATACTATAACCAAATCACATATTGGTCTATAAATTTGGTTTCATTCGCAAGTTAAATTGTTCTCGTCTAGCATAGCTATGGAGAAATGCAGCAAGAAAGCACACCAACATATTCGGTTGAATTCATGCCTCGCATCTTACTTCGTGTCAGGGACCATGTGCCGACTAATCTCATAGATTGCAAGAATCAGAGGGACACGAGTGGAGAGAAGTGCTGGGCAAGCTATGCGGCATCGACAGACGACGTGAGCCGCCATATGCACCCCGATTAAATTTATTCCATGCGGGCCCCAGGGTCGACGATGGGCCTGGAGTAGTTAGGAGGGGTGTAAGCTACGACCAATAGACGATAGCACGACAGTGCAATAAGCATTACTTGCGTTTATTGAGGACGGACGGAGAGACGGAGGTACGAGTTACTTCTGCCGGCTGCAGGGTAATTGTTTACGGATAAAGTGCATAAGATGGGGATGATGCCAGGGCTGCGCCAATCCCTTGTCCTGATTTATCTATTCAAAACGAGAAGCCAGCGCGTGGGTTATAATATTCCGGACACGGTTATGGCCAGTGCATGACATATGGACAACACGGCGACGCGGGAATTAACCGCAAGCAACAAGCGCTGGCTCTCACATGAAATGGTCAACATTTCCGACTGCCTCTCATATCCAGGAATTGCAATTCGGTTGATTTACAAAGCATGTGAGGGAAAAGCTGAAGTAACATACAATTTTTCGCACAAACATTATATTAGCCGATTTAGTCACATGTAACATGACTGGATTAGCTTTTCTGACTTCACATCGATCCGAGTTGTTAGGCAGAATCTTTGAACACTTTCAGGGACCGACCATCTTTTGCCGGGTCACAACGAGAAAAAACAAAGACCTCGATGGTCACACGACTCATGAGCCGGAACCCACGTCGAATTCACACGCCTCGCCAGCCCCAACGGCCCGCCGACCGGTGGGAAGCCACACGGCGACACGGACACGCACACGGACCCGTTATCGTCGTCGCGAACAAAACTGACGCGCGCACCCCGCACCCTCCCGGCTGTGTGGCTCACCTTCCCCCTCTCCCCCCACCTCCACCACCGCACTCGAATGCCACGAGACTGACCTGACCTCTCCTCGCCGCCGCCGCGATGCCCGCGCCGACCGCCGAGCCGGCGCTGCCGGCGGCGTTCCTGTGCGTGCCGTCCCCGCTCCTCTCCGCGCCGCTCCCGGGCGCCGCGCTCTCCGCCGCCTCCCACGCGCCCTTCTCCCACCACCACGCCTCCTTCCTCCCGCGCGGCGGCGTGCCCCGCGCGCTCTCCGTCTCCGTCTCCGCCCCGGGCCCCGGTTCCTCGCGGCTCTACCAGATGTGGGCCGAGTTCGCGCGCTTCGTGCGCCTGCACGGGAACCAGATAGCGCCGCTCGGGTTCGCGTCCCTGGGCCTGGGTGTGGATATCGGCGCCGGCGGCGGCGGCGGTGCCGGGGGTGACGCCGGCGGCGGGGGCGGAGGAGGAGGAGGGGATGTGGATGGGGTCGGCGAGGTGGAGGACGCCGCGGCGGCGCGGGCCGAGGCGCCGAAGAAGGTGCTCATCCTCATGAGCGACACGGGCGGCGGCCACCGCGCGTCCGCCGAGGCCATCAAGGCCGCCTTCACCCAGGAGTTCGGCGACGACTACCAGGTGCGGGGTTTCCTGCTCTCTTCGCGCCTGGGATTTTACATACGTACACCTGTAGATGTCGTATTCTAGGATGTGTAGCTTGTACACTCTTACAGTCAATTGAATTTTTGCATTGTAAAGTTGCCTTGTGTGTTACACTCACGGCCTTTAAGGCATTTCACACAATGAGCTGTACGAACTTAGTTTGGTTGGTGCAATTATCGTTGATTTGATTTTGCTGTTGCATGTTCAGCATTGAATGAGGTCGTCCTATCCTACCCTACTTATACTTTGATGTGCTCACAGCAGATGATTATGGGGAAATCTTTTGTCATGATACTCTGTCTTTGCAACCACTACCTTGTTTTGATGATTTAGCATAATGCTGTACTGACGCAGACCTTTTGTTGGAGAAGAAGGATGCCCATTTGCTTGCTTATAGTGGTGGCCATTGGTATCGCCTAGTGACTTGTCAATGTTGGAATGGTTAAATAGCCAGCAATGAAGTGCCACATAATTTTTATTATTCATTGCTGTATATATAGGAGAATGGGCAAATTTTGGTAGTTGGTACTACTTGGCTTACGGTGCCAAGTGTCATCTGCATTAATTTAGTTCTTAAAATAAACAATGAACCAATGACTGATATTCCACTTACAGGTATTTGTCACTGATCTGTGGACCGACCACACTCCATGGCCATTTAATCAACTGCCTAGGAGCTATAGTTTTTTGGTGAAGCATGGACCCCTGTGGAAGATGACATACTATGGTACTGCACCACGTGTAATCCATCAACCTCATTTTGCTGCAACATCTGCATTCATAGCAAGGTTACTGGCTATACCACAATTTCTATTTTCAATTATGGAAGGGTCTCCATAGTTTTCTCGCCATACTAGGCTTGTACATTTGTAATGCTGAATAAGTTTCATATACAATTTTGCTTACCTCAGTGCTTAGACAACAATAAGATGTCCTTGTACTGCTGGTAGCACTGAATAACCACTACGTGATGTAGATTATGAAAATTTGTTATCTATCGTTTTTCATACTTCCTTTCCTTATTTTTCTTTTATCTGAGTGAGGTTTTCACCCCTATTTCCTGCCACATTAGCAGAGTCAAAATGAAAAATATATTCATGTGCCTGTAGTGTTTGACCTGTAATTGCTCACCATGAACTAAATCGTGTACTGATTGAAGAACAACGATAACCACGAAGAACAACAATGAACAACTTTGTATTCCAGATACCAGACTATATTTGTATCCTAGGGCCTTAATCCTATGACTGCCTGTGATGACTAGCATCAGTTGCGTGTAGGATTCTCAAAATCCTGCATAGGATTATTTCCTTACAAATTGTGCTGTTCTGTAGCTAGCTCTGTCCCTCTCCCCCTCTCTGAAATTGCCACTTCTTTATGCAGAGAGGTTGCAAAAGGTCTACTGAAGTACCAACCAGATGTAATTATCAGTGTACACCCATTAATGCAACATGTGCCCCTCCGAATTCTAAGATCCAAAGGTCTATTGGATAAGATCCCATTCACAACTGTTATCACGGATCTCAGCACCTGTCACCCAACATGGTATGCTGGCCTCAGTGTTCTGCATAACTCAAATACTTCTTTGTAGTTTCTTATCAAAACGTGAGACACACTCTTACAATGAAATAGTTATTCTACTGTTACCCCTTAGGTTCCATAAGCTTGTCACTAGATGTTACTGTCCATCAAGTGAGGTGGAAAAGAGAGCACTAAAAGCTGGTCTGAAGCCCTCACAGATTAAAGTCTATGGCCTCCCTGTTCGACCCTCTTTTGTCAAACCTATTCGACCAAAGGTACAAAATTTCTTCAGCTAATTGCTGTGTAGCATTATCCTACTGATTTTTATGAATGTTTTCCATCTTTCTGAACTTACTGTTCGTAGTATCTATTGTTATCCTTTTTAATAGGATGAACTGCGAAGAGAATTAGGCATGGATGAAGATCTGCCTGCTGTTTTATTAATGGGTGGGGGTGAAGGGATGGGTCCTATTGAGGCCACTGCTAAAGCGCTTGGTGATTCTCTGTATGATGAAAACCTAGAGGAACCTACTGGTCAAATACTTGTAATTTGTGGGCGTAATAAGAAGCTGGCCAATCGATTGCAGTCAATAAATTGGAAAGTTCCAGTTCAGGTACTTCCCTGCAAGCTGATTTGTAAAGTCCAATAAGTTTAACATTACAACTGCATTACCAGTTTCTTGATGTTGTTTTTTTCGTCAGCAAAAGAATTTTTCTTCAACCCTTTCAATTGCATAGATAGCTTAAATGAACTTAAGCCAAGGTACATTGTTTCTTGGCTAGTAGCAGTTGTGTATTTTTTGAACTTAGAATATATGAGACAAAATACTGCAGCAGCAACATCGTATGGATATTTTTTAAAAATATTCTCTAACTAAAAGCATCTCTTATATTTCACCTCTCTTGCACATCCCGATTTCGTCATAATTCCTTGTTTTTTACTTAAAATAATAGGTGAAAGGCTTTGTTACAAAGATGGAAGAATGTATGGGTGCTTGTGATTGTATCATTACAAAGGTATGCTTTACATTGGCCTCTCATCTTCAAATCATGCAGCTTCTCTTATAAAAATAAATAAATAAATCATGCAGCTTGTTTTTGAATATGTGATACATGTACATAATTTGTGGTGATGTTGTGACACATGATTTCTGTTGAATTTCAGGCAGGACCTGGTACAATTGCAGAGGCGATGATCCGTGGCTTACCAATTATTCTCAATGGTTATATTGCTGGACAGGTATTTTCTTTATTATTCCTTTAGTCCTGATGGTGCTGCATCTTGCTCTCCTTAAATATGAGCTTTATGAAGAACATTGGAATTATCCCCTGGATTATTGACTCATTGATCATCTTTTTTTAAACATCTAGGAGAAGCACTCAGTAAAAGCCACACGAATAGAAGATTGTTGTACTGTCATAGATTCATATGCCATATAACATGAGCTCAAGCTTAGCTCAAATCATGGCTCGGTTTGTTTAGATGTTTACGTATCCAAAATTTACTTGTCCATGTAAGATTACCATACCTTGACTTCATCGTTGTGGTTCACTCAGTACAACTGCAACCTATACAAAAGGTATAAGTGATAGGATTGCGAATCCTACCGCTGATCTCGCGCAAGCGGTACGGGTGAGAGGGAGGAGGAGCTGGACGACGAACTCGCGGCCGGCGGCTGGGTGCCGTCGCGAGGGCGAGGGAGGGGGCGTGAGGCAGGAGGCGGCTAGTGCACAGAAAGACTCCTGGCTCCCTAAGGAAGCCGGAACAATTTGATACTTGTTCTGCTTAATTTCCATAATCCCGATTACAAGAATATATATATATGTCTCTAGGAATAACCTTTTGCTAAATAAACCCCTGAGGCTAAAATAATTATAAATCGACTATAGATTGCTAATTGGGCCAGCTAGCCACTAATGGACCGGTTGCAACGCTTATACTGTATACCGGTCATAACAATAAGCAACTGTTAATTGCACTGATACTCATACCTTGCAACTAGGCCTGTTCACTCATGCTTTTAGCTGGTTTTGTTAATGAAACCAAACAAACCATCAGGTGCTCATAAACCTGATGCGATGCTGCTGCTAACAACACCTATCGAACCTGACGAAGATGATTGGTACTGCCATCACTGCCCGTGCGCCGCCTCCATGTAGTTTGACACTTTGGCCCTTCCTACACTCGCTCTCTTCCTTCTCTGTCTCCCTGTCTTCCTCATGACCAAGCAGAATGCCACAATTTGGATGATCAACAGAAGACTGCCAGTGGCACAAGCGGTCCTAGAAGGAGCACTATAGATAGTGCGTTGAGGGTGGCCGTGCCGGAGGTGGAGCCATGGCAAGTTACACCCAGCTGCACCATAACTCATGCAGTCATGCTACTCACACAATCAACTAGACGTAGCTGCTATGGCGCTGGTTGCCAATGATCTCCACAGTTTGGCTCTCCTAGATGGGTTGTCTGGTCCAAAAAATCTCAAAAACTCCTGGGCTGGAGGCTATGCATCATTTAGCCGTGTTTGAGCCAAGCACATACGGATGTGGCAGGGCTCCCTCTGGCCTCTGGACTGGATTCTGACATGGTTCACATCCTGTTTCTTGGTCAGTAGCGCTGTCCGCAGTGCACCCACCGAATTGGTGGCTCTAGCACATGGGTCAGGGGAAGTTATTTTTCTTTAGCAACTCAGTGTAGGGGCTGTTATATTCCATTATTAGTTCTCATGGTGCTGCATCTCGCCCTCCTCAGATACGAGCTGTCTGAAGAACATGGAAACTATTCCTCGATCGACTTATTTGACCATTTCAATGTTAAATCTCTAGGAGTAGTGAGTAAAAATTACACACATAGAAGATTGTTGTACTGACATAGATTCATATTACCATATACCATGAGCTCAAGCTAAGCTCCAAATCATGGCTAGGTTTGTTTATAGATGTGTACGTGTACCAAATTTACTTGCCCATGTAAGATTATCATCTCTTGATTTCATCCTTATGTTTCACCAGTTAATTACACTGATACACTCATACCTTATAACTAGGCCTGTTCACTAACGCTTTTTGCCCGTTCTTTTAATGAAACCAAAACAAACCATCAGGTGCAAGTTTGACTGTGAACTAGCTGTGGTGACGCCACTAACATCCACCGGCACCTACTGAACCCAACAAAGATGATTGGCACTGCCAACGCTGCCCGTACGCCGCCTCCTTGTAGTTTGACCCGTCCTACACTGTCGCCATTTTCCTTCTGTCTCCCCATCTTCCGCTCATGACCAAGTTAAAAGCCTCGTAGTTTGAACCACTCATGGAGCGAAAGTTCAGGGCAACCAGAATGAGAGCCTCTGTGCTGCTGCAATGCCACAGTGGAAGCACAGGCCACAGCTCAACTCAGACACGCCTGTTCGACCCAGTGAGCGCTTGAGGCGATACTGCCTGTGGGGTTTCTCAGTGGAATTGATTCTGTACAGTCGCTGGCAAGAATAGTGCGTTAAGGGTAGCCCCTGTCGGAGGCGGAGCCATGGCAATTTGCCTAGCTTCACCATAACTCATGCTACTCACACAATCGACTACGGCCATGGCTGCCGCAGTGCCGGTGGCTCATTTTTTTAGGGCTACCGGTTGCTGATGATCTCTGCAATTTGGCTCTGCTAGACGGGCTGGATGGTTCAAACCACAGTCTAATTAACCAACCCGTATGGAAACTGTAGAGCCGGTTTTGACAGGCTGATTTCACGGGTTGGATTGGTTGCCACCAAACCAGGAACAGGGCTGCCTGTACACTGGTTGGCTGGTCCAAAAGGTAGTCTAGTTCAACCTGTAAGGAAACTGTAGAGCCGGTAGGCTATTTTCATGGGTTGATGGTTGCCACCAAACCATGAACAGGGCAGTTGTAACTATTTAGGATGGCACTTCAAGAACCAACAAAAATAGTCACTGTTCAGTTAAGTACCAGTCAAATTGACTAAGTTGATTTTCTCCAGGACTCATGCAGGATCTAAAGAACAGTGTAGTCTTATTTTTCGGTGAAATAAATTTAGTTTTCCTTCGTACACACGACCTAAGTTGCCAATCATCAAATTCTAAAAATCTGAAATTCAAAGCTTGTCAAATGGAGCACCTGTGCTGTGTTTGAAACTCTTGTAGTTGTTACTCCCTCCATGTATATAAAGGAAGTCGTTTTGAGGTTGTCTTAGTCAAACATTTTAAACTTTGACTACAAATAAATTAATTTGTGTTAAGTTTGAAAATATGAAAGTGATGAAAGTAGATTCTAATGTGGTTTTATAAAAGTATAATTTATAAATGTTTTATAGGAAAAATAGCAGTCACAGTTGTTTTTGAGACAGTGTCGATGTCCAAAATGACATTTTTTATGGACATGGAGGAAGTATTCCTTGTCCTTACCCTCAAACAACTTTTTAAGCCCTAAGCGACAAATGTACTAGCAACCTAGAATATAGAATATATTTTTTCTTAGAACAATAGAATATAGAATATATATTGAAGACCCATCTACTATTAGCCTCGTATGGCCCACGAGGCTCTCTATATACTTAATGGCATTAAACTAATGTCGTTACATGATTATTAATCTTATGTTAAGCATGATACACATTTCATTCTAAAATGGTCTCTTAACTTAAACAGGAAGCTGGCAATGTTCCCTACGTTGTTGAAAATGGATGTGGAAAGTTCTCAAAAAAGCCAGAACAGATCGCGAAGATTGTTGCCGACTGGTTTGGCCCAAGGTCAGATGAACTCAGAGTAATGTCCCAGAACGCCCTCAAACTAGCACGACCAGATGCCGTGTTCAAAATCGTCCACGATCTGCACGAGCTTGTTAGGCAAAAATGTTTTGTACCCCAATATGCATGTGCAACATAAGAGGTCGTATCCTCTGTTTTTGTGTTTTCTTCATACTTTTTACCCCGATGCGGCACTAGTTGTAGCTGATTGGTGAGGATTGCAAATATTGATTGATTTCAAACGTTTCCATAAGAGAAATGAAAATGCTCTTTGATGGTTTTTGTGGCTAATAAGCTGACTTCATGCTGTTTTGTTACGAGAGAAATTTAATGTACTATGCCTGATAAGTTTAAGCCAACAGGGTGATTGTTTCTTGGAATCAACTGACTCGTATCTTCAGCATAGCACTGTTGTGAGTGATGCAGATTGGGTTTACGAACTCGATCCCGATGAAATTTCCATTGGATTACTTGGACGCCATGTGTTTTCCTCTGATCATTAAGGTAACCAGAACCAGTTCATTTGCACGCATAAATAATATGAAGTGGGGTTGAGTCTAATCCTCGAAATCAGTTGGTAGGATCTGGTCAAAGTCAAAGATGGGATCACTGCCCATCAGCCTGCTTACTACTGACACTTCCCTGATTCCTGACCCCCGATGGCACTATTCCTGCATGTGGCAAACCTTCTGCGGTCGTGCCCACTGATCTGTAGTGTCAGCCGGTTAGGCACACATAACCAACCCCTTTGAAAAATACAGCACTAGTCCTAATACCAGTGTTATCAATTATGCTGGGAAACTTGGCGCCTGATCTGCTGGTACACTACTTTGGAGTTGCTCCGGGTTTGATCCTAAATCTACTTGCCAGCTGAAGGCTGTTTTGGCTCAAAAAAATCTCTCGTGTTGTGCTGAAGAATCCTGAGCTGTGGAGGCTATGAATTTGGTTTGAGCCGAGCGCATATACGGATATGCGGATGCCGGATGCGGCAGGGCTCTCCCTCTCTGGCCTCTGGACTGGAGTTGTGGCCTGGTTCACAGCCTGTTCCTTGGTCGCTAGCGCTGTCCGCTGCGCAACCCACCGAAAGGGCGGCTCCAGCACGAGGGTCAGGGGGACACTGTCAGGTCAGGTGAGCTCGTCATGCTTACCGACTGTGCTTCACTGGCTTCACGGATTGTGCGTTCGTCCGTGATTGTACTATGCGTCTTCTTTTTTATTCTTCTATCTATATATGCGCCGTTCCTGTTTTTCTTCTTCACGGATTGCGCTTCATGTTATCATCATGTATGTATATACTACTGATGAAACCGGGAAGTAGGATGAGACCAGCACGAGTTATACTCGTGAGTAGCAGGGGGTAGTGGATTGAGATTGAAGATTCACCGCGGTGACAGATTTACTTAACTTATCGTGCCGTACCGATGATAACATGATCTGTAGCGAACACATTCCTCCACAGTTCTTGTATATTCCCTGTGTTGTTTTCTTGCAGGTGTCTTCAAATGAAAAGGCCGTGGAGGCCCTCGGTCCAGGTCCTCCACTTCTGAATTCTCGTCACTGGACCGGCATGGCCACCTGATCTCTTTTTCAGTCGTGACTCTTGAGAAAACTTTATAATGACCACCTGATCTCCTTTTCAGTCGTGATAAAAACTTTATAATGACCACCTGATCTCCTTTTCAGTCGTGAGAAAAACTTTATAGTACCGCATCCATCCCTCGTGACCGTCGACGTGTGCCTTGTACACTTATAATTCATAAACAGATGGAAATGGGAGTTCTCATAATCACTATAGTATTTGTTTCACTAATTTCTTTTGTGGCACTGGCAGCAGGTTGTATGGACGTTCTGCGGCAGGGTTCAGTTGCCAATTGCTCAACCGTATTACCTATAGATTATTTAGTAGATAAAAGTAAGCGCAGAATGCCACTGGTTCCCTGCAAACTGCAATGCAAAATTGCAAATTGATCTCGGATGACGCCCAGAGATAAATGGCAGGAAGACACAAAAACAACAACCACCGTGAGTACTTGTTCATCTTCCAACAACTAAACACTGTATTACCATTTGCCAATCACCAGAGGTAATCTCGAAACAAATCTGCAAGTATAAAGATATTCACATATATAGCCCACGGCTGGCTGCCCGTCTGCCCCCATGCCATCCCCCATCCCAGATCCCAGTCAATCAGGCAAGTCAAATATAACCACACGTCTCCTGTGCAAAACCAACCTGCGACCCCGCGGTGTCAAAGATGACCCTGAGGTTCTTCTGCTGGTAGTTGCCGATGATGTTGGTCTCGTACTCGGACTTCAGGGGCGCCATGGCCAGGCACACCTGGGAGGCGTCGGTGCTGACGAAGTAGAGCACGCCGCCGGAGTCCACCTCCACCTCCACGCCGCCGTCGAACACGAGCTTCAGGCTGGGCACCTGCACCTCCCTCAGCCCGCTCATGTTGAAGCACGTGTCGAGGATGGAGAACCCTGGGGCCTGCGGGTACTCAGCCAGCTGGCTCAGGAACTCGGCCCTCACGGCGCTGTAGATCGAAGGCACGAGGGTGGTGATCACGGTGCCGGAGTCGATGATGGCCTTGCTGCCGCTGGCCGAGAAGCCCGAGGATTCCACCTCCTGGCCGCCGACCGTGATCCCGGTCAGGTTGACGAAGTAGAAGGGCCCTGCTTGGAGCGGGTCGTCGGACACCATGGAGGCGTACACGATCGGGGTCGAGTTGCGGTACACCGACGAGTCGTCGCCGAGGACCAGGGACCCCGACGAGTCGGACTCCTTGAGCGGGAGGCAGTAGGAGAAGACGCCGCCGAACTGGTCCATGGTCTGGGCGACGAGCGAGAGCTGGCTGCGGCCGAGCCCCATGAGGCCCGACGTGCCGCCGAACGGCGGGCCCTGGTTGCTGGTGCCGCAGCCGAACACGAAGCCGTCGATCACCTCCCCGGCCAGGCTCAGCCTGTCGTGCGCCAGCACGCCGCGGGAGTAGGAGCCGTCGCGGTAGCTGAGCGTGTAGCTGCAGGCCGCCGGGTCGTCCTGGCACGCCGCGGCGCCCCCCGACGACACGCCGCCCGTGGCCAGCTGCAGCGCGTCGCAGGAGGAGGAGTTGCACGGCACCGCGGCGTAGGACGGCGAGGAGGCCGGGTCGAAGAGCGGGCCCTGCTGGTCGTGGCACGACTCGCACGGCGCGCACTGCACCCAGGTGAGCTCGCTGGCCGTGTCCACGATCACCGTGGCCTCGCCGCCGCCCAGCCCCACGGTGGCCACGTAGTTGAGCGTCCGGAGCTTGGCGCCCGAGGTGACGGGCACCTGCGCCTTGGACGCGCTCACCGCCACCTCGGTCGACGAGGCGACCGTCCTGTACCTGTCAATGCGCCGCTGCAGCGACGAGACGCGCGCGGCGTCGGTGGACAGGAGGCCGTCCACCTCCTGCTTCCGGCTACTGGCCGGCGCGGCGCTGAAGCTGTGGTGCCTCAGCTCGAGCACCGTCGCGCCGCCCACGGCTCCTGAACATTGCAAACAAACCGTGAGATGAGATGAGATGAAGTCATGGGAGGGACTGGGACGCCACTCTGTCTCTCTCGCTGTGACTACACTTGAGCAGAGCAGCTGGAAAACCTGTGACGGTGGTGTCACCGCCACCTACCACATGGAAATCTAGTAATTTACTATTCTGATGGTTGTTTATGTAATCCCCCCACATTAAAAAGTACTTGGGACGTGCTACTTCTGGCAGTGGCAGCAGAGCCTCTGACTCCGAGAACCGAAAAAACACCATGGAAATCGCGTTGCCATTCCTCGTGCAGCAGTCCGTCCCAGCATTTCCATGGCAAGACGAACACGAGCTCGCTCTTACCGATTGCTTTCCACATGAGCTCTCTCTTTTTTCCACCCCCTTCTACTATTAGCATTCGCAGACTTTCCAAATCCAATACATTTGCATAATGGAAGTCGGCAACGCTTCACCAAGAACAGAAAACAATCTATGATTATGAAGAGAAGCATATAGATGGGCATTGCTGCTGGCAGAAGCATGTGCATTGGGACGGACTGGCTGAATCTTTCGTTTCTGGTGTTTGGTGTCCTCCAAAGCAAGGAGGCCACAACCCCAAGGCGGCCATTGATTCCTCTTGTTCCATCCAAGAACACCGGAGAAACCAAGAAACGGATCATGGTTCAGGAGGGAAAGAACTTACTTGACCTCAGGTGGTGGTGCCTCTGCCTCCCCTTCCACTGCAAGGCTCTCCTGCTCAGCTGGTGCCTCTGCCTCCCCTCCTCCTCTAGGCGGAGGCAATGCACGCCGCCATTACCACCTCCTGCGGCGGCAGGAGGAGCACCAGTAGGAGAGCAGCTGCCGCAGCAGTGCAAGCTCCCCATGCCATCACTCCCTCTGCTAGCTCCTCTCCAGCACTCCTCACAGGAGCTACGGGAGAAGAGGCAGGCCAGGAGGAGGAAAGAGAGAGGGGGGGAAAGATTCTTGGTGGCGTGAGCAAGTGAGGAGGTGAGGTAGGCTTGTTGCGGCGCATGGGAACAAAGCCGCAGCAGCTGGCGGCTGGCCGTCGGGTCGGGGTTGGGGTGGGGGTGCGGTGGTGTACCTGTACTCGCTCGCTGTGGCCTGTGTGTGGGGTGAGGACTGGGAGGAATTATTGGGGGCTTCACATGCATGTCCTCTTGCTTGGCCGCAGCGCGCGCACACACACGCACACGCTCGGTTCTCTCTCTCTCTCTCATCTCTCATCAGACTAGCGCTCACTCCTACAGTATACTACAGTACGAACTCTACCCTCTCACTCCTCTCTCTCTGCTCTCTCTGAGCTGGTGGACCCTCGCCGCTGACACGTTTTCTTTATTGCAGTAGCCAGCCATGGAGGACCGGAGGAGCTCAGGGCTTCCCCAACGCTACACGCTGTCGTGCTGCTTCAAGGTCCACGTCGCCACTCCAGCTCCATATCACGCCGAAGTGCTGCCTCGCAGACTGTCAGAAGCTCTTGCAGAGGAGCCGTTCGCTTCGTCTGACAGAAACACAGAGCAACCAACCGGTATAGCATTGTGGACATGGAGCAGTCAACTTTTCATGGACCACTGCAGAGAGAGAATGCATGCGAGCCGATTTCAAGGAGACAAGAGATAGTGGTAGGACCAGATGAGAAGAAGAGAGTAGTGCTGCCTCGATTGGAGAATATTGTTGCTCTATTGTATGCTTGCATCCGTGTACCACGAATTGAGCTAGGGCAGTACGCAGCGTTGTACGTGCCCTCATAAGAGTATCTGGTGGCGAGGAAAAAGAGGGGATCGGAGTTTAGTCATCAGAGTGCGTGGGTGGATCGACGCATTGAAAACCGGGCGTAAGTGGCATTAATGTCTGCGTCAGGGCAAGGGCAAGGGAAATGGCCCCGGCCCGGGGGTCAGCGACGGACGCAGACGCAGCCTTGGCCCTTGGCGCCTTGCCTGGTCCGGCGCACGGGCACTGTAGCACGGCGAGGAAGATGCCAAGAGGAGGAAGACGAAGGCGACCCCGCCACAGCACCCCACGGACAGGCCGTGCCGCCGTGGCGTTGCACACTTGCACTGCAGCGCGCCGCGGTCCTTGGACGACGGAGTAACGGGGGGTTGGGGTTGATCGCTAGATCCGTCGTCTGCCTGCTCTACTTGGTTCTGGCGGTAACGCAACTTGCGCATGATCGGCATGACACTGGGACTCTGCAAAAAGATTGTGGTCTCAAGGTTCCAAAATGAGCGTTACTAAAAAAAAAAGTTTCCAAAATGAGCCAACACCACCCTCTGGATCTCATTCTGATCGTCATAAAATGGCCCCGATCCACTTAGCATGCAGCCATCCGTCCGATCCACTTAGCTTGGGCTGCTCTGCTTGTCATTTAATGAAAGATACATACGAGTTTCGTTAGGGAATGCATTATTCAGATTGTAAATCCATGCATATTGGGCCTTTGCTGGTCAAGCATTATTGGCAGCGTGATGGTGTGCGTTGCCATGAATACATTCATTATGAAAAGTGCTTTCAAAATGTATTAGCCCTTTCGACGTTGGAAATAGTACAATGTCTCATGTATTGCAGGTCAAAACGTGTTTAAGTCATACATACACCATGTTGACAAAATATTCTGTGCAAATCACATCTTCGATACAATCATCAATGGAACCCCATTAAAATCATAGTTAGAATTTTTCAATTTTTTCTTGAAACTATGCACACCAATAGTGCATCTATGGATGCTCACAAAAATTTTAGATTCGTTTGTAAAAAATTATATGAAAATAATAATTTTTTATATGATTTTTATAAAACGAGTTTAAATCTCAAAATTTGTGACGATGCACATCCATAGAGGCACCAACCCATAATCAACACAAAATGAGACTGTAGCTAGCAATATCAGTGGAAATTAGGATGTTTCAAATAAAGGTATTAAGCATTCTGAAAACAATTTTCATGACAAATTTAGGAATACCATCTTACGCAATTGTTTATTTATATACCAACGATCAAAGTTAAAAATAACTTTGCTTAGTAGGAACCCTAGAAATACAATCGAAACCAGACGAAGTATAATTGAGCCCCTGAGCTTTTTTTAGTCTTTTTTCTTTGTATAACTAGCGGCTGCATGCATGTATAACCATAAATGATTTTGGTAAAACCACTTCTCTTCTTCCTCCATTTATGTAGCTGCCTTGGACTCTATTGGACGTTTTTTGGGGCTGTCACATATGCCACTGAAACAGTTAGACGTAATGAGGTTCAAACCTTTTTCTTCTAACGGAACCCGTTGGAATGAAAACTTTTCATGGAGAGAAGGGGGGAAATTGTTGCATCGAAAAAAATTAAACAAAATGTTCTTGAGAAGGAAAGTGGTTCAACAAAGAAGATAAAGTGTTCTATCACAAGAAGACAAAATTTGAATCTCACTTCCGTGATGCGGGGAGTTCTGTTCAAAAAAGAATGCAATTTAGGCTTAATTAGTTAAACTTTCTCAAATTTAACCCTTTTTTATAAGAAAAATGTCAACATTACTATTTCTCGAATAGATTTACTATAAAATAGATTTCATAATCATAATAAATCAAAAGACACTTCTTTTGCTATAAAACATGCAGTACTTTTTATATAGAAGTGGTTAACGTTTAATTGTTTGACTCTTTTATTCTTTGTGGGATGGAGGGACCGAGGGAGTACAAAATAAGAAAATTTCCCCTTTTTTGCCCTCTCACTAGAAACATGTCATGTTTTGGCTTAGCAAAACTTACACTTTGACCAGCATTATAATTTTCAAATATTTAGTAGTTTCAAAACATAAGAAAAATATGCATTGATTAATTTGTCCTGGAAAGTAATTTATAGAACTTTATTAATTTATTATAGGTCTATGGATATATGGTAATACAAAATAATGATATAAGTCCCCTCTCATTAATCAAAGACTATAATAAAAAGGTGAAAAGGATAAAATATTTTTTGTTTTACTTTATTGTGTACCATGCTGTTCGATGTTGAGAAATTTCTTGCTCATTTTGTAAAAGAAAAACAAATAGAATTTATTGCTCCTTTACTCGGAAAACAAATAGTGGGACAAAAGAAAAAAAAACTAAAGAAGAAACATGGTTGTGATTGAGCCAGTGAAAACTGCTTCAGGAATCCTTCCAGAGAAAGCCCACCCTACCCTCTTAACACTCCATGTCGATGTTCGATGAGACGCTAGAGCATGTGATGTT
The DNA here is from genome assembly GCA_018135685.1 of Themeda triandra. Lineage (NCBI taxonomy): Eukaryota > Viridiplantae > Streptophyta > Magnoliopsida > Poales > Poaceae > Themeda > Themeda triandra. The sequence continues at coordinate 66,599 of JAENPR010000606.1, read as the reverse complement.
TAAAAGAAGCCCACTGTACCTAACACTCCATCAGTCACGTGTGCGACGTCGATGTTCTATGAGACGCAAGAGCATGTGATGTTTCAAAGGAGGAGTGCATACCCTTTTGTCTCACACTAAAGAGTCCCTCCACTTTCTCATATTTTACACCCTCATTTCTCAGTTCAAATTTAAACCCGAATTTATTTTATTTTACTTTGAAATTAAGTTCCTGCTAATTATAAACTTATCATCCAACTTGTTTTATTAGCTATAAAAATCTTTGTTTTAACCCGATTTGATCCATTAAGGTTGTGTTAGATTCATAATCTCATAATCTACATGATCATGCTACAGTTAATCATGTTTCTAGCTTTTAAATTTTGAGGTTAGATTTAATATTTTAATCAATTATTTTGTTAAAGAAAAACTTTTTTTAATTCATAACTTCAAGTTCTAGATTTGTTTTCAATCGTCGGCGTCTGTATGATTGTATTAACACGTCGATTAATTTTAAAAGCTTTTCAATATCCTTAAATATTGTTAATGTACTATTCTAATTGTATCTATCTTTGTTTGTTTCATGTATGATTGTGTGGATGCTTGTATGCTTTTATTGATCGAGTATAGACAGTGAGCAGTACGAGAGTGACCAGTACTTTTATCAAGATCAATAGGAGTCTTTCAAGCAAGGCAAGTATAGCATGGGATCATCCTTGTTGTACTATCCACTTTAGTACTAAATTCATATGCATGTGTCACTGAATTTAGTATTTAAGGTAAATAGGACAAGAAGAATGATCCCATGACAAAATTGCCTCGCTCGTAAGGGGTACTGATCTTGGTCAAAGTACTCATGGTCACCCATGTACTGCTCGTCGTCTATACTCAAATAATAGCGGCATACGAGCATTGATGCAATCATACACAAAGCAAAAAGAAAAAGATGCAATTAGAACACTACACCAACAATGATAAAATAGATATAAAAGCTTTTAAAATCAATCTACATGTTCCTACGATCACACATACGCGAAGATCACTGCAAAATGAATCTAGAACAAAGAAGTTGTGAATTAAACAAGTTTTCCTTCAACAAAATAATAGATTAAATCTAAACTCAAATTTTAACATTTGAAAACAAGATTATAAGTAGCATGATCATGTAGATTACAAGATTACGAATCTAACACAAACTGAATGCATCAAATGGGAGTTAAAACAAAGATTTACTAGCTAAAATAATTTGGATGTCAATTCTGTAATTAAGAAAAACTTATTTCGAAATAAAGTAAATAAATCCGGCTGAAATCTAAACCAAGGACTACCGGTGTAAATATAAGAAAGTAGACGGAATCTGTAGCAAAATTGGCAGACGAAGGGGTACCTTCGATTATGGATCATTGGATTCAGGATGAACGGGTTGGATTATATCGTATGGGATGACAGAGAGAAGCCTGCCGAAGCTGGGACGGACCGCGGCAGTAGACATGGCCGGCGGCGAGGTTTCTCCGGCATTTACTGAAACCGGCCCTAAGGGCCACCGAACTGCACTGTTCCTGTACCAAACGAAAAAAGAGCTCGATTCGAGCTCACCATGTACGAATATGAAGACGGAGAAGGACCATGGACGGCGTGCGCCTGAGCCAGGCGGACGGCTTCGATCTGCAAACCTCGGCGACGCGTTGTGAGCAAAACAGAGCGATTAAAAGAGTTAAAACGAACTTGGAGACTTCGCGAGATCGATGCGAAGCTCTTCGCATTGCCTTCGATGTCGATGCAACGGTGGAACGGCGGAATCGACTTCAGAGGCGGAGCTTAGGGTTTCGGCGGCGCTGATTGCTCGGGCGGAGGTGGCGGCTTCCGCTAGGGTTCGGAGGAAGACGGCGGCGCTGGCGGTCGGTATTTATGGGGGCATAGGCGTGGCACTCACGCCAAAATCTCGAAGGATTCGGAGACGAGGCGGCGTGTTCTGCTCGCGGACAGAGTCCGGCTCGGGTACGGCTCGAGGAAGGAGAAGGCGCTGACGCGCGGGCCCTGTGTGGCGGTGAGAGAGGAAGCGGGCCGGTGGGGCGCTGCGCTGGCTGGGCCAATTTTCTGCTGGGCCGCGCGAAGGGTTCAAAAATAGCTGGGCCTGCGGCCGCAACGGGTAGAGAAGAGAGAGTGGGCCGCGAGGAGAAAGTTTTTTTCCTTTTTCTTTCTATTTGCATTATTCCAAAATAGGTTTCAAATGGATTTTGAAATTCCTTTGTCAACTTTGGGAAAACACAGACAATACAAAAATAAGAATGCAGCAGCATGTATGTATGCACAGACATGTATCTAGGCCTTATAGTTGATTTTAGTTTAACAAAATTATTACCTTTCTAAGTTTGCATGCTCACAAAATGCTTAATTAAATCATTTTAGTCTATTTTGAAAAGATGCAATTTTTTAGGGTGTTACAACCATCATCGAGGAATCCTCGAGCCCTCGGTCGTGCTCCCTTGCTCAATGTATCAGTTAATCTCCTGTAATATAAGACAACGTGGGTCATTATCATACATCGTCAGTGTGTGAAGTGAGCATCGCCAGCTGCAGCCTCTCCTCGTCGTCGTCGGCCAGCACACCGGCCGGCGAGCTCACGAGGAGCTCGGGCGGCACCAGCACGTCGGTCTGGTCCGCGGTGGGCACGAGGCCGATGGCGCCCAGCGTGGCGAGCCTGAGCACGTTCCTGAGCAGCACGGCGAGCCAGAGGCGGCCGAAGTCGGTCCTGGTCACGTGCAGCGCGCGCAGCACTGCCGCGCCGCCGGCCTTGGCCGCCAGCATGCCGAGGCTGTCGATGCACATGAGCAGCGCGAAGAAGGTGCCCTCCATGCCCGGCGGGCACAGCTTGGTGCTCAGCACCATCATCGGCAGCAGCCGGACGCGGCTCACCACGCGGGACACGCACTCCTCCAGGGTCACGAACGCCGCGTCGGGGACGCCCAGCGCCAGGTTCCACCGGAGCACGAAGGTCAGGTCCAGGAGCCCCGACACGCCGTACAGCAGCTGCGCGTAGAAGAGGATGCTCCGGAACGGGTAGTCCTTGAGGCACTTGTGGTACACCAGTACGCCCAGCATGGACGCCACCGCACCGATGGCGTGGACCACCCCGACGAATTCCTGCATCCATGGAGGAGGAGGTGGGGGTGCAAACAACAATGATTTTCATGCATCTGTTGTATTGTTCTCATCAGAGTGATGCCCTAATAACGTTCTATTTGGCATTTGCGGAGTTTTTTTCTTCTTCAAGAGCACTTGATTTTTGCAATTTTTTGTTTATTCGACAGGAAACTGTTTTCTTTTGAAGAAACATGACAGAATCGTCATATTGAATTGGTGGTAAAGACTCTCATATCTTACTGTCTATACTGGGTTACTCATCTGTACAGAACAACCCAGACTTGATTATAACTTATAACATTCCAGGCTAAAATAAGAAGAAAGAAATTTAAAAAACATGGGATAATGTAGTTTACCAGTTCACCATAGGCATCTGTTAAGGACAGTCAGGACAGAATTATTGAGCAAGCAATATTGGTGGGACCACACTTGAGTGATTGGTGTTGTAAAAGGCCCTTATGGATGTCCCCACCTAAACTTTAGGTCTAGGTATCCAAACATGTGAACTAAAAGTGCACTAAACTTTACTTTCTACTACAACTAACCATTAGTCCATTAGTTGACAAATGTAGACTAAAGTGGACTGAAAGGTAGCCATGAGTCTACTTTTAGTCCATCTATCCAAAAACACTAGACTAAAACTGGTATATACTAAACTTTGGTACAACTAAATTTTAGTCTACTAAACTTCAGTTTTAGGAGATCCAAATTCTAGGTTTTTGTACCTTGCTCCCAATCTCTCGTGCCCTTTTGGCGTTATAAGCATTGCCTTCTGAGATTAGAAGAAGGGAACCAAGGAATTAGATGAAAAGTGAAGATCATCATGTGTCGTGTCGATCACATACACTACTACTTTTAAGTTCAATTGCACTATTCTACTTAGAGTTCTCAGTTCAATACACCCCTTCCCGCCTCACCTGTATGGTTGTATGACTATAGTAATTACATCTTCAAGCTAACATACTTCGAGGAAAAAAATCATCAACCTAACCATTTGTGAGGATCCGGCAATGTCTACAATTGACTTGCAGATTTTTTCCCAAAAACAAACAATTGACTTGCAATTAAAGACAAGATGGCTTGCTGGCGGTACAAAATAACACAGACTATGTTCACTAATATGAATTGCAGGATTAGGTGGTGTCTTGTTAGTATACCGGTAGTATTGCTGGCGGTACAAAAACAACATATATGATTCCCTACACAGACTCAACTAGTGGGATGGTACTTGCAGTCATGCATCTAAGCACGCACCTAAGGTCCACTTTCATCTTCAATTCGAATTTGGATACCTATTTTCTTTTTAATTAATGAAAAACCATCTAGTTCCTCATAGGTTGGTCACATTTTATTTTTTTAACTGCAGACCCATTTTCCTGAATAGACTGCATTTTTGGGTCATCCATGCCATGGACTTCAGATCAAGCAGGACAAGGCCATCATGTTGCAGATCAAAATTAACATTGTTCTGTTCTCTAAAACAAAGATTACTATTGTTCTGTTCAACAGATCTACTGATTAGCAATCACATGAAGCAGGCAAGGAAACGAACTTTACCTGTGAAAATCCAGGATTAGGTGGTGTCTTGTTAGTATACCAGTAGAATTGCCCCTCATGGGTGCTGATACTCAGAGCCAGCGAAAGGAACATGTAAAGAGATGGCTTCCACACTACTGGATACCTTATAGTTCGAACCATTCCTTTCACTGTCCCACTAACCTTGTTCAAAACCTGCATTTCATTAGCATATCAGTGAGAAATCAAGTTTTCTGTATTCTTCATGTTTCTTTCATCACTACGACATTGTGTACATGGATTCTTGTTCCCACTCACCCATCCACACACATATGTATCACCACTCTCTCTTCAGTAAACTCACTAGGTTCACTTCTGCTTCATCAGAGAAACCATAAATCTATTTAACGATTAATAACCTGAACAATTTCAATTGCTGAAGCATCAGAGTTATTTTATTCTAAAACTTTAATAGGATAGTATTCTGCAAGAATAGTGTAGAATAACACAATTCAGCTTGGACAAACCAAGCCACATGAGATGGTGCCATATAGAATATCATGTTTGATAACTGTAGTAATATGAACATAACTAAATGGTGAAAGATTGCTGATCAACATACCTTCTCTTTAACATTATGTTGACGTGCTTTCAGCTCATATATGAAAAATCCAAGGAAAACCACTGTGGCAGGAGGTATAGCCATAACACCTAACGCACCCTACATTAAGGCAAAAGTCATTCAACATATAATTTCTCACTGAACCAACAGATATGGATGGAACTTAGCAAAATAGAGCATTTGGACAGAAATTTACCTGTGCTCCAAGATGATGGACAAACATGCCACTTGTAGCATACCCAACAAGTGCACCTAGAGATGATGAGAATGCACAAAGGCTCTGCATGTCTGGAGCCAGAGCCGGCTTATCAATACTATTCTTTGCAATGCAAGCATCTATTGTTACATCAGCAATGGCGACTGCTGTTGAGATCCCCACCAAGCAAAGTACAGCAGAACTCACTGGCAATCCAATAGTTATTGCAACAATAGCAGCAGAAACTGTTCCAAGTATTCCTACCATCATGAAAAGTAAACAAGGATTTATCAGTGAAGCCTACAGTTGCTACGTGCCAGTAGGGAACTTTGTGGTTTCCCATAAGAAATGTCTACAGTTGCTACAACTATTGATCTTCTCTGACAAATCATAACTCCTATAGTCCATTTTATTTGGCTGAAATAAACCAAATATGCAGTTATAAACCCGTAATCTACTAAATATCTTTGGAGCCATAATAAAGCAACAGTTTTAACAATCATCTTTGTATTTATCTCCTATTTTCACCGTACATGGTACTAGAAGAAAAAATATAAAAATAGCCAACTCCAATTAATTCATTATGGCATCGTATGTTACAGTCACATCATCCTGAGAATCTGTACTTGAAAATAAAACCTTAATGGCGAAGGAGGGTGGGTGGGTGGTGGTGGTGGGTGGGCGGTAGTTTAGGCGTTTAACTAAGACTCCTGTTGCAGACACTCCAATTAATTACACAAAAAAAAAACTTGCCACCCAAATAAATTAAATGAGAAAAAAAAATACTCAGATGAATACTCACACGGAACTTTTCAAAATTGTAGTCATGGAAAGAAGAGTCTACTACTGACTTTGAGCTATTGTGTGTAGACTAGTGATTTGTGCGCGCCCAAGCGCGCGGGCAATGGCCACGGTTGTATTAGACAGTGAATGGTAAAAGATAGGACGAGAGAATTCGGGATAAAATATGCATAACATGTTCAGTGTTTAGGCGGACAAAGCATACACCCGGTGGCAGTTCGAGGCACTAATACATAGAGAGTTTAGTGATCATGAAACAGAGACGACTGAGTTTTACATAAAGGCTTAGTAGACATGGTAGCACATTATCAGAAATGGACGATTATTCAGAGGAGTCGACGGTGATGCAGAGAAGCTGGTGGTTCTGGAGCATGGTGGTGAAGCTGGTGGTTCTGGAGCATGGTGGTGATAGCCTGTGCTTCTTTCTTGACGACTTCGTGAGTTGCTCAGTCCAGGTGCCTGGTCCTATCGGACTGCAAACTACAGCCGGAGGAATAGTCTGTTGATGCAATGTTTTAGATCCATTATGTACTATGTTGTTTAATACATGAAATGGAGGAGTAATCAATTTTGTACCTCGTGACAGATAGAAGCTCTCGTCTGAAGAATTGGTGAAGGCTGATGTTGCGCTGTCCGATGCATGGCCACGGTACCTCGCACGTTCCACACCAGCAATAGCTGGAAGCACATGTACAGGTTTCAATTGTAAGAACAGTCTGTAAACATATTTGTCGGAAAATCAGTAGCATGTTTAGCTTCTATTATATTTATATACCATGCGCGGTTGATGGCCACGGTTTTATATGCGCGGAAACAGAGAAACGTTTGGCACAGAAGATACTGGGAAGAGGAACCGGTAAATGAGCATTCGAAAATAGAACATACGCCATTTTAAGGTTCCCATTTGTCTTAAGTTTTAACCAAGGTTCTAACTCTCTGCCTATAGCTGTTTGAAGATGATTTAGCTATTTTTTTCAATATACAGTTTAGCTGCTAACTGCAGCTATAGTCGACTGTATGTTGTTTCTGGAGGTAGATCACTAAATGTCTTAGCTGACTATTTGCTGTTTCTGGAGGTAGATTGTTAAAGGCCTTTGCCGGCGAATAAAAACAACAGTCTTAAGTCTTAACAAAGCTCTTCTAAGTTCATTACAGTAAGCACATCAAAACGTTTGGCACAGAAGATACTGGGAAGAGGAACCGGTAAATAATTACTGCTACTCTACACTATAGAAAACAGGAACATGTAAGAATTATGAACAATCCGTAACAGCAGCAGTTAAGATAGGAAGCTGACAGCCACAGGAGGATCCATTTTTACTGGAAGAAGGGACATGTAAGAATTATGTACAATCCTTAACACCATTGATCTCTTTGTTTGTAGGTGCTCACCTACTGAATAGAGACAGTTTTGGCCTACTTATGTGACCTTTCTCTTGAGGACTGTTTGTTCTTGACAGATTTAGCCCTTCTCTGGTTTCAGTCCAACCTTCACCACAGTAACTATAGGCAGACCTTTTGCTTGTTTAAAGATAGTATCTGGGATAGCCTTCTCTGGTTTCAGTTCTCCCACCTAAAAAACACATGAATGTATTTGTAATGGCTCAGAATCATTAACAGAACAATCAGCAGCCAGCCTCCTGATTCGGTAAGCTGCTGAATATTTCGTGCCCTTCTGAAAGAAACATGAAGCATGCATGGTAGAAGGGTCTGATGATGCAAAGAGGGGGGGAGCACTATAAGCCTTCGATGGGCGGGTCAAAGCTTTTGATGGAGCCTTGCATGGTCTGTCCATAGGAAAGATCAATTTTAGAATGGAGTGATTTTAAACCAAAAGCTACAGGAACAAGCATTAGGCAACGGGAATATCATAAAGCTGAAGATTTGCATAATAATGAAATCAACATAACAACGTCCTTCTTTTCAATGATCTAGTTCTTTAAATGCTTAAATCTGTGAACCAAAAATATGCGACCGTGACAACTATATGATCACCATGACCTTGCCATCATCAGCACTGAGAAGCCAGATTAGTAGCAGCAGAGTGCAAAGGGAATAGAACCATCTGTCAGGTGCATCATCAGGTCTCCATAGGCAACCTAGCTGGGTAAATATGCGACCGTGACAACTATATGATCACCATGACCTTGCCATCATCAGCACTGAGAAGCCAGATTAGTAGCAGCAGAGTACAAAGGGAATAGAACCATCTGTCCACTGTAAGGTGCATCATCAGGTCTCCATAGGCAACCTAGCTGGGTCTGCATGGGTTGAAGGGACAATACTTACATATATGGAGTTCCTTGTTCATCAAGTATGACAAACCCAGGATGTGAACTACTCAGGTGTCAGTGAGTTAAAAAATTGGTTATGGAGCAGTTGGTTCAACCCCATCATATATGTGAGCCACAACAGCGAGAATGGTCTCTTTTGCACAGATGGATCCTCCAGAGCAGGTTGCTGCCAACATATTAGTCTTATGGTTGTCAGCACATAAAAGCAACTCAAATAAAGGAGGTTCAGCTTGGAAGTAATGGAAACAACTACTGTGCTGCAGTGTAGACTGACATGGCACCTATTTGTGTGATCAAACGTCATGAGGATACCAATTGCAAATTCAGTAACATAGAGTACAGCTTGAGATCATCAATAAGAATGAATTTTGGAATGTAGTTGGAAACCCTGAGTTACAAAATAAAATGAGATTTAATCAGAAACCTTTATTTAGACAATGGTTAGTGCAAAGGAATAACATAGGCAATTTCTAATATATGTGCTTTGACACAATCTTAGTAACCAACAATGAAGGTTTCAAAAAGGTATATTGGTAAACAATGAGCTCAGGACAAACCAAAAAGAGAATCAATAGAGTATCTTTGACGGCAATGAAATAGAATAGTTCAGGCAAGTGAGCAAGCAGAGGGTCTGCACTCCGACCAATAAAAGAGCACTGAACAGCAATCCCACAACCGTAAATACAATATCTCAAGTTAAAGAAAGTAATTTAATACTTCATCAATGGATAGTCAAACAAAGCTTTTGTTATTCACGGTTGCAAGAAGCAAATTTTCTGGCCAATCAACACAAGCACGAAGCCTCTATGGATTACCACAAGCACTGCTGTGCTGAAACAAAATGGATTTGCTTGCAGCGATTAAAATTCAGGGAAAGAACCAAACTGACTTGGTAACTGCTGCCGTACTTGCAATGGAGAAATCCAAGCACTGCGATGCTGAAGCTACGGACAGGCATCTAGGCAAGTAGAGATTCACGGATGGAAGATAATAGAATTACCTACAGAAGCTAGTTCCTGAAAATGACGCAAGATCTAAATGCCACTGCTCAAATGAAAGAACTGGATGCTGTAGCTGAATGGATATAGAAAGATCGATGGCATCAGATACCTGTTGTGGTCGTTCTGCAGTAGGAAGAAGCGAGCACAGCTGCAACTCGCTGGGCAAGTGGTCCTGGCCTCCTGCTGATGGTGACCGGAGAGTGACCCGGTAGCCTCAATCTGAGAGCTGCTCTCCACACTGCACCGGAGCGACGACCTGGAGGCAGAGACGAAGAACAGAAAGCTGACGAATAATAGCAGAAAAAGAGCGTCCACTAAAATTCAAAGATACTGATCCCCAACTCCATGATTCGTTCCCAGATTTTTCCTAGACCATCTCCGTGGTGTGGATGAGCATACTCCAAGAGATCATAGCTCAATTCAAATCCAAACTCCCTAAAAATCAGATCATGGCTAAGAACAAACTTTTCCCCCAAAACAAAAACCGGAGTTGAAACTTTTCCCCACCCGCGCACCACATCGGGAGGGAAGAGAACGAGGGGAGAGAGGAAGGAGAGGAACGAGGAAGAAGTAGCTAGGATTTCGTCGAGCGTTCACGGACCCCAACGGTAGGGATGAGGACGACGACGACGACGACGAGAGGACGACGGCGACGACGAGGAGGAAGGCCGCCCGCCACCGCGCGCCGCCGACGCCGGCCGCTGGCGCCAGTCTGCCGCCACCGTCGCCCGTCTGCGTCGGGCGTCGGGAGGGAGCGAGAGGCCGCGCCGCCGAGCCGCTCGCGTCGCCACGCGCCGCGCTCCGCCGCCAGCTCCGCGCCCGTGCCCGTCTTGGCCTTCGCCCGGCCTCCGAGCCTCAGCGCCCGCGCCCGGCGTCCCGTCGCCGTCGCCAGCGCCGCCGCCGCGCACTGCCGCGGCCGCCGCGCTACGCCCGAGCGTGCTCGCCAGCGCCGCCGCCGCGTCGGGAGCGGCGCTCGCCCGCGCCGTCGCCCGATGCCGCCGCCCCGCGCGCACGGCCACGCAGAGGAGAGGGAGGGAGAGGGAGGAGAGGGAGGCGGCGTGGTGGGAGAGGGAGGGGCAGGGTTTGGGCTAGGGTTGGAGATGATATATATATGACGTAGAGGAGGCAGCTGAACCGTTGGATCGAGGATCTGACGGCCAAAAAAAATTCGGATGACGTGGACGCTCTGGCTGCGCGAGCTGGCCACAAGCAGTTTTGTTCTTTAATGGGAAAACATGAAAACTGTACTGAAAGTGATGTACTAAATAATCTTACCCCAATATCGAAAAAAAAACTTACCCCAAAAGGAGCCAAACACTGACCAATTAAGATCAAACATCCAATAAACAACGCACACACTGCCAAGGATTCAAACCTACTCCACAATGGTATGTCACAGTCCAACCACTCTCATCCACATTTACAAAATCCCTTTCGGATCCACAAAGACTACATCCAGCAATGGTTAAGCTGAACTAGAGCCATGTTTTTCAGCTATCACCACAGCAATGATCAAGCCATTATTTATCAAGATCATAAACAATTGTAACCAATTAACATATCCAAATCCAAAAGGGTCCTAACAGTAACCATTGGTAAATCCTTGTGAGGAAAATTAAATCTGTTTATACGCAGGCATATAACTGAAATTGACACCTACTGGCTATACTTCATAACAACGGCAACAGATAAAAACGATGACTTTGAAGATGATTCGTTTGGGGAAAAAAAATGCCTTGACGATTGATTCCCGGCCGGCCGGCTGACCTGAGAAGAGGAAGTACGGGCGGCGGCGGTACCCGCAGACGGGAAAGACGTCGGTCAAGATCCCCCAGAGCGGCTTGAGCACCCATGGAATGAAGAAGAAGACGGAGAGGAACTGCACAGTGGCCGGTTGCAACCGCTGCACGTCCTTCCAGTAGTAGTCCGACGCCACCCTGAAGAAGGAGCCGGCGAAGCCCTGGCTGAGGCCGTACACCAGCACCACCCCAGCCACGAACGTCGCGCCCAGCTCCCGGCACAGCATCCGCATCCACCGCACCGGCTCCAGCACGGCCGCCGCCCAGTCGCGCTCACCGCCGCTTGGCCGCACCCCCGAGCTCGGGTCCTGGCCGACGAGGCTGTCCGCGTCCACGGCGGCGTCATCTTCCAGCATGGTTCTTGGATTCTTTGACTGGTGCCTAAGCTCCCTTGCTTTCTTGATGGTTTTTTGCTCGGCGAGTTCTCGAGCAATGCGCGTGCTCAGATGCAAATGGGGATGGAAATGGATTAAAGAATTTGAAGCGAGCTTGACATCTGAGATTAGTTTATGGAGGTCGTGGGGAATGGAGATGGAGTAGGACTGGGGAAGACTTGAGCTTGGGAAGGTGAGAGCTGACCAGCTTACCAGCAGATCAGGAGAAGGCGTTGACAAATTGGTGGAAACCAACGAATGTAGCCAGCAAGAACGTCTTGTCGACATTTTGACTACGAGCATATCCGAGAGTTCTTAACATTTTTCTAAAACCATAGAATTTGTCACTCGCCAAAAATTATTGAACGGAACTGAATAAACAAAACACAACAATCTCCAACAATCCACCTATAATAAAATATAGAAGACAAATCTACGAAGCAAAATGGATGAACCAAAATAATGAGAGTGACTTATAATTTGAAATAGATGAAATATTATAATATTTATTTATATATATAAGTAAATATAAATAGTATAATTTCACTTGTGTTTTTTTGCAGCAACGGTTTAAAAAATCAACTTTTTTTTTTGAGAGGGAAAAATCAACTTTGTTTTGAGCAACAATCAACTTTTTTTTTTTTGCTTCATATTTTCTAAGCGAGTAGCATCGCTTTAACTAGTAAATTGGGCTGTTTATAAAAAAAATTAGAAAATTGGGCTGTAATCCAATTTGCGACAATCTAAACTTCAGCACTAGTTGGGCCTACCCGATGAAGGTACCATTTTGTTTTGAGGCAATGGGTTGGATAGGACGCGTCATTAGCATTTTTATATGGGCTGAACTGGGCTGCCAAGGGACATATACGCTAAGATGATTAGAACCGAGAGACGATTACTTCTTTATCTGTACAAATCCTCCTTCAATTTATGCAGCATGATTATTTACTCCCTCCTACAATATTGATGTTCTAGGTTTATCCTAAATCAAACCAATTTAAATTTGAATAAATTTATAGGAAAAGATGTCAGTACTTATGGCATCAAATAGGTCAGGTATGGAAACATATTTTGCGACATATTTATTCGGTATCATAATATTAGTATTTTCAAGATTTAAACAAATTTAAAATGATTTAGCTTATGATAAATCTAAACCATTAAATGTTGTTTGGATGTAAAGTATTTTTGAAGTATCAAAGAAATACTATAGTTTTATGAAATAATTTGATTTTCAAAAGCTATTAGGTGTTTGGATACAACAAAAATCTTCTAGTCTCTAATTCTAATACCATAGTTTGTCAAAACTACAGTTTTTTTTGGAGTTTTAGAAACTTCAGTCAAGATATTTTTTAAACCATAGTCTTATGTTTTTTGGCTTATAAAACCACTATTTTATTATACTTTAGTTTTATTTTTATATAAATACTTTGGTATTCCAAAGCTATTGGGTGTTTGGATACAACAAAATCTTGTACTCTCTAAAACCTTAGTTTTGTCAAAACTACAATTTTTTTCTTTTGGAGTTTTAAAGAAATTACTCATAATATTTTTTAAATTGTCTTTTTTGCTTATAAAATCATAATTTTATGATACTTCAGTTCTTGAAACTGTATCATCGAAACATGTCCTTAGTTGTTTTGGGACGAAGGGGGCATCTTAACCCTTTGCTCCAGTCATGGCGGAAATCAAGATTGCCTTGTTTGACGTAGTTACCTACATGATTATCTCTTCTAGCGGTTTTGAGATCTTGGGCCAGCAACAGGTGGCTACTTTACAGGGAAAGTCTGCATATACTACCTTTGTACTATACTTGTTCAATCTCGGCCGCTGTGTATCATGTTACTTACCATGTTTGTGGAGGAAGAAGACAACACACTATATTACCTCTTTGCAGATATCTTGTTTTCCTATGCCTGTAAACCTTTGCTCCTACACATAATAGTATTTTTTTTAAAAAAAAAAAGATAACTGTTTGAGGGTCAAGATAGGAGCCCACCGCTAATCGACATATTTAGCTCTCACTAATTTGTTCATACTCTGAAACATCACTCATATATATTTATCACTCTGAAACATTTTAGTTATCACCTTTTTGCACCCCTATTCAAATTTTCCTTTTGTACATGGCGTCTCCATGTTTGCTTAATGTGGGTTTAGCTGAAACATCACCTCAATGCATACACATCGTGTGAACGGTGGCACACGCCACACATCATGTATGGATACATTAAATTAGTTTCTCTCGATCCAACATTTATTTTTTCAATTGCCATTTTATGAGTCTTGTTTGGAACATTGTGCATATCATTTTTGGAATTCAACCATCTACTAGCTTTGCCAATCTATTTGGTTCATGGTTTCTTGGTTTGGATCTAAACCTTCGTAACCAAATCTTGTTAGGAGTTGCAGCTCTCTGTTGGACAATATGGTTGAATATGAATGATATGGTGTTTAACAAGGCAAGATCTAATACTTCCATGAAGGTAATTTTTAGGGCGACGTACTAGATCCATCAATGGTCAATGTTGCATAAAGCGAAAGAACGTTCATTATTTAAGGAAGGTTGCAGAAGACGGGAGACATTGATCATGTCTATTTTAAGAAGTTTGGTTGGGATTTCACAAACCACATTGGTGTTTAGTGCTTCCGTTTACGTACGGGCTCATTAGATGGGATGGACTTTATTTTACCTTTTGTTTAGGTGTGTTCACCTTATGTTGTTATTTTGTACCGTGGCGCTTAGCCGTGTACCATCACCAGATGGTAGAGGTTAAAACTTGATTCTCTTATTGAAAAAACATTAAATTAGTTTCTCACCTGCAAGATATCGATGCACAAGATTCAATGGTCTTAACGTTATCCATAATGATTACTCTAATCTCTCCGCATCCAAACTACTGTCGTAGACACCCAATGAGAAACATCAAAAGTGGACCATTGGCCCCATTTGATCGGATTTGGCTAAGAGCACAAGACGACTCTTGCATCAGCTGCAGATGCCGGTGCATCATTGCATATACTCAGTATCCAATCATCCATCACCATTAGTAGAATATTATAGTTAATTTGCTAGTCTGGTCCAGTTTAGGCATTGCTACTTGACACCAGCCTCTATCATGCTCACAATATGCTCCAGCGCACGCTCGGTTACGTTTATCCGAATCACGTTTCACGCAGGCAACTTTCCATCCAACTTTGGCACCGGCCAGCCCTTGCTTGTTTTATATATGCTCATAGTCATAGGCCACGCTTTCAGACTGAAAATCTCAATCTGTATGCAGCTACACGATATCATGCCTATGCTAATCTTTTGAAAAGCCTATGCACATATGTAGGTGCATGTTGAACTTCGTTGCTTGATGCATTATTCGTCAACTATATATCTAAACAATATTAAAAAAAGGCATCATTTTTATCAAGAGGGATATATATTATTACGGGATAAAAAAAAATTAGTTGAAAAAAATTATAAGAACCTATACCGTTAAAATTTGTGTTGATCGAACAGTTTAGAATAAACAAAATAGTCCATGCATTATACAATCATAAATAGTCAAATCAGAATAATAAACTAAGAAAACTGCAAAATATACAATGTAATGATGTAGGCATAATTAGTAAAGGGCAAATCAAGATAAAAAAACTTTGAAAAATTGGAGATGAATTAGGAATAAATAAACCTAAATATAGAGTTCATATAAATTATAATTAGTACAAATAGGTAAATTCAAAATTGAAAACTGCAACAACAGTAGTTTGATTTCCATATATATTCAACAGAGCCCTTAAATAAAAACTTATCATTTTACTATAATATGAGGATTTTTTTAAATTGTAATGTCTTTCACTCTATAAGCTTTAAAACTACCACATTAGAGATCTAGACTGTACCTATCTAGATACATAAACAAGTATGGATTTGGAAAATAGATAAAAGTATAGAACTGATCAATTCAGCATTACAAACTTAATTTGCCATGATAAAACAAAAAACAAATCATAGGAACATATATGGGGTTTTACACACATGCATGAGAGCTATTCAACTTAGAACAACGCCAAACCAAACTAGCATGTTCTCTTGTTGTAGCTTCGACCTCGCCAAGTTGCTTTTCCTCGTGTTTTGGTCAGAAAGTGTTATTATCACCGTTGACATTGACAAAGGAAAAAAAAATGACACAACATGTTGATAGAAATATTATGCTTCAAATTTAACGACTTTCATAGTGGTAACCTAGGGGAGGAATAGGATCCAATGGGCAGGATTATGAAAAAACCACAAAAAGGCTTATCCGCTTTTGAGTTTACATATGCAATCAGTTCATGAATTACCCAAATGCACGTGTGTGGTAAGCTCATGAGTAGAGAAAATGACATTGACGATATGTTTTTCAACTAGAAATTAGTCACAAGCAGAAATGAACATGGATGTCACCGGGGTGTAGGATGTCGTGATAGTTCTAGAATTTGTTTGCGTTGACTTGAGGCACATATGGATGTTAGTGCGATGACATGATGGTCGGCGTCTGTTTGAAGCAACAGTGCCTTAAGTAGATACGAGCGAGCAATTCAGTAACTCCAGAAATCATATATATAGTCACATAGATAGAGCTATGGCCAAGGCTTACATTACATCAATCAGACGACACCTTCAAAGAATTAATCCTATGTTTTTGCATCCGTTTAAAAATAAAACCATACCTTACCTCCTGGTCCTGGAGGAGTGCTAGCTATGCATGTATGCATCACATACGAATCCTTAGTATATAGCTGCTCCTACTGGTCAATCGTCGATGTCTTCAAACGTGGTGGAGGAGAATCCCAGCGATGACGCGAAGGTGGCCGTGGTGTCGCCGCCGAGGTACCGCTTGAGCCGGTCCAGGTCGTCGGCTGCGTCCATCATGGTCGGCCGCGCGGACGCCTGCTCTTGGGAACAGAGGATGCCGAGCTCCAGCAGCTCACCGATGGCCACGTCCCACATCCTCCTGACCTCAGGCGTCTGGTCCCGACCATGCGCACCAGCGCCTGGTCGACCACTGCGTCGGCGCGGCCGTGGTAGTGGGTCTTGACCCACTTGTGGAGGCTCAGTCCGGCGTCGAACATGTCGTCGGTCGGCTTCCTCTTCGTCACCATTTCCAGCACCAGCACGCCGAAGCTGTACACGTCGCCCTTTGTCGTCGGGTTCGAGCCGTAGCCGTACTCTTCAGTCCATCATGAACCATGCAGGAACGATCAGCCGGAGCAGTGGACTGTGATTAGGAGAAGGAAATGTGCCATTGGATGCCACGTACGTACGTACCTGGAGGGATGTACCCGATGGAGCCGCACAGCATGTTCGCCGTGGAGTTGCCGACATCGGCGGTGTTGGCCACGCCACCAATGCTCATGACGAGCCGGGAGATGCCGAAGTCGGAGACGAGCGCGGTCATGTCGTCGTTGATGAGGACGTTGCTCGGCTTGAGGTCGCAGTGGATGACCTTGACCGGCAAGTGGTGGTGCAGGTACGCCATCCCCTCGGCGATGTCGCTGCAGATGTTGACCCGCTGCACAAGGCTGAGCTCCGCCGGGGGACCCGCGTAGAGGCACCGCTCAAGGCTGCCGTTCGCCATGAACGGCAGCACCAGCGCCTTGAAGTCCGGCAGGCTGCACGCCGTGACGATGCGCATGAGGTTCCGGTGCCGGATGCGCTTCAGGACCTGGCACTCGCGGTTGAAGCTCTTGGTCGAGTTCCCCGTCTGGAGCTGCAGCACCTTCACGGCCACCATGGTGCCGTCGCGCAGCGTGCCGCGGTACACCCGGCCGTAGCTGCCCGTCCCGACGAGCCGGTCCTCGCTGAACTCCTCGGTGGCCTCGACCAGCTCCCTGTACGTGATCCGGGGGAACTTGTACTTCATCACCGGCGACGAGCCCCCGCCGCGGCGACCCCTGAACATATCCTGCCGCATTGCCGTGACCCGCTCACGGATCTTACGTACGCTGACAGCGCAGAGGATCGTCAGCACGAACGCCAGAGCCGCTGAGCTGACACACATGATGACCAAGAACTTCCGGGACTGGTACCACGAGCGGTGGCGCCATCCGCAGCGCCTGAGCACCGGACCAGAGAGGCGACGGTTGCCGAGGTAGGAGAGACAGCTGAAATTCACGAAAGGGGCGGTGGCGGGGACGACGCCCCAGAAGTCGTTGTATGACAGGTTGAGATATTTCAGCGTGTGGCAATTGGTCAGCAGGTCAATGGGGATCTCACCGCTCAGGTGGTTGTACGAGACGTCGAGGCTCTCGAGGTCCTCCAGCTTGCCGAGTGTCGGAGGGAGGTCGCCGGCAAGTGAGTTGTGCGACAGGTCGAGCACCGTCAACGCACTGCAGTCCCCGAGGCTGAAGATCTTACCGCTGAAGTTGTTCCAGGACAGGTCGATCTTAACCATTTGCTGCATGTTGCTGAGACCAGCCGGCAGCATGCCCCCAAGATGATTGCGCGACAGGTTCAGTGTCATTAGTGTCCTCTTGACGATGCCGGCGATCTCGTCTGGTATCACCCCGGTCAAGCTGTTGTTGGAGAGGTCGATGAGCGACAGTTTGCCACACCCACCGAGGCTCGGAGGTATGGTCCCAGACAGCTTGTTTCTCTGCAGGAGGAGAGATCGCAGCTCGGTAAGGCTTCCGATGCTGATGGGGATGGCCCCGGACAGCACGTTGTCCGACAGATCGAGCAAACCGAGGCTCGTGGCATTGCCAATGCACGCCGGAATTACGCCTGTCAAGGTGTTGTTGGACAGCGAGAGCCGCTCCAGTCTCTTCTTCAGCTGGCAGAGGGACGTCGGGATCGTCCCGTTGAGCAAGTTGCTCGACAGGTTCAGCCACGTCACATTGATAAGGTCCCCGATGGACTCCGGGATTGGGCCCTCGATGACGTTCAGCTCCAGGTTGAGGTGTGACAAGCTGCTCGGCAGCAGCGAGCCGAACCGACTTGGCAGCTGCCCACCCATCCCCACGGCGGCAGCCTCCACCTCCTGCAAGCTCGTGCAGTTGGACAGCGCGACGAAGAACGGCTCCAGGTTGCTGTTGTTGTCGTGGCTCTGGAAAAGGCGGTTGTTGGACAGATGCAGGTACTTGAGGTAACTCTTGCCCGAGATGATGCTCGTCGGCAGCTCGTCTTCCAGCAAGTTGCTCTCCACATCCAGTGATATCAGATAGCTGCAGTTGGCGAGCCACCGTGGCAGCGTACCATTGAGGCTGTTCCAGTAGAGGTTGAGGTATAACAGCTGGCTGCAGCCGGTGCTCGAGATGACCCGGGGGATTTCGCCATGAAGACTGTTATTGGCGAAGTTCAGGCTGCGCAACTCTGTGAGGTTGAGCAAGATAGCTGGTGGGATGGTCCCGGACAAGTTGTTGTCCTCGAGTCCGAGATAGATCATGGCCTTCAGCTGGGAAAGGGAAGGTTGTATTTCCCCATAGAGTTGGTTATGGCCGAGGTGAAGCGCTTCCAGGTTCCGGAGGTTGGAGAGTTCGGCTGGAATCTGCCCCTTCAGCTGGTTAGTGGACATTTCAATCTCCATGAGATTTGTTAAGTTGAAGATGGCCAGAGGGATTTCTCCAGAGATGAAGTTGTTTTCCATGTAGAGGTACTGAAGGAGAGTCAGGTTGCCGATGGATGAAGGGATGCCATCGGTAATATTGTTGTAGGAGAGGTTGATGCTTTGGAGCTGCCCAAGGTTGCCGATGGCCAGCGGAATGGCACCGGAGATGCGATTGTAGGAGAAATCGAGTTGCCGGAGCCGTACTAGGTTGCCCAAAATGGGAGGGATGCTGCCGGAGATACGGTTGTTGTTCATGAAGAGACTCTGGAGTCGGGTGAGGTTGCCAACGGATGTAGGTACCTCGCCAGAGATGCTGTTGTTGGACACGTCGAGGCTCCGGAGATGCGAGAGCTCGCCAATGGCCGGTAGAATAGCGCCACTGATGCCCATGCTGGCGAGAGAGAGCCCAACAACGTGCTCCCGCCGCCAGTCGCAGGTGATGCCGGTGAAGCCGCAGACGTTGTCGTTGGACACGTTCCAGTCCGCCAAGGCCGCCGGTGCTGACGACGGCAGCGTGAGCCCCTGCTTCAGGGCCAGCAGAGTCGTCTTCTCCCGCAGCAGGATCTGTCGCTGCCGCCCCCGTATGTCGCCGGCCTTCCTGGCCGCCGACGTCGACGCGGCGAGGAAGAGGACGACGAGGATTAGCAGGAGGAGAATGGCCTTGCCGACCCTCATCCTCTCCTCGTCGGATGGCACTAGTAAAACACCGGGGGATGATGGAGATGATCAGACCTATTTGCTTTAGCTAGCTAGATTGCACCTAAGGTACCACTACATGGCACAAGGCAGTGGTATCTGTCATCGGCCGCTAGCTCGATCGAGATCAATCGACCTTGTTATGAAACGACCAAAGTGAGAGCTGCACCTGCTGGAGAGTGGTGAGAGCGAAGCATTGAAGCTAGCTGCTGCAGGTCTGCGTTCCGTGGGTTGGAACGGCGGCCTAATTGAGGCCGCAGACGTCTTCCGGGATGGCATGATTGCGCGGCGCACGACGCACGGCTTTTCAACCCGGTTTGTGCAAGATTAGTGGGTTGGGGCTCGCACAAGCCACTGAGCAAGTCCCGGGCACGGCGGGGAGCATGTGTGCGCGGCCGCGCCAGGAGACAGCGATGGTGGCGAAAGTGACGAGTCTGGCCTCAGCGGTGGTGGGCTCCGGCGAGTACAGGGCAGGAGATTGTGGGAAGGATGTCAACAGGGCTGTGCACTTCGTTTCAGGTTTGCTGCCGCACTCAGTGCGAGCACCAGTTGGTCAGTACATGCACCGCCTGAAGTGGCCTAGGCAACAGAATATGTTTCCCTCTTAGCCAAGCATTTCAGCTTCTTCTTGGACGCTATTAGGATAATCCTGCATTCCAAAAACTGTCCAAAGTTTTGAAACACCAAATAAATAAGTCGTGAAAAGTGGGAAGAAAAAACATGGACGTGCAATATGCTAGCATCAAAGCATCCAAACACATTCCAATTCCAATTCAAACAGTAACTTACAGGAGGAAAAAAAAAAAGAGATAACTTTTCAGGGAGTCAGGATTCAGGAAAGGATAATATAATGACCATTCCAATTTGTATTTTCGGTTTCTCTTGTATATTCAGAGAGTTGAAAAGTTAGTAGGATGGTACATGATATCACATTCTATACATCAATGTGTTCAGAAAATTTTCGTGCCTATTTGCATGGTATTTCAGAAGGTACTTAAGAAGGAATAAGCGAACAACATTTGAAGATTTCTCAACATCCGGCCTTGACTGTTAACTAGTGGCTAGCCTAGGTGACTTTGCCTAAAATTTAGCCTAGTTATCTGAACCAACATCATAACTGCATCCTCAAAAGTTCACAGGTCACCAGTCAACATTCCCCTCTAGCGATAGGGACCAGAAACAGGGGAATGCCAGATTCGGTCCTTGGTGTTAGGCTGTTAGCTATCCTGTTTTTCACTAGCTAGTCTATCATGTCATTTCTGAAAGGAATAACACCCATGTGATATTTGTATGCAACCAACAAGTTGGAAAGGAAAAGAAGTCCAAATTACTCTCCCAAAATTTGGCCTATATCCCGATTACCCCATAAAGTAACATTGGTTCAGTTTCCCCCCTCCAACTATTTCAGCTGGTCCAATTCACCCCATAAATTGTGTTTTAGTTTCAAAAAAAATCGTGAGGTGACTGAGGACATCATAATTTGTGTTAGAAAATACATTATGATTTTTCATCATTATGTTTTCTACAATATTGTACCTCTAGTGTTAATTTATTATTAAATTTCCTAAGCTATCAAAATAGTGGTGAAAATAAGGATATATTTTTGTAACATAACTTATGATGTCCTCTTCCATCTCACACAATTTGATATTAAAACTCAAGTTATATGTTCAGAAATAAAAATAACAAATTCTGTTAAGGGTACACTGGACCAGCTGAAGTAGATGGAAGGAAATTGAACCAAATATGGGAGTAATTTGGACTATTTCCAATAAAAAAAACTACAGCTTAGACAGTTTTTAGAGGGTGATAATCAGACTATCTGAAAATATCTTACACAGGGTTAGAATGTTCAAAGTTTGGGAATTTTGCAAAAGAGAACCGGTAAAGACAAGGCTACCAGAGAATTGCAGGCAAAGTTCTGCTCAGTCATAGACATCCTGCAGTCATCTGATTCAATGGTCAACCAATATCAGGGGAAGATCATCGATATCCCTGTATCCATCAGAGAAATTCCACGGTATGGTCCCATGCCTCCATGATCCCATCTTATTGTGCCCAACATGCATACCCACCAGAGGGCAACCCAGCATCCACTAGGCAAACATGATTCACGTATAAGCTTTTAGATGGTTTGGCCCACGCCTCAGCTAGTAAATATCAGCATACTTATATCGCTATGCACGAATTGGTGGGCCACAAAGCTCAACCTATGGCACGTTATTTATGCCTAGGTGATCAAGAAATCTCAAAGAATGATTAACACTTTGCGGAGCAGAACTGTGGCTAGAAAGATCAGCCTATGCATCTAATCTAAACGATACATTATTAAATGGTTTATAGTTCCCTTTTTGCCAAATCTAGTGGGACTTTTGTGGTGTCCAGTTTGTCATCTGATGTTTCTCACTTAAAAACATGCTTAGTTAGCAGAGTTCTGGCACTATTCCACCTTGGTAGACCTGTCAGTTGTTAAGCAGATCACACACATTACTTCTATTCAGAGTTTCACCACATTGCCATGAACAGCAGCCGGACAAATTAAAGATACTAGTAGTTCACACACTAGTTCCTAAGTTAAGGTATGTGTTCTTCTTTATTCATAGAAATAGGAAGAATCCCATGCGTATTCGTTAAAAAAAATGTTCAGTATGTGGAAGTGAACAGATAAAGCAGGGTTTGGCCCTCCTAGTTTTTTTTTCGAAAGGCCAGCAAAAGCTTTGCCGGGATTTTTATTAGACGAGGAAAAGAAAAGGCAAGTGCCAGCCCAGTTTTTTGACTGGAAATAGGCAAAGTAGAGTATAGATTCTACTACTAAAATTATGTGAGAGCAAAGCCTGTTCAGCACTTAGTAATAGTTCACCGGATTACGCTTTACACCATCCGAGTGAACCCTATGACTATGAGTTCAAGCGATGCCTACCAAAGGCTCAAGGCCCGAGTGCGATGCTATCTCTTTGAAGTATCTGCTAGGTAAATGCCTAATTATATTAGTGATACATCTACAAGATGAGCTGGCAGTTGATAGTTCTGACCTTTACGATGGAAGTGATCCATAGGCCATAGCCGTCGGCGTGTAAATGGGTGCCAATTCTATGCCATCCACTTTAGAGAGAGAAGAACACCGTTTCTTTCTTCTGCTAAGGTCGTAAGGATCAATACAACGTGGTCACAGAAGGTCATTCACTGGTAAAATAATAACAATGAAAAGATCCATGGATCCAAGAAAAAAAGACTAAGGAGAGGTCAACCATGGTCTCGTTGGCAGCATACCTGCGCATGAGAAAATTGCTGCTCCTGCACGCCCCTCGTCAACATGAAGCTCCCAAACCATGAGTCAAGCAGATGTGCAGTTAGTGCTGGAATTCGGCTCCCGTCCCCTATTGCCAATTCTTTCGGTCCCCGCTAGCCCACTGTGGTTCCTAGAGCTACGTGGTGTATCATGATTCATGAGGGGGCGCTGCTGTTGTGGCAGGCCGTCCTGCGCATTTGCACGAGCAGGTGGCGGGCTTGCATTGGCTTACCGCCGCAGCAGAGAATGGCAGGACGGAGACGCAGCCTTCGAAAGTTGAAACACGCCGCGGTGGGTCGTGGTGTGAGGCTTGCGCTAGCCGTGACCGGCTGATCACGGTGGAAGACATGGCACCCTGCGCTTGCGGCTGCCGTCTCGCAGGAGACGAGGACGATCAGGTGCTGCGGCCGAGTTGCGGCTGCTGCATTTGGGACTCCGGTTTCTCAGCACGAATTCGCGTGTGGGCCGGAGACGAAGCAAAGAGGAACAGATGCCAATCCGCTTGAGATCTGGGGCCCAAGAGGAAATACACGGTCGCAAGTCACATTCGGACTTCGGGCCCGGCTACTCAAGTCGTCGACCGGGGCCGATCCAGGATGGGCACGCACGGAGAAAGCGGGAAATGGATTTGCGCGCCAAATCCACAACGCCGCCATACGGACACGCCACCGGATTCGGGAGGAAGAGCCTGGGCTCGTCGGCGTCGGCGTTGGGAGGGGGCTCGGTGTGGAAGGGGGCCTGCGGCATCGTCTCCCCCAATAGGTTGCGGATCTGGCTCGGTGGCCGGCCTCTTCCCCGTTGGCCGCGGATCTCGCTTGGTGGCGTCTCTCTACCCCATTGGCGGCGTCAGGCTTCACCAGCCACAGATGTGCTGGCACCTCTTCATCAACCAGTGGAATTCCGTTCACTCCATCTCCATTCCCTGCTTGGTGGGATTCGGCAGGCGCTAGTCCAATGTCTCCATGTACGCCTTCAGCAAGTTTGGATCCGATGTAGTAAGAAAACTATTTTTTGGCATTGTTCTCATACTCTCTGATCATCATAGCTGCCCAAGTATTGGTGAGACCGTATGGGAGACTGCATATGTTTTCTGAAAACGGATCTCAAGTGATTTGAAATGTTGGACTTTCAGTAGTGTGTAATCCACTTCAAGTGTTCGACTGTCAGTAGCATATAATCTCAATTCTACTCATGAAGATGTCGATTTTGTACTGAGATAGCACCTGCAACTTTTGTCAGCACTAGCATTTTGCACAACTTTGAACGCTAAAGCTCTAATTCATGCACAACTGATTAGTACAACTCTTCACACTTTACTTTCTTACCCATTGTCTTTTTTTTTTAAAGATCTGGTAGTCCAGCTTACCCATTTTCCTACTTATTGTCAGTATTCAACTCGCTTGCATTGTAAATTAAGTATTAGGAGCTTAGCTAGTAGGACGTTGGACTGATGATAGATGTGTCATACAAGTGCTAGGAAGGTAATGCTACTGCTAAGGTACACATAGAAATGGATTCACCTATAATTGTGAAATGGTAACCGATGCAATTCTGAAACTTGAGATTCATATTTCTTTATCTCTCTGTACATCACGAACCTATGGTCTGAAAATGCTTATCTAAAAATATTGCAAGCTGTAACTTCTCTGAAAATTTGGACTAAAAACCTGTTATTGAGAATTGCTTGTTCTGAAAATTGTGGGCTCAGGTTCAGGACAATTATGCTTTTTTGCTGAAGTTCTGACTTTTGTACGAATGTTCAGGTTCGTTTGATATTATGTACTATGTATGTGTTAAGCTTAATGTTATGTTGTTCTGTAATTAAAGTTATCTGAAAATACATTATATTTTGAACTTCTGAAACTAGCTTCCAATGGCAGTCTAACGGAATTGCTTGTCACTTCTACAAGTATGTTGTCGTCTTCTCTACAATTATGAGTACCTGAGATCAAGATAAGACCAGTTGCTGTCATCATGACTCATTAAATATGTAGTATGTTATTCTCTGTTCGATGTTGGAAATGTCAGTGTGAAATGTGAAATGACAGTTTATTTGTTTTCTGGTGAACTGAACAATGAAAACAGGTAGTGATCATCCTAGGTTTCTTCACAGATTTCTGGTCCCTGTACATATTTTCTGAAATTTCAGTTAGGGCACTCACCAGGATGCTACATGTACACGTTTCTGAATGTAAAACAGGAAAAACAGAGCATTGATAGTATGAACGTTTTTTATTTATTTATACTTGATCATAGCTATATGAAAATGTTAAACAGCTTGCAGACTGTCAAATAGACAACCCATTGTGCGATCTGTCTGTTTGGCTGTCTTTCTGACGGATTCCAGGAACTTGTAGATAATCCTGTGTCTGTTGGCTCTACATCCCTAAGGAGCCGCTGAAGCGGTTGCTTGAGAGGTCAAGGCGAACCAGTTTGGTGCACTGGCCAAGGCTCTCTACTGGTATCTGCCCCGACAATTGGTTCCCCTGCAGCGAGAGAACACGGAGCTCGGCAAGGCTCTCGATAGACTCCGGGATTGGGCCCTCGATGGCGTTCAGCTCCAGGTTGAGGTGCGACAAACTGCGCAGCAGTGAGCCGAACCGACTTGGCAGCTGCCCACCCATCCCCACGGCGGCAGCCTGCACCTCCTTCAAGCTCGTGCAGTTGGACAGCGCGACGAAGAATGGCTCCAGGTTGCTGTTGTTGTCGTGGCTCTGGAAAAGGCGGTTGTTGGACAGATGCAGGTACTCGAGGTACCTCTTGCCCGAGATGATGCTCGTCGGCAGCTCGTCTTCCAGCAAGTTGCTCTCCACATCCAGCGACATCAGATAGGTGCAGTTGGCGAGCCACCGTGGCAGCGTCCCATTGAGGCTGTTGGAGTAGAGGTTGAGGTATAGCAGCTGGCTGCAGCCGGTGCTCGAGATGACGCGGGGGATCTCGCCGGAAAGACTATTAACGGCGAGGTTCAGGCTGGCCAACGCTGTGAGGTTGAGCAAGATAGATGGTGGGATGGTCCCGGACAAGTTGTTTTCCGCGAGTCCGAGATAGGTCATGTTCGTCAGCTGGGAAAGGGAAGGTGGTATTCCCCCATAGAGTTGGTTATGGGCGAGGTGAAGCGCTTCCAGGTTCCGGAGGTTGGAGAGCTCGGCTGGAATCTGCCCCTTCAGCTGGTTAGTGGACATTTCAATCTCCATGAGATTTGTTAAGTTGAAGATGCCCAGAGGGATTTCTCCAGAGATGAAGTTGTTTTCCATGTAGAGGTACTGAAGGAGAGTCAGGTTGCCGATGGATGAAGGGATGCCATCGGTAATGTTGTTGTAGGAGAGATTGATGCTTTGGAGCTGCCCAAGGTTGCCGATGGCCGGCGGAATGGCACCGGAGATGAGATTGTAGGAGAAGTCGAGTTGCCGGAGCCGTACTAGGTTGCCCAAAATGGGAGGGATGCTGCCGGAGATACGGTTGTTGTTCATGAAGAGACTCTGGAGTCGGGTGAGGTTGCCAACGGATGTAGGTACCTCGCCAGAGATGCTGTTGTTGGACACGTCGAGGCTCCGGAGGTGCGAGAGCTCGGCAATGACAGGTGGAAGAGCGCCACTGATGCCCATGCTGGCGAGAGAGAGCCCAACAACGTGCTCCCGCCGCCAGTCGCAGGTGATGCCGGTGAAGCCGCAGACGTTGTCGTTGGACACGTTCCAGTCCGCCAAGGCCGCCGGTGCTGACGACGGCAGCGTGAGCCCCTGCTTCAGGGCCAGCAGAGTCGTCTTCTCCCGCAGCAGGATCTGTCGCTGCCGCCCCCGTATGTCGCCGGCCTTCCTGGCCGCCGACGTCGACGCGGCGAGGAAGAGGACGACGAGGATTAGCAGGAGGAGAATGGCCTTGCCGACCCTCATCCTCTCCTCGTCGGATGGCACTAGTAAAACACCGGGGGATGATGGAGATGATCAGACCTATTTGCTTTAGCTAGCTAGATTGCACCTAAGGTACCACTACATGGCACAAGGCAGTGGTATCTGTCATCGGCCGCTAGCTCGATCGAGATCAATCGACCTTGTTATGAAACGACCAAAGTGAGAGCTGCACCTGCTGGAGAGTGGTGAGAGCGAAGCATTGAAGCTAGCTGCTGCAGGTCTGCGTTCCGTGGGTTGGAACGGCGGCCTAATTGAGGCCGCAGACGTCTTCCGGGATGGCATGATTGCGCGGCGCACGACGCACGGCTTTTCAACCCGGTTTGTGCAAGATTAGTGGGTTGGGGCTCGCACAAGCCACTGAGCAAGTCCCGGGCACGGCGGGGAGCATGTGTGCGCGGCCGCGCCAGGAGACAGCGATGGTGGCGAAAGTGACGAGTCTGGCCTCAGCGGTGGTGGGCTCCGGCGAGTACAGGGCAGGAGATTGTGGGAAGGATGTCAACAGGGCTGTGCACTTCGTTTCAGGTTTGCTGCCGCACTCAGTGCGAGCACCAGTTGGTCAGTACATGCACCGCCTGAAGTGGCCTAGGCAACAGAATATGTTTCCCTCTTAGCCAAGCATTTCAGCTTCTTCTTGGACGCTATTAGGATAATCCTGCATTCCAAAAACTGTCCAAAGTTTTGAAACACCAAATAAATAAGTCGTGAAAAGTGGGAAGAAAAAACATGGACGTGCAATATGCTAGCATCAAAGCATCCAAACACATTCCAATTCCAATTCAAACAGTAACTTACAGGAGGAAAAAAAAAGAGATAACTTTTCAGGGAGTCAGGATTCAGGAAAGGATAATATAATGACCATTCCAATTTGTATTTTCGGTTTCTCTTGTATATTCAGAGAGTTGAAAAGTTAGTAGGATGGTACATGATATCACATTCTATACATCAATGTGTTCAGAAAATTTTCGTGCCTATTTGCATGGTATTTCAGAAGGTACTTAAGAAGGAATAAGCGAACAACATTTGAAGATTTCTCAACATCCGGCCTTGACTGTTAACTAGTGGCTAGCCTAGGTGACTTTGCCTAAAATTTAGCCTAGTTATCTGAACCAACATCATAACTGCATCCTCAAAAGTTCACAGGTCACCAGTCAACATTCCCCTCTAGCGATAGGGACCAGAAACAGGGGAATGCCAGATTCGGTCCTTGGTGTTAGGCTGTTAGCTATCCTGTTTTTCACTAGCTAGTCTATCATGTCATTTCTGAAAGGAATAACACCCATGTGATATTTGTATGCAACCAACAAGTTGGAAAGGAAAAGAAGTCCAAATTACTCTCCCAAAATTTGGCCTATATCCCGATTACCCCATAAAGTAACATTGGTTCAGTTTCCCCCCTCCAACTATTTCAGCTGGTCCAATTCACCCCATAAATTGTGTTTTAGTTTCAAAAAAAATCGTGAGGTGACTGAGGACATCATAATTTGTGTTAGAAAATACATTATGATTTTTCATCATTATGTTTTCTACAATATTGTACCTCTAGTGTTAATTTATTATTAAATTTCCTAAGCTATCATAATAGTGGTGAAAATAAGGATATATTTTTGTAACATAACTTATGATGTCCTCTTCCATCTCACACAATTTGATATTAAAACTCAAGTTATATGTTCAGAAATAAAAATAACAAATTCTGTTAAGGGTACACTGGACCAGCTGAAGTAGATGGAAGGAAATTGAACCAAATATGGGAGTAATTTGGACTATTTCCAATAAAAAAAACTACAGCTTAGACAGTTTTTAGAGGGTGATAATCAGACTATCTGAAAATATCTTACACAGGGTTAGAATGTTCAAAGTTTGGGAATTTTGCAAAAGAGAACCGGTAAAGACAAGGCTACCAGAGAATTGCAGGCAAAGTTCTGCTCAGTCATAGACATCCTGCAGTCATCTGATTCAATGGTCAACCAATATCAGGGGAAGATCATCGATATCCCTGTATCCATCAGAGAAATTCCACGGTATGGTCCCATGCCTCCATGATCCCATCTTATTGTGCCCAACATGCATACCCACCAGAGGGCAACCCAGCATCCACTAGGCAAACATGATTCACGTATAAGCTTTTAGATGGTTTGGCCCACGCCTCAGCTAGTAAATATCAGCATACTTATATCGCTATGCACGAATTGGTGGGCCACAAAGCTCAACCTATGGCACGTTATTTATGCCTAGGTGATCAAGAAATCTCAAAGAATGATTAACACTTTGCGGAGCAGAACTGTGGCTAGAAAGATCAGCCTATGCATCTAATCTAAACGATACATTATTAAATGGTTTATAGTTCCCTTTTTGCCAAATCTAGTGGGACTTTTGTGGTGTCCAGTTTGTCCTCTGATGTTTCTCACTTAAAAACATGCTTAGTTAGCAGAGTTCTGGCACTATTCCACCTTGGTAGACCTGTCAGTTGTTAAGCAGATCACACACATTACTTCTATTCAGAGTTTCACCACATTGCCATGAACAGCAGCCGGACAAATTAAAGATACTAGTAGTTCACACACTAGTTCCTAAGTTAAGGTATGTGTTCTTCTTTATTCATAGAAATAGGAAGAATCCCATGCGTATTCGTTAAAAAAATGTTCAGTATGTGGAAGTGAACAGATAAAGCAGGGTTTGGCCCTCCTAGTTTTTTTTTAAAGGCCGGCAAAAGCTTTGTCGGGATTTTTATTAGACGAGGAAAAGAAAAGGCAAGTGCCAGGTTTTTTTGGAAATAGGCAAAGTAGAGTATAGATTCTACTACTAGAATTATGTGAGAGCAAAGCCTATTCAACACTTAGTAATAGTTCACCAGATTACCCTTTACACCATCCGAGTGAACCCTATGACTAGAGTTCGAGCGATGCCTACCAAAGGCTCAAGGCCCGAGTGCGATGCTATCTCTTTGAAGTATCTGCTAGTTAAATGCCTAATTATATTAGCGATACATCTACAAGATAAACTGGCAGTTGATAGTTCTGACCTTTACGATGGAAGTGATCCATAGGCCATAGCCGTCGGCGTGTAAATGGGTGCCAATTCTATGCCATCCACTTTAGAGAGAGAAGAACACCGTTTCTTTCTTCTGCTAAGGTCGTAAGAATCAATACAACGTGGTCATAGAAGGTCATTCACTGGTAAAATAATAACAATGAAAAGATCCATGGATCCAAGAAAATAAAGACCAAGGAGAGGTCAAACATGGTCTCGTTGGCAGCATACCTGCGCATGAGAAAATTGCTGCTCCTGCACGCCACTCGTCAACATGGAGCTCCCAAACCATGAGTCAAGCAGAAGTGCAGTTAGTGCTGGAATTCGGCTCCCGTCCCCTATTGCCAATCCTCTCGGTCCCCGCTAGGCGCTAGCCACTGTGGTTCCTAGAGTTACGTGGTGTACGGTGAGGGGGCGCTGCCGTTATGGCCGGCCGTCTTGCGCATTTGCACGAGCAGGTCCCGCGTAGCACCCTGCACAGTCCAGGGGCGCCTTCGATGACCTGAAGGCGTCTGCCTATCGCCTGCAGTACCAGCTGCGGGAGTAGGAGGCAACGTTTCAGGCCTTCTCTGCGTCGGCACCCAGGCCTTTTCCGCAACCGATCAGCTGGCTACCGCCGCAACCGGCCGGCGGGCTCCCGGCCGGAAAGGAGAGCATCAGTTCGGCGCCGATTTCCACCTCTCCGCGCGAGGGTGCCTGCCAGTCTGCAGCAGGCTGCTGCACGTGGCCTTCTGACATGACGGCGGGTGAGGCGGCTATGCGATCTGTCACTGATTGAGCCCCACACCGCCGCACAGTTCCTCCAAGTTGTGCGTCGTCTTGCGAAGTCAGACACCACGACGACGACGCAGCCGACATTTGAGCGCCAGACCTCGGCGGTGGTGCGGCTGCAGGCGGCGGCACGTGGCCTCCTTGCGCGCCGGCGGGTGAGGCGACTGTGCGATTTCGTCTTTTCCCCCACAGGCGGTGGGCATGCTGCTTTTTTCGCAGGCGGTGATCTCCACCTCTGCGTCGGCTATGGTTTGGAACACGCTCCCCTCTTCATCTATCTCGTCATTGGCGGACGCGCTTTGCCTAGCACTGCCTTGATCCATCCCCGACCACCCCAAGCACGCCTCCGCTGGTCGTTGTTGCGAACGATCTCAGGTGGCCATCAATGTGCTCCCCTTTCATCCAGATGGCGTCCATGGGATCCAGGTATCTGCACACGTGCAGGTCTAGTCCGGCACGCAGCAGGTGTCCGCATTATGATAATGCGGACAACAGGGGCATTATCTTCGGGAGTCAACAATAAAGAGTCGCAGTACAATTCGTTAGAATAATAAAATAAGCCGGGATATAAAAAGGCTTATTTTTAGGTATTAGGTTTAGACTTCGTCGAGTGATCATTAGGTTGCAGCTCGAGGACGAGCTGTGTGTCCAGGAGGGGTGTAGTGTTAGAGGCGGTTAGCATCAAAATGCATGGTAGGGTCAAGTTTAGGCACCTCTTAGCCATGCATGGTGACCACGACACTAGTCCAGGCGGCCTCTCGACGGCTGCATGGCACTAGTCCAGGCGGCCTCTCGACGGCTGCATGGCAGGGCCAAGTCTAGGCGCCTCTTAAATACTCAGAGTGTCTATTTAATCTATGTAATAAGCACGAGTAAAGGCAAGCAAGAGAATTAGAAGGAAATTCTTCCTCTTGCCCGGCCGTGGGCAAACGCCCGTGGCCGGATTTCTTCGCATCAGTCTCTCTCCCCTTACAATCCCACTAGCCATAGCTGAATCATAACATTGCCATCGAGGAGATATTCCGGGGTATGGTTCCATCTTATTGCGCCAAACAGGCACACCCACCGGAGAACCACATAGTTTTCACTAGATATACACATGATTTCACATATAAGCTTTTCAACTGTTGGGTCCATGCGTCAACTTATAAATATCAGCGTAAAACTGCTAATGCACTAATTGCTAGGCAGAAAGCTAAACCTACCACACGTTATTTATGCCTTATATGTGACCAAGAAATGTAAGAACATTTAGCACTTTGTGAAGGAGGACCGTGGCTAGAAAGAACAGCCTATACATCTAAACGTTATTGCTAAATGCTTTTTGGTACCTCGTGCCTTCCCTTTTAATCAAATAAAATATAGTGGCACTTCTGGTGGTGTCGAATCTGTTCCCTACTGTTTCTCAGTTCAAAACATGGCTAGCTTGCAGATTTATGGCATTATTCCACCTTGGCAGATACGCCGAATGTTTAGCATTAGCATATCACATGTGCTATTTATATTCAGAGTTTTGCACCATTCCCATGAAAAGGAGGGCAAATCAGAGAGAGCAAATACAATAGTTTCTGAGTTGGCCCACGCCCAACTAGTTCTCCAGTGGTTTCAGAGTTTCTGGCTCTTTTTCTTTGTAAGGCCAGTCTCAATAGAGGTTTCACGGGAGTGTCGTGCACATTAAATACACTGTCATGTCAAAATTTGCATGAAATTGCATGAAATTGAAAAGAGAGAGAAGGAATTCGTTTCACCATAGTGAAACTATATAGCGATGTTTCCTAAACATTGGAAAGTGTGTGAAACTCCAATTGAGAGTGTTATTTCATTTCATCTGCATGCATAGAGAAAGGTCATTGGTGGAAGAGAGGAGAGAGAGATAACGGTGGACCCATAGAAGTTTTAAATAGTATGTGAAACTGTGCA
Source organism: Themeda triandra (assembly GCA_018135685.1). Lineage (NCBI taxonomy): Eukaryota > Viridiplantae > Streptophyta > Magnoliopsida > Poales > Poaceae > Themeda > Themeda triandra. Next base: position 33,680 of record JAENPR010000606.1, on the reverse strand, counting down.
ATGAAACTATGCATTGAGGGAGTGAGTTGTTTCGTATCAAAATTTCAAAGCCTTAAATAGTATGTGAAACTGTGCAATGAAACTAGCCATTGAGATTGGCCTAATATGTAAAGTAGAGTACAGCTTAGGCCAGTCTCAGTGCAAGTTTCACCAGAGTGTCATGCACATTTATTAGGTTGCCACGTCAGCAGAAATACTCTTTTTGCATGAAACGAGGAGAAGAGAGAAGGAATGAGTTTCACAATGGTGAAATATTGCGGGCGTTGTTTTCTAGGTCGTGAAACCGGATAAAATCCCCACTGAGCCGTTTCATCCTATGAAATACCCAATCACGAGTCAAAGCCACCGCGCGCCATTCCCTAGGCATTGAAAATTTTTTTGTGAAACTGTGCCATAAAACTATGCATTGTGAGAGAGCTCTATTTCATTCTAAAGTTTCACGTATTGGTAACTGTGAGGTGAAACTTTCCATTAAGACTGGCCTTATAGTACTCAAATGGTGCGAAAGCAAAGCCTATTGAGCACCCTTAAAAAAAAAAAACCTATCGAGCACTAAGTAATGGTTCATCAGATTCGTACCTTTTACATCATTTGAGTCAACCCTATGATTATGAGTTCGAGCAATGCCTAAGAAAAGGCTCAAAGTTCGATGATACCTTTCCAAAGCATCTAGTTAGCAGCCTAATCAGTGATGCACATGCACCTACAAGATGAACTTGCAGTAGTTCATAGCTCTGACCTTTAAGATGGAAGTGAGTCCATAGCCACAGGTTATAGCCATCAGCGTGTAAATGTGCACCATTCTGATTCTGTAATCCACTTCAGACCGAGAAGGTTGCCTTTCTTTCTTCTGACAGGGAACAAAACGTGGTCATAGAATGTCATTCAGAGGTACTTAATAGAATAAAAGGATCTATGGCTTCATGACAAAACACTACGTAGTGGTCAACCTGTGGTTCCAAGAAATGGGTCTCCCAGGCAGTATATCTGCACATGCATCTAAAAAACGCTGCTCCTGAGCTTCCCACACCCTCGTCAGTAAGGAGCTGCATCTTGTCAAATGTCAATGCCTAGTTAAAACCATGAGTCAAGCTGAAGAGAAGCTCAGTGCCCTCTAGCCACTGTGGTTCCCAGGTCTGAGTGGCAGAGTAATGTAGAGGATGAAGAGGTTGAGGCCGGCCGTACTGTGCATTTGCACGAGCAGGTGGTGGGCGCGTGATAGGATCGCCCTCCGCGGCAGAAGGTGTGACAGAGACTAGCGACGCCACGAATGGATTGCGCGGTGAGGCTCGCGCTACCAGCGACCGGCCGATCAAAGTGGCAGCCGTGGCACCCCTGTGCTCGCAGCTGCCATCTCGCTTGCCAACACGTTGGCACTGCTGCCGGGCCGGAGCAGCACGCAGCAGCAGCATTTGTGACGAGGACTGCCGGTTGAGAGTAAGTCAGCAAGTTTATGGGCTGCGACGTTTTGCTGTGGTTGTGCCCGTGGACTGGGCTGCTATAGAGTAACGCCAAGTGGCCAAGAGGCCCAAAGCCTCGGAGCATATCGAGCAGGGACGGAACGCGGAATAGCTATTTTTTTGCTATTTTATTTTTTTATTTTATCCTTCAACTAAATGCTTAAATTTGTATATGAATTATCGAATTAGCCGTTTAAATTTTGAATATGAATTAGCAAAATAGCTGTTTCAGTTCTTAAAGTTTACTTTTGGGGGTTAATCATGCCCTTGAACTGTCAAAATCGCCATTTCAATCATCAAACTTTACAATTTGAGTTAGTTTCATTCATAAACCATTCAAGTGATGATTAAAACTCCTCAAACTTCTCTTTTGCATATTTACTCCTCATCATATATGGCCCTCCATACTACATTTACTTTTCTTAAGGCACAAATTGCGTGTCTTTTTGTTTGTTCTTGTGTTTTTGCTGTGCAAGTTGACTTTTAAGCAGTTTGCCCAAATCTTAGTTGTTCTTGTGTTTCGGTTGTAAGCTTTGGAAGGAATTAACTCACTTAGCTCCTAGAACCCCCAGTAACAAAGTAGAATCGATTAAATATATGTGTAATCTCTCTTAACTTGTGTTCTTCCCGTCACCTAGTATCGGACCTTTTATCTAGACCAAACATCTAGGAAGATTTTTAGAAAAGGGAATATAATAATATCACAGCTTGAGCATCGATCGATGTATATAGGTGTACACCTAGGAATTTGGCGGACAACTACTACTACAATAACCTAAAATTTCTGTGCCTTTCAACAATTCAAACTAGAGCTGAATACAGTAGCATGTAACGTAATCCTTCCCAAAAAAAAAGAAAACAAATACTAATTTGTCTGGCAACTACTACTACAAACCAAAACTTTCTGTGGCCGTCAACAATTCAATCTAGAGTTGAATACGGTAGCATGTAACGTAATCCCTCCCAAAAAACAAATACTGAAATACCATACGTTCACTGGTATATATTATCATGTGAAGCTGGACGCCTTGAATTAGCACGATCTTTCTTTCCCTTGTCAAAATCAGATTAAACAATGTCAATGGTCTTAGCTTTGACAGGTTCCAGGGTGAGAACTGATGACGGCGTACTATAAACATCATAAGAGTGGAGACCGGGTAGGGATATGTTTGATTATTATGCATTTTCAGCATTTCCATGCCTGACCAATGTCCAATGACCATATCCTATTCGTAACACCTGAAAACGAAGTACTCGGAGCAGCTGGAGGAGCAAAAATTAAACAAGATAAAGGAGTAACACTACTATAGTACATAGAGTCCTTGGACTGCTACTACTACGTGTTAGTTGATCTCCTCTTGACTCGGTCCAACGACCGAGTCAGGGCCTTTGATCGCCCCTGATCGGGGGGAGCCCAGTCAAAGACTTGGCTGGTGGGCCCCTGTCGCACAGTGCCTATAAGAGGAGGTGGGGGCCACTGGCTCTAGTTACGAGGTTCAACAGAGCCGCCACCCCACTGTCCAAACCCTAATCCGATCCAGAGGGAGGTGCTGCCAGCGACGGGAAGCGCCACCGGCATCTTCACCGTCGCCCCTGCACCACCCCGACGTCCCCGACGTCCACGCCGCCGCCAAGACGTCCGGCTCCATCTCCACTACCGCGACGACCCCGTCGGTATATCCTCCCACTCTCCTCTTTCTCCCGCTCTCCAATGTCTCTCTGACTCGTGCACCGTGAGGTGCACAGTGGTGTTCCACCTTTTTTCTACAGTTTACCCGCTAGATTCCACTGCTAGTGATCCTTTATTTATAACAATGGTATCAGCTCGCCTCCTAGTCAGTGGATCTAGATCGGGACGTGTGAAATCACGAAAGAAAAGACACCGATTTCGGATCGGCAAAGAAGAACCCTAACCCTAACCGACCAGATCGGGAAAAGGGAAAAGATTCATAGACCTAACCCTAGGCAAAGAACAGAAAGGAGACGGGAGGTCCTACCTAGGCCTACCTGGGCTCACCGCCGACCGACCGCCGCCGCTCGCCGGCGCGCGAATCAGATGGCCGGCATGCGTGAACACGCGAGCGCCAGACGCGAGGCCTCCGCCTCGGGCGCATGACCGGGCACCGCCGCACGTCCGCTCGACGGCGGCGCGCTCTGCCTCGGGCGAGCGCGCGCGCCGGCGAGGGGTCCCGCGACGGCGCCAACCCCTTTTCCTCCACCAGGCCGCCATGGGCGACCTCTCCAAGTCGTGGCCTCTGTGTGACGCAGAGGAGATCGAGAGTGGAGAAAAAGGCAAGGAAAAGGAAGGAGGAAGGAGAGCAAGGGGACGCGACGGCACCTGCTCCGGCCGGGCCGCCGGGGCGCGCCGGCGGCGGCGACCCGCAGCTGTGCTGCTCTGCCGCTAGCTGCGGTGGCTGGAGAGTGTGAAGGACAGAGAGAAATGGAAATGAGGATTAGGGTTTTGGTCCTGGCCGGGTGGGGGTTTTGTTCGCCCGATTTCCAAGCACGGCCGTCGGATCCAACCCTAGGCTGATCAACGGCCGGGATTACTCGGGCCTAATGTGGCCCAGGCGGGAATGGAAATTTCCGGCCCAGGCCCATGTTACGGCCTGGGCGCGGGGGAGAGCGGCGCTGTGCCACTGGGCCGGGCCGCTTTGTCACCGTGGGCTGGGTCAGCGGAATAAAAAAAAAAGGACGTGCACAGAAATGGGTCGCGCTGGCGCTGGGCCGCAAGGCAGCGCGCGCGCGAGTTGGCCATGGGCCGCGCTGCGTTTTTGGGCCGAAATGGCCAGGGGCAAAGTAAAAGTCAAAAATTATGGTTTTTCTTTTCCAGAAACAGTTTTGATGCATATTTGCTCAATTTGAATTGAAATTTGATGCCAATTTCTCGTACAAATTTTATCCAACGATAATTTTGTTCGGAGAACGAAAGTACTCTTAAAGTTTATGGAAAATGATTATATGAATATTAAAGCTTCCATTGTGTATTTAAAGTTGTTGTCATTTTCATTATTAAATTCAAACCAACGGAGAGTTTAATTTTGAAAATAGATAATTTTACATTCATTGTAATATTGTTATTATTCGACCAACGTTGATTAATAGCAATATTATGATGTTATTGTTTCGATGCAATTCTCCCGCCGCTAGAGTGCTCGCGCACGGGGGGGAGATGGGTCGCTTGCCACGCGCGAACAGGCTGGCTTGCCGACAAAAGTAGGTCTTCGGACCAAAATTCTAAAGAAGAACAATTGAAAAATTGTCACGTTTTCCGCTGCAAAGTTAAAGGTTAAATTTTAATTGGAGGAACATATGGTTTATTGATAAAGTTAAATTATAATATTGTTATTTTCTGACCAACGTTGATGATAGCAATATTATAAGTTTATTTATGAGCTTAAAGTTTATTTCTCTGATATATTTTGCATCAAAGTGACCAATTTTCAGAGAATACATAAAGATAAAGAATTGTATTTTACATGTTTCCGCCGCAATGTTAATGATTATCTTCTAATTAAACTCGAACCAACGGGAGAGTTTAATTTGAAGAATGTTATAGGATTATTGAGTTTTTCAAATGTTAATTCCATTTACGCCCAACGGTGATGTGGAATTAATATAAAAGGATGATATTTTGTTCTATTTCTACCCATTGGTGATTTAGAATACAAAAGAAAGATTAAAAGTTTAATGAGTATGTTTAACTGCACCAACGTAGGGTTATATTTCATACTCATTATTGATTATTATTGTTGAATAATTTTCAAACAAAGGATCTTCGTGTTTTCATTCTTGAAGGCGAAAGGCCTAAGGGCAAGTTTTGTAAGAAAGAATATCAATTGCTTAAGGAATAATGTTCTCTTCAAAGAATAGCTTGAAAGGAAAAGTTTTCAGGGATATTGATATAAGAAAAGAAGATAGAATAATTAGAGTTTAGTTGAAAAGAGACTTTTATGTACATTTTTTTTGTTTAATAATTGTTTTTTATGTACTCCTTTAATAAAGAATAAATTAATCTTCGCTTCTAAGCACCTTTTGATAAGAGTTGTAATAAGTCATATACATGTCTAATTTGACCAACGTCGGATTAACCATGTGTGTGATATGTGGTACAAAGTTTTTTTTTGATTCTGATGATTGAATATGCCCTGAGAGCCATCATGGCACTTATATCCCTTAAAGGGAATTATCTCGCATAGCGAGAAAAGGTTGACAAAGCAACCCCATGGCGGGGTAAAGTTAACATAGTGCAAATGATGATCAAATCCTGCATAGCAGGTGAAGTTTTGGCATAGTACTCACCCTGCACGGCAGGAGAAAGTTACGATGACTCATGTGCTTTAGTGTTGACCGTGCACTTCCATTGTGTCATAGTCATTAAGCACTCAATGAGTTTAAGGAGAACAGAAAGTTACAGATGAACCTAAAGAAAAGAATGACACGCAAGTGTAACTTGCAAAAGTATTAAAGGAATCGTTGAGTTCATGAAGTGGAATGAGAAAATGTACTCCCAAAAGTTTTTTAGAAATAACCTTGTTTTGCATGACTCGATCATGTGAATGAAGTAAAGTGATAAATGATTCCTCATTCCTAAAAGTTATGAATGATTTCGAAAGTATGGCAACAAAGTTTATGCCATATTTCGAGGGGGAGATATAAATCAGGAAAGTTAATTGATAAAGACGATTGAAAGATATTCCCCATTGAATAGTTTGAATTTAGAGCAAGTGTGATCTATAAAGTATGAATATGATCGTTGAGGGAGTACAACGGTCATAATAATGATACCCCAAAAGAAAATGAAAAGATAAGAAATACCAAGATAGTGCTTTAAGCGCCATATGAGGTATACATAATAAACCCAAATAAGAAAGTTTGAAGATACACTATCTTTGTAGAAGATGGAGTAACTGGGGGAGCATGGTATGAAGATACGTATCCTATGATATAGGAGACTATAGAATCAATTGCCTTTTGGCAATAACCAAAGCAACAACGACCCCAAATGAGAGACATGGTGAAATTCAAATGGAGGGTAATACCATCTCAAAGAAGAAGCTATGAAAGCACTCGCTTGTCTAAATGGCAATGAGCTAAGCATGATAAAATGAAATCAAAGATTACCAACGATGGTTGGGATTCATAAGTAATTCCTAATGGAGCCAAAACAAGAGGGGCCGTAATGGGTTTACAAGACAAAATATGTGACTCCAAAGGAAATATGTGAAGATATATATAGCATGTCTTGAATTGAAAGTTTTACGCAAAGCAAAAGAATGCACTACAATATGTGTTAGCGATACGTTATGATGAAAGTAATGACGGCATTTCCCAATAGGGATTTGTAAGGAATTGATTACGTGCACAACCTTAGAGTTTGTCGAAAGCAAAAGAACATAAGGGATGTCTGTTGGGAATATGCCCTAGAGGTAATCATAGAGATGATGATATTCCGCTTGTATCCATGATATATAAAATGTGTCCATTGAATATCCATTAAAGACAACTTGTATTGATTGGCAATTATGTGAATTGTTTGTGGAACTCTTTTACTTGTATGGTTATTCTATATTCGTCCCTGGTCGGAGTTCATGTGAGGACACACATGAATATTAGACTAGCACATTATTAGTTGATGACTATGTTTCACAAGTCATGGCATGGAGATGTCGAACTAATAATGTGGGCACATGTATGACATGTAGGCCGGATCGACCCGACATGAGATTGTCTCTATACACATCATATACGTTATGTCCTTCGACCTGAGATTGTTGTATGTACTCGAGATGTGTATCGACTTGCTTAGGGACCGACAAACGCTACTCCGTCACCGGATAGTTATAAAGGATGTCTTCGGGTTTGTCGAGAAGCATCTTTTGAGACATAGACAATCAAGATGGGACTTGCCCCTCTCTAATGAGAGAGATATCACTGGATCACTCAAGTGATTGGATCAACAAATGCATGGCCGTGCTTGGGTTAAGTGTTAACCCACGAGTTGAACCATATATCATGAGGCAAGGGAGTAACTTGTATATGGTCGTAGTGGTTCGTCGATATGATCATTTGCGTACGCATAGGAGTTGTCATGCCTTGCTAGAGGCATTGCTGTCAGCTATTGGGCGAATAGGAGTATTCGGCCCATGTCTATGTGTGCGTGAACCCATAGGGTCGCACGCTTAAGAGGCTCCAAGCCTAATTCGAGTTGGACTCGAATTAGACAAGGCTTAGGGTTTCTAATGCGTCTCCAATTCGGAAAGCACATGAGAGACACCTATATAAGAAGAGGGGAGGGGCGTGGCCAAACACACAACAAATACAATCCACGTCTTTGGCAGCCACCGTCCCCCTCCACGCTCTCGCCGCTCCTCGCGGACCTAGCATCCGGAGGCGCATCGCTTCTCCCTCGTACGTGTGTGACACCTCGGAGGTGCTGCATCTGGAGCACGAGGACGAACCGCACGAACCGCAAGTGGTGGGAGGAGTTGCTGGACGACCACGCAACGCACGGCACCGCTGCGACGCGTTCGACTACATCGAGTCGTCTTCCGCCGCATCTGCGTCAAGTGGTAATCCCGTAACCCGTAACTAGTAGTAGATCCTGGGCGATGAGGTAGAAAAAGTTTTTGTTTTCTGGCTAGCGTAGCACCCTCATATCCCAACAGTGGTATCGGAGCTCTATACTTGCGTTGTTATAGGTTCGGATGTCGCATATGTGATATGCATGGTTTTAGATGAGTCTCGATCTTGGTTCATGATCTTGCCGCGTTGGTCTTGTAACGATCTACTCGTACCGGTCGGAATTCCGCCATCCGAGTTAAGTGATACATGTAAATCCAATCACGGCAAGTTAGAGATCAATCGATTGATCGAATTGAACCCTAGGTCAAGTGCCGAGCGCATGTGATGCGCGGCGGTGGCGATTGGATCACCACCGGCGCGTGGGTTGCTTTGAGAAAAGTTCTGTTCGTAAACAGCCGTAACTTTTTAACCGTAACTCGGATCGAGACGATTCTTAAATGAAAGTTGTAGAGAAAAAATTTTACATCCACCCCAAACCATCAGTTTGGCCCGAGCCAGATTTGCGAAAAACTGCTTGGAAGATAGAGTTTTTCGCGATTTACTTTTTGTAGTCGGAATCGGTTACCTCTGTTTTGCGAGGTTTTGATGACTGTATAGCCCTTATGTGTATGTGATGCATGTATGAACAATGGGCTATACCAAGTCATATCTATGTTTATGCCGTTCTTACCATGTTCTACTTTCATATGCTATAATGTTTTTGTCTACATTCGTGCGGTAGTGAAGTAGAACGATCCCTCAGTAATGTTTAAGTTTGTGCTCCCCCAAACCTTGCACTGTCGCTATCTTGTACTATCGATGGTGGGTCTATGAAATTAGGGTGCCATCGATTTTCCTTGACTAAGACATGTTCGTATCGGATATACTTACCGGAAGGTTTGGTTGCTTAAACAAGGTCATCCTAACGGTTAGGGACCTTGGAGCATGAGAAGTTGGTAACCCAAGCATAGAGATGCTATCCAACAACAAGAGTCATATGCGATATGATTAGCAAAGAGTTGCTTACCGATCTATCATGTCTTCTAGCGGTGATGCTAAAGCTCACTAGTCGACTTGCTAGTTGTGGGTCTTGAATCACTAAGTTTCAATCGAGGGATATTGATTTTAGTGGGAGTAAATCATATTTGATATTATTTACTCTATCATGGATATTTTGTCTTAGTATTTTGCATTACTTTTGTTGTAGATTAAATAGTGTCTTCTAAGCAACCATTTACTTTGCGTTCGATTCTTGAGAAAGATAAGTTGAATGGAACAAATTATGCGGATTGGATCCGCAATCCGAGAATTGTTCTCGTGGCCGAGAAAAAGGAGGAATATCTAGACACCCCTTACCGATGAGCTCGTCAAGGTCGGTGGCCAAGTGTTGGCGATCGAACAAGCCTAACTTTAACGAAAGAAGGTCTCGGGGAAGAAAAAGGGCAAGGCTAAAGATGAGATCTCTAAGCCGCTCCGCCCGCCCCAAAGCCGGACCACCGGCGATGCTAAATGTTTTCATTGTGGTAAGAATGGTCACTTTGGAAGAGAAACCGCAAGCCGTACTTGGCGTCCTTAGAGAAGGACGGCGGTAGTAAAAGTACTCCCGCTCATACGCTTGTTGTTTATGTTACAGACATCTTTCTCGCTAACTCTTATATCAATTCTTGGGTATTTGATACCGGATCGGTTGCTCATATTTGCAATACGATGCAAGGAATGATAAGAAGTAGAAGCGTGAAGAAAGGAGAGGTTGATTTCCGCGTGGGCAACAATGCAAGAGTTGCTTTGCGTTGAACGTCGGGACGATGCAACTTCACCCCGTCGGATTTGTCATGGAATTGAATAATTGTTATTTTGTTCCTAGTCTAAACATTATGTCACCTTCATGTTTGATGAAGGATGGTTATTCATTTGCGAGTAAAGACAATGGTTGTGTTATCTCGAAGAATGATATGTTTGTGGCTCTTGTATCCATTGTGAATGGATTATTTATTTTAAATCTTGATGATGCACTGCTGTAATGTTAATGCTAAAAGGCCTCGGCTTAATGAGTTAAGTCCTACATATATGTGGCATTGTCGTTTGGGTCATATAAGTGAAAATCGCATGAAGAGGCTCCATGATGATGGACTTCTAACTTCGTTTGATTTTGAATCTTACGAGACATGTGAGACTTGCCTTTTAGGCAAGATGACCAAGACGCCTTTCTCAGGTTTTCCTGAGAGAGCGTCTGACTTATTGGAACTAGTACATAGTGATGTATGTGGACCAATGAGCACGACAGCTAGAGGCGGTTTTCAATACTTCATAACTTTTACTATGACTTTAGTAGATATGGCTATGTCTACCTAATGAAGCATAAGTCCGAAACATTTGAAAAGTTCAAAGAATTTCAGAATGAAGTAGAGAACCAACGTGGCAAGAAAATTAAGGCCTTGCGATCCGATCGTGGAGGCGAATATTTGAGTCATGAGTTTAGCAATCATCTTAAGAGTTGCGGAATTGTTCCACAGCTTACGCCACCTGGAACGCCACAGAGAAATGGCGTGTCCGAGCGGCGTAATCGGACTTTGTTGGACATGGTTCGGTCTATGATGAGCCACGGACCTACCTTTATCGTTTTGGGGATATGCTCTAGAAACAGCTTTCCTTTCACATTGAATAGAGTACCATCTAAGTCCGTAGTTAAGACACCATATGAGATATGGACTGGGAAGAGTCCTAGTTTGTCTTTTCTAAAAATTTGGGGTTGTGAGGTTTATGTCAAACGGCTTATATCGATAAGCTAACACCCAAATCGGACAAGTGTTTTTTCGTGGGATATCCAAAGGAAACTTTAGGATATTACTTCTACAACCGCTCGTAGGGCAAAGTGTTTGTTGCTCGAAACGGTGTTTTCTTAGAGAAAGAGTTTCTCAAAAGAGAGAAGAGTGGACAAAAGGTGTATCTTGAAGAAGTTCAAGATGAGCCAAGCGAGAAGGACTCTACGAGTGATGCTAATGTAGCGAACAAGTTGAGATGCCCGTGGCCACAGAAATACCTCCACAACCACGAAGATCGGCAAGACTTCGCGAGTTGCGTGGGGATCTGTTATTGTTGGACGATGACGAACCCGCAACATACGCGAAGCTATGATGGACTCGATTCCGAGCAATGGCGAGTGCCATGAGATCCGAGATAGATTCCATGGGAAATAATCAAGTTTGGAACTTGGTTGACCCGCCTCGATGGTGTTAGACCCATCGAGTGCAAATGGATCTATAAAAAGAAGAAAGATATGGACGGAAATGTTCACGTCTATAAAGCTCGACTTGTCGCAAAGGGTTTTCGGCAAGTTCAAGGAATTGACTACGACGAGACATTCTCTCCAAGAGCGATGCTTAAATCTATCCGGATCATTCTAGCAATAGCCGCCTATTTCGATTATGAAATTTGGCGAGATGGATGTTAAAACAGCCTTTCTAAATGGAAATTTGGAAGAGGACGTGTATATGATACGGCCCGAAGGTTTTGTTGATCCAAATAATGCTGGAAAAATATGCAAGCTTAAGAAATCTATTTATGGGTTAAAGCAAGCATCTCGGAGTTGGAACATTCGTTTTGATGAGGTTGTCAAAGGGTTTGGCTTCCGTCGGAATGAAGAAGAGCCTTGTGTTTACCAAAAGGCTAGTGGGAGCGCTGTTGTATTTCTAATCTTGTATGTGGATGACATACTATTGATTGGGAATGACATTCCTATGTTGCAATCAGAAAGACTTCACTGAATAATAGTTTTTCTATGAAGGATTTGAGAGATGCAAAAGATACATCTTGGGCATTAAGATCTATAGAGATAGGTCGAAAAGGCTAATAGGATTATGCCAAGATACATATATTGACAAGGTGTTGAAACGGTTCAACATGGAGCAATCCAAGAAAGGGTTCTTGCCTATGTCACATGGTATGCGCTTTAGCGACAAGCAATGTCCTTCGTCAGATGAAGAGCGCAAACGCATGAGTAAGGTTCCATATGCTTCGGCAGTCGGTTCCATCATGTATGCCATAATATGTACTCGCCCGCATGTCTCATATGCTCTAAGTGTTGCGAGCGGTACCAAGGCAATCCTGGTGAGAGTCACTGGACGTCAGGTTAAAAACATCCTTAAGTACTTGAGAAGAACTAAGGATGAGTTCCTGATCTATGGAGGTGAGGAAGAGCTCGTTGTAAATGGTTACACCGATGCTAGCTTCCAAACGATGTAGATGATTCACAATCTCAATCAGGTTTCGTGTTCACGGTAAATGGTGGTGCGATGGTGGAAAAGTTCCAAGCGGAGACAAATTGTCCGATTCTACAACAAGCCGAGTACATTGCGGCTTCGGAAGCCGCAAAGGAAGGTGTTTGGATGAGGCGTTTCCTCATTGATCTTGGTGTGTTTCCTAATGCGGCTAGCCCATTGAATCTACATTGTGATAATAATGGGGCGATAGCGCAGGCTAAGGAGCCAAGGAATCACCGAGAAGAACAAACATGTACGCAGCGGAAATTTCACCTCATTCGACAGGTTCATCGGTGAAGGTGAAATTAAAATGTGCAAAATACATACGGATTTGAATGTAGCAGATCCGTTGACAAAGGCTCTTCCACAGCCTAAGCATGAGGCGCACATGAGGTCTATGGGGATTAGACATATTAGAGATTAACTCTAGTGCAAGTGGGAGACTGTTGGGAATATGCCCTAGAGGTAATCATAGAGATGATGATATTCCGCTTGTATCCATGATATATAAAATGTGTCCATTGAATATCCATTAAAGACAACTTGTATTGATTGGCAATTATGTGAATTGTTTGTGGAACTCTTTTACTTGTATGGTTATTCTATATTCGTCCCTGGTCGGAGTTCATGTGAGGACACACATGAATATTAGACTAGCACATTATTAGTTGATGACTATGTTTCACAAGTCATGGACATGGAGATGTCGAACTAATAATGTGGGCACATGTATGACATGTAGGCTGGATGACCCGACATGAGATTGTCTCTATACACATCATATACGTTATGTCCTTCTACCCGAGATTGTTGTATGTACTCGAGATGTGTATCGACTTGCTTAGGGACCGACAAACGCTACTCCGTCACTTTGGGTAGTTATAAAGGATGTCTTCGGGTTTGTCGAGAAGCATGTCATGCGAGACATAGACAATCAAGATGGGACTTGCCCCTCTCTAATGAGAGAGATATCACTGGATCACTCAAGTGATTGGATCAACAAATGCATGGCCGTGCTTGGGTTAAGTGTTAACCCACGAGTTGAACCATATATCATGAGGCAAGGGAGTAACTTGTATATGGTCGTAGTGGTTCGTCGATATGATCATTTGCGTACGCATAGGAGTTGTCATGCCTTGCTAGAGGTCGTCTGTCAGCTATTGGGCGAATAGGAGTATTCGGCCCATGTCTATGTGTGCGTGAACCCATAGGGTCGCACGCTTAAGAGGTGGAAGCCTAATTCGAGTTGGACTCGAATTAGACAAGGCTTAGGGTTTCTAATGCGTCTCCAATTCGGAAAGCACATGAGAGACACCTATATAAGAAGAGGGGAGGGGCGTGGCCAAACACACAACAAATACAATCCACGTCTTTGGCGCCACCGTCCCCTCCACGCTCTCGCCTTCGCTCCTCGCGGACCTAGCGTCCGGAGGCGCACGCTTCTCCCCCTCGTACGTGTGTGACACCTCGGAGGTGCTGCATCTGGAGCACGAGGACGAACCGCATGAACCGCAAGTGGTGGGAGGAGTTGCTGGACGACCACGCAACTGCACGGCACTGCTGCGACGCGTTCGACTACATCGAGTCGTCTTCCGCTGCATCTGCGCGTCAAGTGGTAATCCCGTAACCTGTAACTAGTAGTAGATCCTGGGCGATGAGGTAGAAAAAGTTTTTGTTTTCTGGCTAGCGTAGCACCCTCATATCCCAACAATGTCGCCTAAAGAAGTCAACTATCATAGTTGATTTGAATTAGAAAGTTTGGGTTTTAAAGAGAATGAGGGGACAATTGCTTTTGTGCAAAGTTATAGAATGGGAAATTCATTTCCAAATCCTATATATGAGGATGACATCTTACTTGCTAGTAATGATGTCAATCTACTATAGGAGAAGTTCTTGTCCTCAAGGTTCAATAGGAATATTCTCGGTGAAATGAATCTTGTTATACGAATTGAATTGAAATTCACCGTGATAAAAGAAAAGGGGTATTAGGACTATCGCATCGGCATACTTAGAAAAGATTCTAAAGAAATAAAGTATGCAAGTGTGAAAACCTACGCCCGTTCCTATAGTTAAGGGTAATGGATTTGAGAACTATAATGTTCCAAGAATCGATATGAAATAGCTCAAATGATTATGGTACCATATGCTTCAAATGTTGGAAGCCTAAAGAATGCAAGTATGACATTACCCTAACACAGTTCACATATCCGGGTTATTTTGGCAAAGACCAGTCCAGATATAGATCACTGGAATGGAGTAAAGAATGTTGGCCTCATGCTAAGTAAGAAAGGGTATGTACTCTCGTTGTGGGTACAAATGTTTGTTTATGGCGAGATGTGTATAGAAATCCACATTCTAAGCACTCGCAGTTGGAGTTTTATTGTGGAAAAGCTCCAATAAAGAACTATTTTGTATCATCAGTGATGCAAAGTTAAGGTATAGCATGTAACAAGGCTACGGGACAGGCAAAATGATTAAGATAACTTATACCCGGAGTTGATGATGGTGCACAACAGCAATAACCATTTAAGTTGTTCACTCCTAAGACAACGAGTCAAGTGTGATGCCAAACACATTGACATAAAGGTTTTCGTTGTAAAGGAGAAAGTCCGGAATCATATTCAAGGTATTGAACATAAAAGTAATAAGAAAGTGCTTGCAGATCTGCTTACCAAAGGCTTACCACCCAGTGTGTTTAGAGAACACACAGTCGACATGGGTTTATGGTATAGCCTATGTTTTCCGGACAATAAACGGCCCAAAAGTTAAAGAACTTATTTCAGAACGGAGATATGTATTGTAGTCAGAATTCTATCGGCAATTGACCGTGACGATGAAGCAGTTCTATGCATTAATTTGTGATGGAATGTGTAAAAGTGAAAAATGTCAAAAGTAAGGTATATGTTGAGATCAAGGGGGAGAATGTTAGTTGATCTCCTCTTGACTCGGTCCAACGACCGAGTCAGGGCCTTTGATCGCCCCTGATCGGGGGGAGCCCAGTCAAAGACTTGGCTGGTGGGCCCCTGTCGCACAGTGCCTATAAGAGGAGGTGGGGGCCACTGGCTCTAGTTACGAGGTTCAACCGAGCCGCCACCCCACCGTCCAAACCCTAATCCGATCCGAGGGAGGTGCTGCCAGCGACGGGAAGCGCCACCGGCATCTTCACCGTCGCCCCTGCACCACCCCGACGTCCCCGACGTCCACGCCGCCGCCAAGACGTCCGGCTCCATCTCCACTACCGCGACGACCCCGTCGGTATATCCTCCCACTCTCCTCTTTCTCCCGCTCTCCAATGTCTCTCTGACTCGTGCACCGTGAGGTGCACAGTGGTGTTCCACCTTTTTTCTACAGTTTACCCGCTAGATTCCACTGCTAGTGATCCTTTATTTATAACACTACGATGATGATGATGATGATTGACGAAGCGGCCGGCAGCCGCACGCGCGCGTAACGTAAGCACAGCATACCTGGCATGCACGTCGTGGCGTCGAGGTCGATCGGGCGGCGGGGACGATGATTGCCTCTGCCTGCCGGCCGGCTTCGCCTTCGACCAATACGATATGTTTACTGTGCCGCGGTACCCATACGCATTCCGTTCTGTCGTTGTTTCCTCCTAAAGAAACGGTCGCTACAGCGTCGCCCATTATGAGCACGTAATCATAGTGTTGCGCACGTCGCTTGCTTCCGCTCCAATCCATTTCCTGCGCCCGTACGTACGTGCATCATGGATGGCCGGGGGCACTATCGGAGTTGATCATAAGCATTCGAGATTAAAAAAGCAAGAAAAAGAGATAGAGAAAAGAACGCCAGTGGTACGCTCATGCAAGTTGCATGCATCACGGATAATCCTCCTCGATCCTGGACAGATCTCGGCGATCTTCGTGTATATCGTGATGCTCCACCTGCACCTCTGTTGCGCATCCGTTCCTGGATCCTGATTCCTGATTGAAGAAAAAGCACGCCAGTGGGCAATTTGCGCTGCTACTTGGAGCTCCTCCCCAGCAGTGGCGGCCGCCGCAGGCGGAGGCAATGGGAGTTCCGGAGGAGGGAAGGACGACACCGGCGGGAGCAAGCGCCCGCGCTCCGCCCTCCGCCCTTCCGGGGAACAAGAGAAGCAAGGTGAACTCCATCCACATAGTCGGCCACCGGGGGCAGCCGGGGAGTCGGGGACCGCGTCTCTATTGGGCGCTAAAGTCGACGGGTTTCGCAGGCCGAGGCGGAGGTGAAGGAGCTGGAGCCGGCGCCGTGGGCCAAGTTGCTGCCGGTGTACGCGCAAGTGATCGTCGGGACGCTTCTCTTCCTGGCGTTCTTCTTGACCTTCTCGACGGTTCTTGCCTGTCGGACCCCGGCGGTGCTCCGGCGTGGTCCGACCACTTCCGATCTACTCCGACGAGCTACTAGCTACGGGAAGGAGGAAGGAAGGGGAAAACCGGCAGAGGACCGGTTAATCATTAACGAAAGTAGAGCTAGTTCATAAATTTGTTACAGACTCAGTGAGCCGAATGGGTATTTAAACTAGCTTCGTTGTAGCGATAATTTCTTCATAGGCCGCGCAGGACCATTCCGGCCCATGGTACTTGGTACTTTGTTTCTTGGGCCGCTTGCTCTTCCTTGATTGGGCCGGCGCTGGAGGCAGCCCGGGATGATGGTTGCTGACACCCCCTCCCCCTTGAGACACGGCTTGTCCCCAAGTCGGAGCGTCGTGAAACCGCTGCTTGATAGCTTCTTCATCCTCCCAAGTCGCGATCATACTAAGCCCCGACCGGTGGATGAGTACCCGGGGAACGGTGGTATTACCTCGAGGATGAAGTCGACGCCGCAACACCCGCATAGGAAACTGGAATTCATCAACAACTTCAGGAGGTTGGAGCATACAAAATGATTGTGGTGGGGGGCGGCCTTGAGCAGGGACACATGGAACACAGGGTGTATTGATGATGAAGGAGGAAGCGTAAGTTTATAGGCAACTGACCCGATCTTGTCAATGATTTCAAATGGCCCGAAGAACTTGAAACATAGCTTGTTATGAGATCTCGGGGCCAGAGATGACTGCACATACGGTTGAAGACGCAGGAAAACCTTGTCTCCAATATTGAAAGACCGCTCAGAACGCTTCTTGTCTGCCTGCCGTTTCATGCGGTCTTGGGCTCTCAAAAGATGTTGCCTGACAACAGCCTGCATGGTACGGCGTTCAGCTAACATTGCTTCTACATCAGGAACCTCTGAAGCGTCATCTGCTGTCAACCCAAAATGAGACGGGCCATGGCCATATAAAACTTCAAAAGGAGAACGGCCCAGCGAGGAATGCATGGATGTATTGTACCAAAACTCGGCCAATGAGAGCCATTTAAGCCAGCTCCGCGGTGAAGAATGCACAAAACAGCGAAGGAAGGTTTCCAAGCATTGATTAACGCGCTCAGTTTGACCGTCCCACTGAGGATGGTAGGCCGAACTGAGGCACGAGTTACCTTAGCCGTGGCAAATAACTCTTTCCGAAGGTGCCGGTGAAGATTGCATCTCTCGTCGATATGATGTGAGTTGGGAAGCCATGGAATTTATAAATGGAGTCCAAGAAGACTTGAGCAACCTTCTCACTGAAAATGGATGGTGGAGAGGCAGGAAATGGGCGTATTTACTAAACTTGTCCACCACGACCAAAATGCAGCTTAGCGTGTCCGAAGTCGGTAACCCATCGATGAAATCCATGCTAATAACCCGCCATGAATTGGAAGGAACTGGCAGGAGATAGCACTGGGTACCTTGCTCGGTCGCTTTGCTTGAGCACACACCGAACAGCAAACAACAAAAGCTTGGACATCGATTTCATTCCTTTCCATGCAAACAACCGCTTGATGCACCGTAGAGTTACTTGGAAATCCAGAATGGCCACCCATGGCACTGTTATGCATAGCATGCAGAACTTTAGACTGAAGCATTTTGTTGGAACCCAGCCAGATTCTAGTCTTATAGCGAATGATACCACCAGACAGAGAAAAAGGAGGATTAGAGTCAGGAGCTAAGGCCAACTTCTGAAGCAACGCAACAAATTCTGAATCTTGAGCATAACCAGACACAAGCTCAGAAAGCCAAGTCGGAGTTACTGAAGAAATGGCTTGCAACTGAGAAGGAGGAGATGGGTGGTGAGACAAAGCATCTGCAGCCTGGTTGGAAGTGCCTGGCTTGTATTGCAGACCAGCAAGTCTAGTATACATTTTCAGCTGCCACGGTGTGTGGAGACGCTGATCAGTAATATGGATCAGGCTGCGCTGATAAGTGAAGATCATGAATTCATTATGTTGAAGATAGGAGCACCACTGATCCACGGCCACTAAAATAGCTAAGAACTCCTTGTCGTATGTGGACAAACCCCGAGTTCGGGGGCCCAAGGACTTGCTGACAAAGGCCAGAGGATGACCGTCCTGAAGGAGGATAGCACCCACCCCAGAATCGCTTGCATCGCTTGCGGTACTGAAAGGCTTGCCAAATCGGGTAAGGCCAGAACCGGGGAAGACAACGGCTGCGACTTGAGAGTGGAGAATGCAGTAGACTGGGCACTAGTCCAATGGAAGATGGTGCCCTTTTTCAACAAGTCATACAAGGGCCGAGCAATGATTGCGAAATGCTTGACAAACTTCCGATAATAGCCGCCCAAAGCCTAAGAAGCCGCAAAATGCTTAACATCGAGGCTCGACCACCGCTCAATTGAGGCAAGTTTAGAAGGATCGATCGACACCCGAGGCACTAACCACATGTCCCGGTAAGCTATAGATTCCCGTGCAAAGCGACACTTGCTCAACTTAATCAACCAATTATCTTTAGCCAAGAGCTCAAACACTTGCTTCAAATGCACTAAATGTTCTTCCAGGGACTTGCTGTAGATCAATATGTCATCAAAGAAGACGATGACACAAATGCGAAGCAGAGGGTACAAAGTTGAATTCATGGCACCCTGGAATGTGTTAGGAGCTCCAAAGTAAGCCCAAATGACATCACAGTATACTCGAACTGCCCCCAATGGGTCTGAAAAGTTGTTTTGTATTCCTCACTGTGTGCTAAACGGATCGATTGAAACTAGCCCGTAAATCCAAACAAGAAAACCATTTCGCCCCAAAAGCTCATCCAATAGTTCATCAATGACAGGATTGGAAACTTGCGCTTAACAAATCAATGAATTGAGCATCCTGTAATCAACACACATCCTCCATGTTTTGTCCTTTTTCTTCACAAGGAGGACTGGAGAAGATAATGGGTCATGGCTTGGTCTCGATCATACCACTTTTCAAAGAACTCGAGACTTGTTCTTCAATTTCGACTTCAACCGAGGTGAGTAATGGTACTGTCGTATTGCAACCGGTCACGCGGGGATTAGTGGGATAGTATGATCACAATCCCGGCGCGGAGGAAGAGAACTAGGCTCAGCAAAAAGGTGTGCAAACTCTGTAATGAGCTCTTGTACCCTGGGAGGAATCACTGGTGTAGGAGAGTCATCGACAGAAGAGGAAATACCAAACAGCTGCACCATTGCACAGTCAGAATCAGAACTGACCAACCCCCTGAGCACTGCAGAACCACGGCCGTAAGGGATTGACAACAGCTTGGATTGCCAGTTAACCTTCATTGGAGAGAAAGTGGACAACCAGTCCATGCCAATGATCATATCATATGAACTGAGAGGAAGCACTCGCAGCGTAGAATGAAAGGAGTACCCCTGTATGCTCCATTCTACATCAGGCAATTCAGAAGTACAGAGCAAGATCTCACCATTAGCAACACGAACCTGAACAGGAACAGGAATAGGTCGCTGTCCTGGAATAGATGAAGCCACTGCAGCACTGACAAAGGATTGACTGCTGCCAGAATCGAGCAATATCAGCACCGGACGACCAGCCAAAGAGCCAATGAACTGAAATGTGGGGCAGATGGGGTTGATCAATTGGAGAATCACCATAGCCATCGCAATTGAGTACCACTGGAGACTCAATCTCTCGGAACAGGTTTTCTTCCACTGGTTCTTCGAAGACAAGTCAAACCGATCCCGGAACACTTCCCGCACTTCCCGCAAAACCCGGTTTGTGGACGGGAGCACAACGGTGACCATGAGCCCATTTTTCTCCACAACACTCACAAAGGCCCCAAGCATGACGATAACCCTTGAGAGAAGCTAGTCTGTCTTCAGATGATGAAGGAGCTTGGGAAACAGGCTTGGCCTCAGCAATTGACTTGTCAGCAGCTACTCGAGCTTGAGGGGAAAAATTACCACGAGTCCCGGCAAGCCTGGGAAACCCCTGATAATCTGGACGCCGAGAATCCTTGTGCCTTGTTGACTCAAGCGCCTCCTCCTGCAACAATGCAGTAGTGTACGCAGCATCGAGAGAAGTAGGACAGTTGACGATAAGAGCAGGGCGAATATCATCACGAAGACCATCGACAAACTTTTGGATGAAAGAGACTATATCAGGATTAGGATTGTAAGACTTAAGCTGATCAACGATGGCTGAAAACCTATCGATGTATTCCTGGACAGAGCTGGTTTGGCAGATGTGGTTGAGTTTTCTATGGAGAAGCTCATGCTGGTTTCTACTGAAACGCTCATGGATCCGAGCACAGAATGTGGACCAATCCATGAAGAGAATAGAAGACTCACTGGACTGAAACCAGCGTTTCGCTGCACCAGTGAAGTGCATGGTGGCGACGCGAATCCACATGTGTGTTTCAACAGCATACATGTCAAAGTAATTGGAGGCATAGGTGATCCAGTATTGGGCATCCTCTCCATCGAACTTCGAAAAATCTAGTTTAGGCAAACGACCTAGGTGAGGTGGGTAATGATGGGGATGCTGGGTATTTGGATAGGGTGGCTCATGGATGTAAGAGTCTCTGGTGAAATTGGGTGAGGAAGTGAATTGCTGGTAAGGAAATTGTTGGGTTGGTGTGGGGTTCATGGTTCCAGGAGAATTGGGATTATGGAAGGTGGGTCGAGGATGGGATGGCGCTGGAGGAGGATCGCAGTGATGCTGGGTGTGATGCTGGGTTTGGTTGGAAGTAGGATGAAATTGAGGTGGAATTGGTGGAGAATTGTAGTGGTGCTGGGTATGGGTGGTGGAGGGATGAACAGGTAATGGATTCAAACGAGGAAACACACGAGGAGGTCGGTAAGACGTACCAAATTGCTAGAGTGGGGCGACGGTCATAACCGTCCCATACCCCATGACGCAGTGCCCGTTGGGCGAGTTGGCGGACGCGCCGACGGCGAGGTGCGCGGCGGCGGTCGACGCCGTGTTGGAGACGAAGGCCGAACGCAGAGGTGCTGATGCCGGAAGCGCCGTCGGGCTCGTCTCCTCCATAGCCCAAGCTGGGTCCCTTGCGGGACTGCGAGAGGAGGCACCGCAGCGACGCGCGATGTCGCGACGTACATGCTCCAACGAGGCCTCCACCCAAGGATGCCAGGGCCGACGAGCACCGCCGCAGCCGAGCCTCCGAGCTTCGACCCGTGCATCTCGCTCGCAGCGGATCTCCTCGAGCCGGATCGACTCCGACGGCGACCTTCTCGCTCCAGATCCCCGCGCAAGTCGATGTCGAGGCCCCAACTCTCCGTGGCGGTGCGAAGTCCTCTATCGCCCCGATCCGGTGCTGAATCTCCAGACCGGACGCGCTCCACCGCATCAGCGCCGATCGGACTCCACCGACTCCAGAGCAGCGACCCGCGACTGGATCTCGGAACCCAGCCCGATGGCGCGCTCCAGCGACTCAAGGCGCGGCAGCGCACCCTGAGCCGGCGACTGCTCCAGCGCGGAGATGCGCCGATCCACCTCCTCGATGCGTGCGGCGCGCCCCGACTCCCAGGACACGAACCGGTTCTCCCACTTGGCGTCGAAGGAGTCGAACCGCTTGGCGAGGTCCTCGATGGCCGATTTGACGTTGGGCTCCATGGCGCCGAGCTCCCTCCGCCGGCGGGTGTAGTAGAGGTGGACGGGATGAGCGGAATCCAGCCCGTGCTCCGGATCTACTGAGCTGATACCATTGTCGGACCCCGGCGGTGCTCCGGCGTGGTCCGACCACTTCTGATCTACTCCGACGAGCTACCAGCTACGGGAAGAAGGAAGGAAGGGGAAAACCGGCAGAGGACCGGTTGAACATTAACGAAAGTAGAGTTGGTTCATAAATTTGTTACAGACTCAGTGAGCCGAATGGGTATTTAAACTAGCTTCGCTGTAGCGATAATTTCTTCACAGCCGCGTTGACCAATCCGGCCCATGGTACTTGGTACTTTGTTTCTTGGGCCGCTTGCTCTTCCTTGATTGGGCCGACGCTGGAGGCAGCCCGGGATGATGGTTGCTGACATTGCCGCGCGCGCGGTGGTTCGCGTGTTCCTGAATTTCAGAGCTCGCCTGCGATTTCTTGGCGGTTCTTGGGGTTGGGCTATTTGCGCCTCCTGTACCACGATATTACAGTCACGGCTTTGCTTGCGGTCAACTGCAGGTGTTCTTGATTTTTGGTAATTGGGAATGAAGAAGGGTGTGCGATTCTTGAACGTTCTTGGCTTTCAGCTTGTTATATTGCTTTTGGGGAATTTGGTCAGGCCTATTTGTCACTATGTTGATTTCGCAGTATCGTTTGGGTTCCTTCGTGGGCCTGTCATAAAAGTACCTTAGATTGCAACGTGCACCGATAGTTTCTCTCAATGCAAGATCGAGGATTTGCGGATGCTTGAAAGTTTTATATCTAATTTGTCATAAAAGTTCCCGTATAAGTCAAGTGTCGGTTAAATTGTTTTTGAAAGAGTTGTGTTGGTGTCAATGCCACAAGCTATTGCCTGCTTTTCTTAAAAAGGTTTCGGCAAAATATCTGCTTTTGGTGTGAATGAGCCCGTGAATTCATCATCATGATGATTAAGAGAGCTTGACCTTCCATTCTTGACTTCTTCTTGTGGTTAATCACCAAGATATGCTCATTAAAAGACTAAAAGTTTATCGACTGTTGGTAACTAGTGCCCTTGCTCCTTATGTTTATCCGGTCATGATGCTCAAATTGCTTGACTGATTTTTACCAATCTATTAACTCATACTGAATATCAACCATCCGTGATTGCGTACTCCTCATGTTCTACTCTCTGTCACGAAATTTCGTTGGCGAAGTCACAAATGTCACATGGTTTTGTATGACCAAATTGTTGACGTAAATCTATGCCTCCAAGGTACCTTGAGGTCCTTTAAATGTTTCGCACCGTTAGAATGCGTTAAGTTGTTATGTTTCTTTGGCTTCTTGTATAAACAGGTTTGTTGCTTCTTATTCCAAAGAAGGAGGTCCATGGGAGTTAGAGGTTACGAGGCAAGGGTGGTTCGGTTCTAGTAAATGGTACACAAATCATCCGAGGTGCCAAAGTTCCCCTCAGTGAGGGGATGAGATTCATTTTGGTCGTAGTGGATTGCATGGCTATGTATCCTTATTGCCGATTTGGCACCATACATGTCCGATTCATTCCTCTGTCCTTTCTCCATATATTTGGTTGCTAACTAATAGGTACTTCAGCAATGGTAGAATGAGTCAGATTTGTTAGTTTGACTTGCTATCGTGGAGTAATCCATAACCCGCCGGCAGATTTTTCTCGCATCCTCCGACCGGGCCCAAAATATTAGCATCTGGGCATAGCAATTTGGGGGACCCATTGGCGTCCCTACGCATCTAGAGAGAACCAAGGGATAGAAAAACCTGGTAAGTTTACAACTAAGGTAACCAGTTTCCGATATTGCAGACCAAATTTATCTCGACATCCGACTTAATCGATGAATTTTGAAGCTCTTGAAAATCGAGCAATTTCAGAGTCCTAATCCATCGCCCACTTTATGTCCGAGTGGATGGCAAGCCTTTAAGGATGTGCTTTGAAAGAAGGAATTCTTAGCCCAAAGGATATCCATGTAACCCTTGATAATTTTCCATATTATCTCAGGTCATTGCTAGTTCTAGAAATCTTCTAGTCTTTGTCTTCATTTACATTTGGATATTATTCCTGTTCACACCGTTGATCGATCTCGCAATTTTCCCAAAATACCGGGAGCAAACAAACTGTATTTTAGCACCTTCTTTCTAGTTAATCTGTGTTCATTTCTTGCAGTGATAGTACAAAGGAGATACTCTTGTTGTCTCGCATTCATACACATGAACAAGGAGTTCAAAAAATGTTCACAAAAAGTTTCATCTCTAAATCGGCGAATTCTATTATCCGGTCCTTCGTATTTCTTATCACTTTTTTTATTTTAGTTATTTTGATGGTTAGAAACTAATGCCCCGAGTTGTGTTACATGTTATGGTTGCCTCACAATTTTCATGGTGTTTGATTTTCTGTACATCTCTAACTATTTTCGCAATCATGCTTCTAGGGTCCGAACTCGTACCAGAAACATTGATAAAGGCTCTTGCAAAGCACTTTGATGCTAGACTTCTCATACTAGATTCTCTTATTCTGTGTGGTGTAAGTTCAACATAGATTCCCTTATTTATATGGACAACGAGTTTTTACCGCACCCTTTAACGCCCAATATGTCAACAAGTATTATTTATTGAAATACTTCCATGCGATGTCTTCAAAGCTTCAAGGGTCCCTAAAGGATGTCGAGTGACGATGCACCAACTTCTAGTTCAGTAGCTGACATTGTGGGAACACCCAGAAAAACACTTTCGAGAGAAGGTTTTTTATGCTCCCGTTCTTTTATTCATCAAAATTTTACTCGCACCGTAATCAAGCCTTTACATATTTTGCATTATGCGGGAGATAGAGTAGAGTATATTGGTGATGGTTCCATGAAGTTGACACCAAGGTATTATGGATGAAAAGTGAGAGCTATCTGTTCTTGTTTCATTTGAACCTAGTACTGCTTTGTCTTTGATCTCCGCCGAGTTTTTTGTATTTTTTTCTATGTGTTCTGAAGAAGGATTAATTTGTATCATGTACAATTAATGTTTTTTTTCTCGAACACGCAGGAGAGCTACATATCATTACATTAAAGAAGGAGGACTTGATTTGAACAATTAATGATGGAAGCTCATGTTATTGTGTTTTGATAAATCCTAAACAAGGATGCTGTTGAGCCTTTTTTATATTATAAGTGAAGAAAAATGTACATAATATAGCAATAGCATTTGGAAACTCATCATAAATAGAATTTCAGTTGACTAAATATTTTTGTAAGAGTATATAGTTTCAATGCATGAACTTAAATCAATACCATAGTGGGCTTGATTTGGTTTGGTTATTTATAAATCATTTTTTGTTTTCTTGAACACGGAGGAGAGCTGTGTATAATTATACTCTACCCTTACAACACATTGATTACAGCTCTTATGTTCATCGGGTGAAGTGGTACTTGCTTTAGAAAAGAATGTCTCTAAAGTTGGAGTTCTATTTGACGATCCTATCCATGCCGACATGATCTTGGAGGTTTATGTGACCAAAATCGTGGCGCATTTTGTTATGGTTAGTTTGAACTTCTTAAGCAATGTGGATTTAGCGACCTATTTCCATAAAAAAGTTAGTGACCTATTGACACTCTTTGGGTCTTATGAGCTATTTGTTGTTTTATATTTGGGATTTTAGTGTTTCTACCCCTATTCTAAAGTCCAATTGTGATTTTGCCCCTCTTTTTTTAACTTTGTGATTTTACCCTTGTTTTTTTCTAAACGAAGCTCTGTTTACCCCTAGTATATAATATTGTTTGAGACAGATTGATTAAATAGCCCAAAAAGAAAAATAAATGAAAAAACACCTGCGCAAAAAGACAAGGATACTCTTATGTCCCTCTCCTACCGCTGGGAGGCGATAGTTCACACATCTAACGATATTAAATTGGGTTTATGTGGATTGTTAATTAAAGTGTTGCATAATTTTTTTAAAAAAAATCTATCCAATAAAAATGAGAGCTTGATGTCTAAAAATAAGGGTAAAACACAACATGAGAAAACGGTTAAAACTCATGGACAAAGTCATTATTTTGTCCAAAAGTTAACATCGTTAGAAGGACTTAACAAACTAGGGGTAAAGTCTTCCTTTGTTTAAAAAATACAGGGGTAAAATTACAAAGTTAAAAAAACGAGGGTAAAATCACAAACAGACTTCAAAATAGGGGTAGAAATGCTCAAGCCCCTTTATATTTCTGCAATGCCGAGCTTCGGCTAGAACCTTCTTGTGGTGAAGTTGATATCCTTGCCTTAGGAAAGGTCATTGAGGTAATGGCTGTTATCGGTGATCGGCGTCAATAAAATGTATTCTCTTCTTTCGCATCAATACGGTTTTCTTTAATTGCCTTTCGTGTTATTTTAAGAAAGCAAAAACAGTAATTTGTTTGTGTTACTCAAGGATGTAGAGAAGTCATTCACCAAATGTAGAGAATCGCTGATCATTGACCTTCCACCTGGTGTTTTGATAATTGGGTCTCACACTCGGCAAAGAGCTACAAGGATCGTATACCGCACATCTTTGAGGAAGCATGAGTTTTTAAGATAAAAGAATGCTCAAGGTAGAGTCGAAAAATAAAGGTTGTTCTCTAAAAAGCTTATTTGGACCTGGATAAAATCTTGAATTTACCAGTTGGCATGGAGTCATGTTCCATGTTTTCCCACTTTGTGTAAAATATGTTAATTTAGTTCTCTGGACTGCTTTTGTTGTTTTATCCTCGATTTGTTGATCTTTGTGTGGCTTCCTACCGGCAATCGGTCCCACTTAAATTTTTCCAAGTAACATTGTCACCCATTGCATTATTTTTTTGTGGGCTTATAAAGTGTAATGACTTGCAACAATGGATGCTTTTAGGGCTGTTGTAATCTTATGTGTCAAGATCTTGGTAATGTCAATTTATATCTCTTGAAAGTTTGTTTTAAACATGCGGGAAGCCGTTGGAAGTAAACCCGAAGGAAGCGAAGCACTACGGAGTCAACAAAGCATCTAAATGATCTTTTCCCTAATAAAATTTCCATTGATCTTCCACAGGTAGTGTCATCCATAAGCACTTCTTAGGCACTATTTTGTAGGTAGTATGTTATCTAACTCGGAGATTTTCATATATTGTTTTTTTGCGTAAATGGAGCACGAGATATCAAATTTGAAGAAACGATTGGAACAAGATACTAAAACCCTTAAAGATAAGGCCAACATTAGTAATATTCGTATGGTAAGATAGAATTAGATCATTTCTTTAAACATCAATAGGAACATTTATTGGAGTACTAATTTTGAGTTGGAAATCACTCCTCACTCCTCATTCCTCTCTTTCTTCTCGTTTTTATGACAAACATAAGAAATCACTCCCTCTCTCTTCAGTGTTTATAGGTGAGGACACATGGTTTTTACCATAACCATTGTGTGGACCTTTGTGTGATGAGTGATTGTCAACATGCCAACTCAAGGCGTGTGTGTGTTATTACTAACCGATGGCACGCGGATACGTGTCAAACAATGGTGTCTCTTGGCTCATGTTGTTTGCGGTGTGTCGAGCTCGGAGACGGTGGTCGACGGTCGGTGAAGATCAAGTAGGGGCGTGCCGTGCCGATGGACCGGGTGCGGTGAAGGGCGGACGTGAGGCTTGGATCGAGGACCTCGAGGACCGGGTGGCCAGCCGTGGTGGCCGATGGTGGGACATCGACGAGCGCAAGTGTACACGGCGGGGGATGCGTATGGGCTACGCTACTCGCGGAGGGTTTGGTGGTTTCGCCTCAAAACCATCGGCGGCGGGATTTCCTGGTTTGCGCCTCAAAACCGGGGCGGAGGTCCCTGCGGACGGACGACACGTGGCGGCATCGGGGAGATTGCTTGGAAGCAAGGCTACCGGTGAGGAGGCGCGGTGGCCGTCGGATCAAGTGAAGCCTCGAGTTGGACCCTTATGCCCCGGCTAAGTGGTGTGGCTCTTCATGTATCCAAGGGCAAAGAAGGAATGTAAAATAGACTTGCCCCTATAAATAAAGGATGAGGGTCTCCCTTCCACCTCACCTCAGCTATTTCCATTTTCCCTTAGGTTTTTCCCTTCCTCTAGATGCTGTGAGAGAGAGGTCTGCAAATCTATGATTTGTACTCGAACCAGCGTGTATGGCAAGCTGAGCGCCGAGTCTCAGCTTGTCGGTGTTTCGTACCCCGGGGGGTATAACACCAACGAGTAAATTTCTATGCGTGCTCCCTAATCCGGATGGTGATGCAAGATGAACACTAGCGTTTATCCTGGTTCAGGCAAAAAATGCCCTACGTCCAGCAGAGGACTGTCCGAGGTACTGTGGTACTGTAGCGGACTGTCCGGGTTACAGAGCGGACTCGTCCGCATCAGTCTTTATGGGCCGCCGTTTGCTCCGTAATTTGCCCGTTCGGACTCCGATTTGTTTTCCGTTTGCTCACGGTTTCGTGGTGATCCGCATGTGTTCCTTGGGAACATCCACCCTCTCAATAGGGTCGTGATCACTACGTCTTGTGTATCATTTCTTGGGTTGATTGTTTGAGCCTAGGACGTGAAAGTTTCGAAAGAAATTTTTGAGGCTCCCATTCACCCCTCGGTCGCCGTTACGGTCCTTCAATTGGTATCGAGCCGGTTAAGGATCACTTCACCTTAATCGGTCCGTGATCCCCGAAGGCGACATCATGGAGAACCGTGGGCTTGGAAAGCCACCGCACTTCGATGGCAAGAACTATCCCTATTGGAAGATCCGCATGTCGGCGCATCTCCAAGGGATTGATTCGCGTGTTTGGGAGATCTGTGAGAATGCGGACTACGTGGTACTTGCTGCCCGTGTTGACCAAGCATAGATCGACCAACACAAGGCGAACAACACTGCCAGAACTGTCTTGTTTTCTGCTCTTTCTATGGAAGAATTTGAGCGTGTTTCTGATTGTGATACTGCTCGAGAGATCTGGTCTAGACCGCAAAATATCATGAGGGCTGCTCATGTCAAGACCAGACTCTATGAGACACACAAGAGAGAGTACGAGAACTTTGTTCAAACCGATGGTGAATCTATTGATTCTTTGTTCACTCGCTTTCAAACCATCGTGAACAAGATGAGGGCAAACAACCCTCGGATGCCCTATGACGATCATCGAGAGCGCTTAAGCTTCTATATGCTCTAGATCGGAGGGTTTGGGAAGTAAAGGTCTCGGCGATCATCGAATCGCCGGCTATGAGACTCTCACCGTGGATGAGCTGTTCGGTAAGCTCAAGTCCACCGAGATTGACCACCGACGCAGCGAGGATCGAAATCCGTCGCCCCTACCATGGCTTTGGTCTCGTGTACGGGAGG
Organism: Themeda triandra; assembly: GCA_018135685.1. NCBI lineage: Eukaryota > Viridiplantae > Streptophyta > Magnoliopsida > Poales > Poaceae > Themeda > Themeda triandra. The sequence goes on along the minus strand of JAENPR010000606.1, from coordinate 4,129 downwards.
TTCAAGTTCTTTGACTAACCCTTCACGGTGTTGTCTTTTGCCCCGTCTTCTGCGGTCTCGGCTATAGAGGAGCAAATGGAGGCTCTTGGGGACGACGAGCTCGCTTGGTGATTAGCCGGTTCTCACGGTTTCACAACAACCGTTTGAATCGCCGGCGTGGCATCACCAAGCAAGGATGCTTCGGGTGTGGAGATCCCGACCACTACGTCGCCAACCGTCCCAAGGCCGACAAGAACCACTACAACAACAAGAACGACTACAAGCAAGCGCAAGGACAAGCACGAGTCCTCTGCACCCAAGTACAAGTACAAGTACAAGGGAGGATTCGACAAGGAAGCTGTCAAGAAGAAGTACTTTGAGAAGCAAGAGGCAAGGCAGCGAGCTTTCCTCGCATCCCCGCCGATCTCGACGACGACTCCGACGGCTCACCTCCAAGTGATGATGAGGCCGAGCGAAGGTCGAGAACAAGTTCAACGGGTGTGCTTCTTCGCTGACTCCAAGCCTGGAGGCTACTGCACCATGGCGCTCGATGAGTCTACCCCAAGCATTGAGAAGAACGACGACACCGAGCCTGAGGTAGAACAAACTCTTGAATCTCTTGCTGCTGAGGTTGATAGCTTGACTACCACTTTGCTTAGACAAGATGCTCTGCTTAAGCTTGCTGCTCGTGAGAGAAAAGATTTCAAGGCTAAGTGGTTGCTTGCTGTCAAAGAGCTAGAGTCTATTAGGGAGATCTTGTGCACATCTCGATGAGTCTGAATGTGATGCTTGTGCCATTCATATGGCGAACCTAGCTGATGTGCAGTCCAAGTATGTGGCTTTGGTAGATGAGCTTGATGAGGTTAAGGCTAAGTCTGTCTCTGTGAGTCCTTGCAAATCTTGTGATGAGTTGAAGTCTGAGCTTGGTGAGAAAATGACTAAGATTGCCATGCTAGAGAAAACTAGTCAAGTTTCTAGATGTGCTTGTTGTGAAGCTTTGGAACTAGAACTAGGCTCTTGTAGGCATGACAAGAAAAGGGCCGAAGAAGAAATCACAAATCTTCGGTCCATGCTCGGTTGGTTGTCTTGCGGTGAACCGCAGACTTGGCATGATGATGAGTCGGTTCAAGAGGGGAACCGACACAACGGGTTTAGGCTTTGCTACGGGTGGGAAGGGTGAATATGTTTTTGGTAAGGTTGGTGATCACGGTGGTCGAGTGCATCTCGAAAATCCACCAAGCCTTCCACCACTCCCAAGTTGATCAAAATCACCCCACCACAGCCTAACAAGCCCAATGTGAAAGATGGTGTGTTTGAGGAACCTCCCAAAGCTTCACCTCCAAAGCAAGTGTGGACTCCCAAGCCAAACCACCTAAGGAACTCACTTGACACACTTCCGGCATCTCTATTAAACCCCCTCCAAAGAACAAGCAAACCCAAAGAGTGACCCATACCCATGAGAGAGTGAGTAAACCACCACCCAAGAGAGAGGTGTATCACTGTGATTACTGTCACCATGATGGTCACTTGTTTGAGTTTTGCTTTCGGAGGAAGAGAGATGAGCGGCATGAGTATGACCTTTTCAATAACTCTACTCATGGTGTGTTTGCTCCACGTTTCCAGAGGCACAGTGCTAGGCCAAGAGGTGCAACACCTCAAGGACCTAGGCCTCAAGGTGTGAGACCACGAGGTGGTCGTGCCCGACGGGGTTCAGGTTTTTCTTATGACCTTGGATCTCGTGACCGTGGCTTTCAGTCTTACAGGATGAGCGGACCACGTTTTTCTCATCGTGGTGATCGCTCTACTCAAATGGGACATGGCATGCATGATGCTTTTGCTAACACCTCTCGTGGGCGAATGAGCCAACACCGGTTTTCGCCTCGCCTACTAACCCCGGTGTTGGATCATTTGCTCATCCCATGTCTCGCTATTGATGCGGATGAAGGGCTGGAGAACACGTGGCTAGTAGATTCTGGTTGCTCTCGACACATGACCGGAAACTCAAAATGGTTCTCCAGCCTCACCCAAATGAAGTGTAGTGAATACATTACATTTGGGGATAACGAAGGGTAAAGTGCTTTCACGTGGGTCCATCCGTCCGAATGAGAACTTTGTGCTTAAGGATGTGGCCTTGGTTTCAAATTTGCACTTCAATGTTTGCTTTCTGTTTCTCAGGCTTCTTGATGACGGTTTTGAGGTTCGGTTTAAGCCAAGACTTTGCCGTGTTCTTGATGCTCAGGAGAACCTCGTTTGCAAGATTGTGCCTTTTGGGAAAGTGTTTCGTGCTGATTTTTCTCGATCATTTGGCCTTTCCCGTTGTTTGGTGGTTAGCTCCTCCTCAGAGCTCTGGAAGTGGCACCGCAGACTTGGTCACTTGAGTTTCGACTTGCTTGCAAGATTGAGCTCACTTGATCTAATTCGAGGTTTGCCCAAGCTCAAGTTTGAGAAGGATCTTGTTTGTCACCCGTGCCGTCACGGGAAGATGATTGCAGCTTCTCATTCTCCTGTGAACCAAGTGATGACCAAGGGACCCGGCGAGCTTTTACATATGGACACTGTAGGTCCAGCTCGGGTTCGGTCAGATGGTGGAAAGTGGTACGTGTTGGTTGTTGTTGATGACTTTTCTCGCTATTCGTGGGTCTTTTTCATGGAAAGTAAATATGAGGTTTTTACTCATGTTCATGACTTGATCTTGAGGTTGCAAAATGAGTTGCCAAAGCATGCCATGCGAGCTATTCGCAGTGACAATGGCACTGAATTTAAGAACACTCATTTTGAGACCTTTTGCTCATCCATAGGTCTTGAATATCGTTTTCCTCGCCATATGTCCCATAGCAAAATGGGATTGTTGAACGCAAGAATCGACCCTTGTTGAGATGGCCGGGACGATGCTTGATGAGCATAGGACTCCTAGGCGCTATTGGGCCGAAGCAATCAACACGGCTTGTCATGTTTCAAATCGCATCTTCCTTCGAGCTTTTACAAAGAAGACTTCTTATGAGTTGCGGTTTGGTCGTTTGCCCAAAGTGAGCCATTTTCGCGTGTTTGGGCAAAGTGCTTTATCTTGAAGAAGGAAACTTAGACAAATTTGAATCGAGATCTTCGACGGGATTTTTCTTGGTTATGCTTCTCATTCGCATGCATATCGAGTACTTAACCTTGAAACTAACCGTGTCATGGAGACTTGTGAAGTCACCTTCGACGAGACCGCACCTTGTTCTTCTCCCCCGTCTTTGAAAGTGCGGATGATGAGGAGATGAACAAGAGTATTTTTGTGGAGGAGCAGGGGACGATGCCGATTGGGGTGATCCCGAGCCGACTCCACCGGCTGCCCTGATTGACCTGCGACGACTACTTCGGTTGGACGGCCCCACCGCTACATCCTCTACCACATGGGGGCCGTACGACCGGGATCCTCGGCTTGTTCCAAATTTGCACCCGAGGGAGCTCCACTTCTTGTTGAGGAGGTGTCTTCATCAAAGGAAGCACCACGACACATTCAAGATCGCCATCCTCCTTCAACCATGATCGGTAACATAAATGAGCGGGTCACTCGCAACAGATCTTATGAGATTTCGCACTTTGCACATTCTCGCTTTTGCTGCAAATTTCGAACCCAAAGAAGTGGTTGAGGCATTAACTGATCCCGGATTGGGTAAATGCCATGCATGAGGAGCTTGAGAACTTTGAGAGAAACCAAGTGTGGGTTTTAGTACCACCTCCACCCGGTGTCATCCCATAGGAACCAAGTGGGTGTTCAAGAACAAACGAGTGAGGATGGGTTTGTGGTGAGAAACAAGGCTAGGTTGGTTGCTCAGGGGTATGGAAAAGAGGGGATAGATTATGAGGAAACCTTTGCACACAAGTTGCCGTTTGAAGCCATTAGGATCTTCCTAGCCTATGCGGCTTCAAAAAGTTTCAAGCCGTATCAAATGGATGTAAAGAGTGCTTTTCTGAATGGGTACATAGATGAGGAGGTGTATGTGAGGCAACCCCTGGCTTTGAAAATCCCAAGCATCCCGACCATGTTTTTAAACTCTACAAAGCCCTATATGGTCTCAAACAAGCCCCGAGAGCGTGGTATGAGCGACGAAGTCCTTTCTGGGCAAGGGTTTTACCATGGGGTCGGTTGACAAAACCTTGTTTCTCC